>ML785243.1:243419-337689 GCA_009831015.1 Picea engelmannii
TTTCTTTGCATTAATAAACTGCTCCAAGTGGCCGCGTTGGCTGGGGCCGTGGATGTTTCCCCATAGGGGTTTTACCACGTGAAAACATCGGTGTGTTGATATTTGATCTGGTTATGTGAGTGGTTACTGAAGGTGTTCGTCCTTTGTTGGAATACTTGTGTTGTCGAACAATACAAATCCATGTCAAAGGTGTATAAAGCAATATAAAACATTTTTTTTAATAGTAAAAGAGTTTATAGTGGGAGTCACCAGAGTGGCTCCCACTATAAACCCTTTCTAGCACCAACATCCTGCAAGCCAAACTATCTAGGTACCTTATGACTCAACAAGAGTTGAGAAATCTCGAGACGCATCTATGGGGGTCCCACACTTGGGGGATTCATACCCTTCTAGTCCCATCACAACAAGCTAAAAGTCTCATCGGAGACTCAAAGTTGGGTCGGGAGAGTACAAGATTTACCACCGCTTGAGTTATTTCCCTCAACTGAAGCAATACAAAACTTTGTATAGGGTGAGTGATATGTACCAAGGAGATTCTCTTCTTAGAACATTGATTTGATGTGCCGAGAAGGGGAACCATACACTTTAACAAGATTCCAAACATCAAATATATCACACCAAAGCTCTAGAAAAGTATTTTCCATGATGCTTATCACTTTCCTTGTTATATGTTGTTTTTTATTTTGGAAATATAGGAATTTTGGGAAGGGTTGTCATGGATTATGAACCGTTTTAAATTTGTAACGACTAAAAGAAGATCGACCATTGCGTATCAAAATTTATTCCAATGGTGTTAATTAGGAAATATTTCTAGGTGCTTTAGTGATTTTTGTTGGTAGCAAAGATAATAATGTTGATAATGACATTTTTAAAAAATATCAATAAAATATATGAGATTCATATCTAGTTTTTTATATCAAATTTTCTCATCATTAATTCACCAAAATTATTAGGAAGAGATGTAAGATAGTGCATCTTTTGTTGAACAAACATTAAAATCCCTGCGTGTGAAGACTCTTTGGACATATTTTGAGTATAAGCTTTGAATTTTCCAAAATATTCAAACTTCATTCAAGCTAATTCAAAAAAATAGTGTGTTTCTCTAGCCTTCTACTTGACACAAACTGATTTAGTAGGACAACTTCTAGCTGGTGAAGACCAATAGTTTTTATGGATTTTTGTCTTGGTTAGGGGAATTCCCAAATTTTCAAGCCATGTCGATGTTGTGATATCTATAATAGTGGGATGTGTCATATGATGTAGTTTTTGTATAGCACAAATGCACTTATCCATACTTTAATAGAATTATAGAATCTTTTGGATCGATCTAAGCCTATAACAAATCCAAAACCAAAAGTTTGCCAAAGATCATGAGAGACATGGGTATTTGGGTGAGGTTTTCATTGAGGCCTTTGCATATCATCATATTTTGCATAGTGAGTGGACTTTTGGGGCTTGAAATTAGAGGGGGCTTTGTGTTGGGGAGTAAAATTAGTCTATAGGGAAGATAAGGAAGACCTTTGGTTAAAGTATTTTTGGGAGAAGCTTCAAAAACATAGAAACCTATTTTTTAGAAAGTTCATCTACCTCTTAATCCTCTTTTGTGCTCAACATGGAGTTGACACATGGTATATATATTTGTAGCATCTAAATTTAAATTTACACATAGTTAAAAGTGATCAAAAACATATATTTGTAACATTAAATATACCTTTTCTTGAAGGCTAGTGGGGAGTAGGCACATATCCAAATTCAATTTTTAACTATCTATCTGCAAACAATGTATTTTTTAGATCATCCTCCAAGATGTAAATGATCCCTAATGGGGGAATTTATGGTTGAACAATTTATGAGACACTCATTGACATAGTTAATGCATTAAAGAAACCTTGTATTTGAGTTTCATTAGTAAGGTCATCGGGAAAGGCATAAATTTTTGAAACTATGTGAGGTTGTATAATAATTGCACTGAGAGGTGCTTTCTATAGCCTAATACGAGGGAGATGTGTAATTCCTTTTGTGCTCAACATGGATTTGACACGTGGCATTTGTTCGGTTTTTATATTCTTCGCAGTGAAAGTCGAAGGTCGAAGTGATCGAGCAAGAAAAGTCGAAGTCAAAGTGATCGACAACAAGTCGAAAGGTTAGCCAACAAGAGGTCATTAGGAGTCCAAGTGGAAACTTACTGAAGACTGAATGGAGGTCGATTGTTATTCGATTGGTAGTTGAATGTAACGAAATCTTGAAATTCACGGGATTTATAGCCAATGATCTGCATGGATCTGTAACAATTTTTGGGTGCCATGATTTAGGGGTTTTCCTATTGTAAAGCCTATAGATAAGGCGCTTTGTAATTTTATTGTGTTGATGTTGTTATTGATATTCGTGCTTATCTTTAGCAGAAGGTTGTTGGTCATGTAGATATAAGTCGAATTGGATGCAAGGTTGTTCTTGTGTAAAGCAAGAAAGTACGATGGCAATTGGGTCTTAGGTGTAGACCAAGGTTAGTCATATAACTCTTTATTCTGAATGAATAAGACAACAAGAGAGAAATATGCTCAAGGAATGTTGGTTTTCCTAGTTGGGTTTCTGGGGTAAAATCTCTATGTGTTATTTGATTACTTTGCTATTTACTTTCTTGATTAAATGTGTCTTCTCTTTTCTTACTAGGTTTAGCGTGGAAGTCCATTTCCTAACATGTGGCATCAGAGATAAGCTTTGTAGATCTTATAACTAAGCTAAACCTTAGGTCTAGTGAGAGCTGTAAGTCAGAGATATTTAGAGTTGTACTTGAAAGAATGACAAGTAGTTCAAGGATAGAGATTGAAAAATGCAATGGCCATAATTTTGAGCTTTGGAAGCTTAAAATTGAAGATCATTTGTAGATTGAGAACAATGGGCAACAATCTGTCTAGGTACCATTGTGATAGGTATGTCGAGGGAAGAATGGGAGAAACTTGAAAGAAGGGAAATGATTACAATTCGACTGTGTCTTGCAGATTTTGTGATGTTGAATTTCTCAGGTGAAGACTCAGACAAGAAACTATGGGACGCGTTGGCAAGCTTGTACTAGTTGAAATACCTGGTAAATAAGTTGTTCCATAGAAAGAAATTGTATCTTGTGAGGATGAGTGATGGTAGTTCGGTAACTGACCATTTGAATGCATTCAATACTGTAATAAGTCAATTATCTTCTACAAATATTAAAATCACTTAGGAGGAGAAATGTATTATCCTATTATGTTCTTTTCCAGACTCTTGGGATAGCTTAGTCATTTCTATAGGGAGTAATTCAACCACATTAATGCTAGAAGACATGGTTGCATCTCTATTATCAGAAGAAATGAGACAAAAGAACATGGAAGGATCAACCAAAGATGTCATAATGGTGAGCGGTCGACCAGTTGACATAAATAAAGGAAAATTCTCTAGTATAAAGTCTAAGTCAAATGATCTAGGTGGATATCGGTGGCCACCCACCTATTCCACTGGCTCAAAGAACAATTTTCAATTTTGGCAGTTTTTTTACAGTTTTTAGGGTCCCAAAATTCTGGGGTCGTTTCGAGACCCTAAACGATGTCTTTTTGGACTTTTTGGGGGGTAAGGGTTGCCAACGACAAACCCTGACCCTAGGTGGAAGTTTTAATTCTCGATTAGACCTTTATGAATAGGTATCAAATGCCCCAAAGGAATATTGTATGCAAAAGTTACACCCTTGGGAAGTTAACATATCAACTACCCCCATCAAGGCCCATAAACATTTTGGTGTTTCATCTTTTGGGGTTAGGGTTTTGGATGTTTAGGGTTTTATCATTTATGCTTTATGTTAAATATGCCTTTGGAGCCTCATTGTAATAAGCTTCTTGCAAATGTGCGTATCCACCGTATCTCTTTTCAAATATAAGCCACCACCATTCAAGCAAGCTTGTTTCATTCTGTATATTTATAGTTTCATCATTTTCCATTTATTAATAGAATCCAAGTTTCATTGTATCTCTATGTTTTTGTTATACATATGTATTTCATTTCATTCCATTCATAAATTCGGATCATCGAAGGGTAGATATAAATCACTGATTTAGTCGACAAGAAGATGCTAGAAATGTGGTAAAGCTATGCATTACAAAAGGGACTTCAAGTCGAAGGAAATAGAATTCAGTACATGATCCAACAAGAAGCAGTCGAATGAGATAAATAATACTCTAGATAAAGGATGCGATGTGTATTTGGATTCGACCAATACACGGTCATATCAGGATGTTCGGTTGATCGACTCACATAGAATGGTTCTACAAATATGAGAGATATGAAGACAAAGTTACAAACTTAATGAAACTCATTTTTTTAGAGTGGCTATTTTTACCCCTATTTCAAAAAGTGGTGCTACCAATAACACCATTTTTTTGGGAGGTGGTTAAAATTGCAACTTGTTTGAAATCGCACCCTTGAAATTGCTAATAGAAACCTAAAATTGACCATTGAATCGAAAAGTGATGCTATCAATAGCACCACTTCTTTTTTTGGAGTTAAAACTATGACCAAATTGAAACTGTGGCCTTAACCACTAGCACCACCGCAAATAAAACACCGAAAATCCACTTCTAAATCTAAAAGTGTTATTACTTGATAATTTATTTATTAACTTGTTTATTTATTTATTAATTTACATTAAGAAAATAATTAAATTGGAAAAAAACACCCCAAAAAAAAAACAATTTTCTTTTAGAGATAAAAAAAAAAACAAACATTTTTTGTAGAAAAAAAATTGCAAATCGCAAATTTTAATAAAAAATATCAATTAAAAAAGAGTAAAATTGAATTTTTTTTTGGTAAAAAAAATACCCTTAAAACATTAAATTTAAAAAACCAAAATTGAAAAAAAATAAAAATGAAAAAACAATTTTTTTAATAAAAAAATTAAAAAAAAATCTAAAATAAAAATAAAAACAAAAACAAAAAAGTAAATTAAAACAATTTTTTTAAACTAAAACACAAATTAAAACAAAAAAAACTAAATTATATTAAAAAAAACAATAAAATTTGAAAATTCAAATATACCAAAATACAAAAAAAAAAAAAATTATAATAATTAAAAAAACAAACAAACAAACAAACTACAATCTAAAAAATTGAAAAATAAATAAATTACAATTTAAAAATATAAATGTAATCATATAAAAAAAATATAAATCTAACAATTAGAAAGATAATAATAAATTAAAATTTTAAATTAGGTGTCATTGGTGTCTAGGGGGTGATGCCTTGGTCTCAATGAAAGGGTTTGAATTGGAACCTTATACAAGTTGTTAGGGAATGCCGACTCGACTAGATGCAACAACATTGTTGTTCCTGAAGTTGAATCGACTTCAAATCGACCTGACTCATATTGGGATAAGTCGATTCCACCCAACTTGAAAGTTTTTTGTCATGTCGACCCGACCATGTTATGGCATGAGAGGATGAGACACATTAGAGAAAAAGGACTTCAATCCATGCACAACAAAGGTATGGTCGAAGGTTTTCCTTATTGTAACATGGAAGTCGATTTTTGTGAACATTACATATATGGAAAACAAAATCAGGTTAGGTTGCCATCTGTAGGAACAAGGGAAAAGGGGATTCTAGAATTGGTTTATAGTGATGTGTTTGGGCATGTAACAGTACAATATTCCTGATACAATATATTATGCATAAAAAAATATCTAGCAAGCAATGACAAAATAATAATGATATATCCAGAAAAATATCAGAAGAACATCAGATAAACACCAGAATAATCACCAGGAAGAGAAACTTTATTATGATAGCAATGTTCACTTGCCTCTTCCAGGGAGAAACCTCCAGCAAAGAAGAGCTCTATTAAAATAATATATAAGACAAAATATCCAATGCCTCCTACTCTTATTTATACTAATTCTACCTTATAAGGAAACTTCTAGAGGAAGATCTTTCTAGAAGAGAAAGCTTCTATTATGTCTTCTTACATTGACTTATAATATTCTTTATTTATTAGGACTTATTAACTAATGTTAGCCTTTATTAAATAGAAAACATATCCTACTAACTACTGACCCATGGAGACATGTTACGATTAGATCCTAAAATTCCCCCCCCCACCTTCAAAAGCAACCTTATCCTCAAGGTTGGAGGTGCAGAAACTGTTGAAGGATGGTCGCGGGTTCCCAGGTCGCCTCCTATGGTTTTGTTTCCTTCCACTTGATCAACACTTCCTTGATAGTGCGGCCACACAACTGACGTTCACGGTTATTGAGGAATGCTTCTGGATGGAGCCACAAGGAACCTTCTTCATCTAATTTTGGCAGGATGGTTTGGAATCTGCAATTTTGTCCCACCACTTTCTTTAGACAGGAAACATGGAACACCGGATGGATTTTTGAAGTAGTAGGAAGGGCCAATTTGTAAGCCAAAGAACCAATACACTTGATGATCTAGTAGGGTCCATAAAACTTAGGTGCCAATTTGTGATGCGCCTGATATTTGAGAGATGTTTGCTTGTAAGGTTGGAGCCGGAGAAACACCTGATCACCTTTCTGAAAAACCCTTCATGAATGATGTTGGTTTTCCTATTGCTTCATTCGATTTTGGGCCATGTGGAGGTTATCCTTCATAGCCTCTAGAGTGGTTGTACAACCTTGCAACATTGTATCAATATATTGGACCTTGGATGTGCCAATAAGATAACTAATGACTGTCAATGTCCTTTGGCCATACACCGCTTCATATGGGGTCATTTTAGTGGTCATATGATAGGAAGTATTGTACCATCAATCTTCCAAGGGAAGCCACTACACCCATCGATGTTATTTGTCTGAATCAAAACAAAAAAAGTAGGTTTCCAAACATTTGTTGACTACTTCCATTTGGTCATCATACTGGGGGTGATAAGTTTTGCTCATGTTCAGTTGGGTTCTTTGCAATTTAAACAACTCTTGCCAAAATGTGTTTATCCTTCTTCATTCCTACCCAAATAAAAAGAACGACGAGCATGAGCATATGTCTTTTGGAAGCCCGAATGACTCGCTATAGTTGAGGAGTGCAACTCATTTAAGAGCCTGGGCTTGAGTGTTGAGGAGGGTGAGAGAACCAGACAATCCTTATATCGGAGAATATTATCCTTGCAAGTGTAGCCAGTGGGAGGATTAGGGTCCTCTTGAAGACGTTGAATTAATTTGGAGTTAGTCTGGTGTGTTAGCCACTCTTAGTGCACTTCTTCAATCCAATCAGGGACTGGTAAGGATAAAGAAAAGAGGGAGTAATCCTCCTCATGTTGTCTTGACAATGCATATGCTACTATGTTATATTTTCCCTTTTTGCATATGATTTCATAATCATAACCCAACATTTTTTTCAGCCACTTTTTTTTTTCTGGGGATGATAGTCACTGGTCCAAAAAATATTTTAGGCTATGGTGATCCATTTTAATCTAAGAATGATTTCCCAAGAGATATGGTCGCTAGGTGTGCACCGCATGGAGAATGGCCATCATTTATTTTTCATACGTAGATCAACCCATATTGTGACCACTTAACGCTTGGCTAGTAAATGCTAAGGGTCGACCATCTTGGGTGAGCACTGCACCTATACCCGTGTTGAAAGCATATGATTCCACCATAAAGGTTTTTTTGAAGTCAGGAGATGCTAGGACACGGGTAGTGCACATGGCCCTCTTTAACTCTGTGAAGGCTTGCTCAACAACATGTGTCCAATGAAATGCATTCTCCTTAAGCAGGTCAGTCAAGGGCTTAACAATTTTTCCATAATGGTTGATTTTTTTTTTTGTAATAGCCTGTGAGACCAAGAAAACCCCTTAAGCACTTTAAGGTCGTGGGGTGCGACCATTCTTGCATAGATTGTATATTTTTGGGGTCCACTTTTACCCCATCTCTGCTGACAATGTGCCCTAATTATTCCACTTCGTTGGCGCCAAATGAACATTTGGCATTTTTGACAAACAATTGGTTTTCCTGCAGCAATTGAAGGACTTTTTCCACTTGAAGAAGATGGTTATCCCAGGTGAGGCTATAAATGAGGATGTTGTCAAAGAAAACCAAGACAAACTTCTTAAGGTAAGGTTTCAATAGCTTATTCATGAGACTTTGGAAGGTGGATGGAGAATTGCAAAGGCCAAAAGGCATGACCAAGAATTCATAATGTCCCTCATGAGTTCTGAAAGCAGTCTTCGAAATATTTGCCTCCTTCATCCAGATTTGGTGATAATTGGAGCGAAGGTCTAATTTGGTGAATACACAAGCACCTTGTAGTTCATCCAACAAATCATCAATGAAATGAATGGTAAATTTATCTTTGATGGTTAGTTTATTCAGGGCACAAAAATCATGGCACATGCACCAAGTACCTTCTTTCTTTAAAACCATCTTCACTAGTGAAGAATATGGGCTAGTACTAGGGTGAATTACCCCCGCCTCCAGTGATTCTTGTACCATCTTTTCTATTTCATTTTTCTGAGCAAAGGGATACCAGTAGGGACGTACATTGGGGGTTTGACTTCCCCGAAGGAGAGGTATGTTATGATCATGTTCACCCCTGGAAGGAGGTAAGGCTGTAGGAATCTAAAAGATCTTGGGGTACTTGTCCAAGATGAGTTGCAGGCTAGGAGGAAATACCTGAGAGGCTTGTTCAGTGACCTGGATGAAATTAAATTGAGAAATCACACCATGGTGGCATTTATTCAAGATTTTTTCCATCCTGTGAGAGCTGATGATTTCAGGAGAGCTCCCTTGGAGACCCCTGATAGTATAGGGGTGAGCCTCTTGGGTGAAGCTCATATATAATTCTTGATAATCCATTGTGATCGGCCCCAAAGTGTGAATCCATTTCATGCCTAATACAATATCACAACCACCCATGGAAATAAATGACACGTGGGTTTTCATCTGGTAATCACCCATTTGGAGTTTCACATTCTCATAGTGGCCCTCACACTTCATAGTACCACCATTAGCGATGAGGATTTGAATATTAGAAACAGGGTGGAAAAAGCAATGGACCTCATCAACGAGCTCGCGATGAATAAAATTATGGGTGCTACCACTATCAATCAACACCACAACTGACCTATGTTTAATGTAGCCCTTGATATTCAATGTATGTGGGACCAAAATACCTGAGAGTGCATGAAGCGAGATGACTAGGTCCATGTATTCCATTGGCGTGACAACTGGATCTTTGACAGGATCACTTGGTTGAGCCACCTCTTGGTCTGAAACCTCATCTAATGGGATGTTGTCATAGGAAGAGGAAGTTGAGGCATCAATATGGAAGAACTTTTGTTCTCTACATTTATGCCCTGGTGTATATTTTTCATCAAAATAGTATTAAAGGGCTTGCTTGCAACGTTCCACCATTTTGGCGGGAGAGACCTTTTGGACCTTCAAAGTTTGGGTCGGAGCAAGGGTAGCCCCTGGGCGAGGAAGGGTGGTAAATGGAGCCTTAAGGGATGGTGCCTAGAGGATGGTCTCTACTTCCCTGGCTAATTGACATGCCTGCAACCAGGTAGTAGGATGATGAATGTTCACATGTGCCTTGATATCTTCTTTTAGACCACTGATAAAACATTCAAGGTAAAATTCATCAGATAAGCCCTTGGTACAAATAACCAACTATTCAAATGTCGTGATGAAGTATGTGACATATCCAGTTTGGCGTAGCTTAGTGAGTCGGCCCAAAAATTGTGATTCCCTACCAAAACGGGCACATACTACTTTGGAGAACATGTTCCAATTGGGAGGTCCTAGATAACATTTCTTATGCGATTGCTACCACTGCCAACATTCTTGATCCAAGTACAAAACCCCTACACAAATTTTGGTCTCGTCATCTTGAATAACATGAAGGGAGAAGTATTGTTCCATTTGAGAAACCCACACGGCTAGGTTTGAACCATCAAATTTATGCATCTCGACTTTGCATACTTTATTCCAAGAAGGTGGAGAACCCCAAGGGGAGCAGGAGGATTGAGTATGTTCATAATGAGAGAATGAAGTTATTTTGGGTTTGGCTAAACATTCTTACCCCTGAAGAGTTGCACCAATTTGTTGACTTGCTGGTCAAGGTTTGCGGTAATTTCACTGCGGAGGGAAGTCATGTTGTCGTCAATTTGTTGTTCCAGTTGGGACATTCTATCCTCCAAGGTTTCATGGGACTGAGATCGAGTGGTAGGCATGGTGAAGGTTTAGGTAGAAATGGAGGTGTCGGGATGGGAAAAAATGGCATTAAAAATGATAGGTACCTGGTTGATGAGGACAAAGAGAGGAATCCAATGGGATAGGTCTCAACAAAGGCATCCTAGAGGGGGTTGGTTCCATGAGAAAAAAGGCTTAAAATTGAAGGGTACCATTGCGATCAGAATGAAGAGAGAAATTAAATGGGATAGATCACAAATAAGGGCGTTGAGAGACCCAGACTCATTTTTTTTTTACTCCGGAGTTATACTCCGAAATAAATAATACTGTAAAGGCAGAATGCCCAAATTCTTAACAGGACAAAAGATGCAGTAATTTTGCAACCCCAATGCATAAGGAAATGTTGCACTGCAATAGATCTAGTCTTTAATTTCTCTGTTCCGTTCTCAAGGGTTATGGTTTTGCAGGGAATCCATAGTCAAGGGTTTGACATGTGTTATAACTCTCTTATATACGTGCGGGGTTCAATAGTAGTACTCGGACCAATATCTTAGGGCACCAACTAAGGAGGCTAGACCATACCTTTAGCCGTACTACCCGACTACCCAGGTACTAGAGAGTCACTTCCCGAGTGTTGTTATCGGTGACACTATAACAGTCAGGTGACCGATTGATTTATCTATGAAGGGCTTCAAGATGCCTATGTTGATACATATATAGGTGTTGTCTGATGCACTACCACTCGAAGGGGTACCAAAATGGGTTACAAGGGTGGCCAACAAATGTTATCTTAAGAACCACTTGTGTTTCCTGCGTGTATGACTCCCTGACCATGGATTTATACACGTAATGACAGATCTTTGTATCTTAAATACGTCGAAATATGTCTCTACCCTGAAATTTTTTATCCCACAAGTCTTTCCCTGGAAATATATTTGATACCACTTGCAATATTCCTAATACAATATATTATGCAGAACAAAAAATATCTAGCAGTAAATGATAGAATAATAATGATATATCCAGAAAAATATCAGAAGAACACCAGAATAACACCAGAATAATCACCAGGAAAAGAAACTTTATTATGATAGCAATGTTCACTTGCCTCTTCGAGGGGGAAACCTCCAGCAGAGCAGAGCTCTATTACAATAATCTCCAAGAAAAAATATCTAATGCCTCCTACTCTTATTTATACTAATTATACCTTCTAAGGAAACTTCTAGAGGAAGATCTTTCTAGAAGCGGAAGCTTCTATTAGGTCTTGTTTCATTGACTTATTCTTCTTTATTTATTAGGCCTTATTACTAATGTCAACCTTTATTAAATAGAAAACATATCCTACTAACTAATGACCCGTGAAGAGGGGTTAGGATCGGATCCTAACAAATAGTCCCATCACTCGATGGATCCTTGTATTATGTCTCCTTCATAGATGATTTTTCCAGGAAGACATGGATATATTTCTTGAGGAAGAAACTAGAGGTTTTCAATAAATTCAAAGAGTTTAAATCTCTTGTGGAAAACCAAACAAATAAGAATATCAAGGTGTTGAATTTTGTGGGAAGTGTTTAGAGAAATTTTGTAAGAAGTGTGGCATAGCACGCCAAACAACCACACCATATACCCCACAACATAATGGAGTTTCTAAGAGAATGAACAGAACATTGATGGACAAGGCAAGGAGCATACTCAGTGGTGTTGAGATCTCACCAGAATTATGGGTAGATGTCATTGACACTGCAAAATATTTAATAAATATGTCTCCTTTGTCAGTTCTAGCGGACATGACTCCACATGAGGTATGGTTTGGAAAGAATCCTTCACTTTCACATCTCAAATTATTTGTTTGTGATGCATTTGTGCATGTTCCCAAGGAAAAGAGGAGCAATCTGGACAAGAAGGAAGCCAAGAATATTTTCATTAGATACAATGAAGGAATGAAAGGATATAATCTCTAGGATCCTGCATCAAGGGAAATAATATACAGTCGAGATGTGGTCTTTAGATAAGTCAGAGGAATGTCTCAGTCTAAAGTGGTTCAAACATAGAAATATCCATAGAAGGTGAGGTTTGAACTAGGGAATGAAGAAGATTATTCAAATGATTCGATTGAATCATATGAAGAGGTGGAACAACCAACCCTGGTTGTAAGAAGGTCTAAACGAGTAAGAAAACCAAACGAAAGGTATATTAGTTTGCATGATTTTCGTTCTGTATTTGTGTTAGCTTCCACTAACGAGGAGCTCAAGCCGCTTATGGAGGCAGTCGACTCGACAAAGGGTAGACTTTGAAAGGATTCCATGATCGAAGAGATGGAATCCTAGCACAAGAATGACATGTGGGATTTGTTCAATTACCTACTGGAAGGAAGCCCGTCGGTAGCAAGTGGGTGTTCAAGAAAAATATGAACATATCAGGTCAAGTTGAGAAATTCAAAGCTCAAATGGAAGCAGAAGGATATTCCCAAGTCAAATCAATCGACTTTAGTGAGTTTTTTTCCCCTGTTGCAAAATTAACTTCCATTAGAGTACTAATGTCTCTGGCTACACCATTCAATATTGAAATAGAAAAAATATATGTGAAGACAACATTCCTACATGGGGACCTAGAAGAATAAATCTAAATCAAACAACTTGAAGGATTTGCATTAAAGGGAAAGAAAGAGTGAGTGTGCAAGTTGAAGAGATCCCTTTATGGTATAAAGTAATCACCAAGGATGTGGTATCAAAAGTTTGACACGTACATCCTTAGTTGGGGATTTGTGAGAAGCAAGGTTGATCACTTTGTATATTCCAAGGAAGAAGGTGGGTGTTTCATATATGTAGCGTTGTATGTCGATGACATGTTATTGGTAAAAAAGAACATGGACACAATAAAGGAGGTGAAGAAACAACTATTCTCCAAGTTTGACACGAAGGATCTCAGTGCAGTGAACTTCATTATGGGAATGGAGATCAAGAGAGATCATGCAATTATAAAGATTTGGTTGGAACATAGGAAATATTGAAACAATCTTTAAGCATTTCAACATGTAGGATTGCAAACTAGTGAAGGTGTCAATTCCTACGAGAGCAAAGTTAATTGTTGAACAATGTTCGAAGACACCAAAAGAAATAAAGGACATGGAACATGTTCCCTATGCAAGTGTTTTTGGTATTCTAATGTATGTTATATTCCGCACTCGAACATACATTTCCCATGGAATGGGAGTGTTGAGAAGATACATGTTGAACCTTGGAAAAGAGCATTGGACAATTGTCAAGAGAGTATTCAAGTATTTGTGTGGAACAAAATATTATGCTATATGCTACTAACAGAAGCATGAATATGACATGGAAGTAGAAGTACATGGATTTGTCTATGCCAACTGAGCTGGAGATATGGATCGACGAAGGTCGACCAATGGATATTTGTTCAAGATGTTCGATGGAGCACTTATCTATATGAGTAAGAGATAGGAAGTCGTAGCCTTGTCTGCAACATAATTTGAATACATGGCAACCACTCATGGAAACAAGGAAGTAGTATGGCGGAAAATATTGTGTTCATGGATTGGGTTCGAGCAAAGATATATGAAGATAAATTGCAACAGTCATAGCACAATTTTTCTGGCAAAGTACCCAATATACCATTCCAGGATGAAGCACATTGATGTACAATACCATTTTGTGAAAGACATGGTAGAAAGTAACAAGGTGTTGTTGGAGAAAGTAGACACATTGGAAAACATAACAGAATCTTTGACCAAGTCTGTGAGTGTTGTGAATTTCTCTTGGTGTAGGGAGGCAATGGGCATTGGTACCCTGGGTCTGTGAACAAAAGTTTAGGTTCTCCTATTTCAGCAAATAGATAAAAAGTGGGTGAATGTTGGGTTGTTATATTCTTTGAAGTGAAAGTCAAAGGTCGAAGTGATCAACCGGGAAAAGTCAAAGTTGAAGTGAATGATAGCAAGTCAATAGGTTAGCTGACAAAAGGTCTTCAGGAGGTCAAGTTGCAACCAACTAAAGATTGATTGGAGGTCGACTAGTAATCTGACAAGTAGTCGACTGTAACCGAATCCCGAGATTCATGGGATTTGTATCCAATGATATGCATGGATCTATAATCATTTTCGGGCACCATTATTTAGAGTTTTTCCTATTTTGAAGCCTATAAATAAGGCATGTTGTAATTGCATTAAGTTGATGTTATTGTTGATATTCATGCTTATCTTTAGCATAAGGATTTTGGTCATGTAGATGTAAGTCGAATTGGCTACATGGTTGTTCTTGTGTAAATAAAGAGGGTATGATGGTGATTGTGTCTTAGGTGTAGACTAAGGCTAGTCATGTAACCCTTTATTCTGAATGAATAAGACAACAAGAGATCAAGATCCTCAAGGAATGTTGGTTTTCCCAACTGGGTTTCCAAGGTAAAATCCATGCATGTTGTGTGATTACTTTGTCATTTACTTTCTTGATTAAATTCATCTTCTCTTTTCCTACTAGGTTTAGCATGGAAGTTTATTTCCTAACATTATTTAAAAAAATATTAATAACAAAAAATATATTTCAATTGTTGTAGCTAAGGGAAAGTACGAGAAGGGTTACTGGTAGATCCTTACATAGAAAAACACATGCACACACTACAAAATCATATATAAGAATATATATAGACATACCCACATACACAAAAGGTGAGAGACACAAACATCAAAGCATTTTATTATATTCAAAACATCCTCTTCTTACATTCATTTACATAGCCATGTATATATATTTATGACATTTTGTTACCAGTCAGTTACATTCTTTAACTGTCTAGTTAGTTGACTCTAACTTCCTATCTGACCGACTCTCCTAAACGACTAGTACATTCGACTAGGGGGTCCCGTTAGCGGGGATGACTAACCCCTACAAAATATCCCCCCCCCTCAATTTCGTGCTCGTATCGAGCAAGGGGGAGTGTGGTTATTTCATTGAAAACATTGTTTACAAAAATGAGGATGAGAAGAGAAGAAGTAGAAAACAAGAAATATTTATGTCGAGCCTTGTTGAAGTGCTTTTACTTGTCTTTATGTGGCTGGCTTATGGTTGGACTGCTGGTTGTTATGCCTGATCATTTTTTTCCTGAGGGATTTCCCACTCATGCATTTTGATATTTGGGATTAGTGGAAATGATTTGACCTATACATGGGATTACTTTGATCCTTCCATAACTTCTTCTAGAGTTCCCTACTCATGGCTAGCAACTGGCAAGTTCAACTCAAATATTGAAGGATTGAAAAATTGCAATTTCTTTAGGTAGGTTGATGTATCCGCCGACTGCTCTGGTTGTGGTATCCCTTAAAATGTTGTTGGGTAAATGGTTGGGTTTGTGTGTAAAACATGTTGGGAGAACATGTTTCATTCCTCAATGGAGTGTTATGCTTTAATTTCAATTGATTTTAGTTGTCCCAATAAATCCATCTTGTTAGTGAGGGATGCCTCTTGAACCACAATCGGCTCTGGGTCAAATTTCTCCTCGACTTCCTTTTTTTTCTATGTGATCGAGTCGAGATGTTTGTGGGTTTGATACATTGATGCTTGTGATCTTCTTGACTCTCGCAACCATTCCTTGTCCTTCTTTTCCAGTTCTGTCTCGACTACTTTTTCCTTCACAATGTGGGTTGCTATGGCTGCTTTAGTTTTGGAGTCAGTGGTGATATCCCTTATTTTATTTAAATCCTAAATTATTGTTCTTTGGGCCTTTAGTTTACCATAGCTTGAGGTGAAGTATGTCAGCTAGTTGGTCAAGACTATATGCAACATTGTTACCTGTGGTGAACCTACTCCAGTTTTTGACATACTTCTTTGAATTCCCCAAACTTTGTATGCGGGATTGTTGTTGTTTGTTGAGCGACTCCATCTTGATTACTTCTTACTTCCATGTTGTGTAACTATTCAAGTTCCATGTTTTCCTATCGCAATTGGTGGATATCTTCCTGATTATTAGCACCTGTACTTATTACTTCTTCGACCATTTGTTTTATTGCTGCTAACTGATCGACTCCCTTTGTCGGTTGATCAATGCCCAATTTTCCCTTTTCTAATAGCACAAAATCCTTTAGTGTTTTTTTTATTTGTTCCTCCTTGCAACAAGTCATGCACCATCTCATGCAACTCTCTTCCATCTAATTGTTTCTTCTTTGGTCACTTCATTGTATAAGTCCATTATATGTTCATCTGACTCTACCGTTGGGTCGAATATTATCTTTTCTAGTGTTGTTGTCGACCCAACTGGTTTGAAGGCTGTGAATGTTTTGGTATTTGTATTTTTATCTTTCCTATGTATAATCTTCTTGTTCGTGCTTACCTTTTCTTTTTCGGGGATGTTTTATTTTCCGACGTCATTGCCTTTGTCAGACTCCTTGTTTTCCAGGTTTTTTTCATTGTGTTGTTATGGATCTGGTTGTGTGTGGGTGTCCTTTTCATTTCCATCCTTTTCTTGGTCTTATGGATTTGTAGGCTCTATTTTTTCAGTTTGCACTGGAAGATCGACTGGCCTTTGTGAGGACTTCCCAATGGAGGATATTTTGGGGGATTACTTGATTTCTGAGGTGACTCTTTTCCCTCATTGCCTTCTTTGTGTTTCTCTCCTTCCTGGATAGTCCATGGGCCAGTTTTCCTGCTTCCTCATTACATGTTTTTGATGAGTCTGTATTATCCGAAGGTATAATAATTGGTTATGTACTGGTTGAATTGTGTGTGGGGGGAGTATTATTTGACTCGTGGATATTTGTGCTTGTTCCTCCAACATGTGTCGATTGTCCTTCTCCTAGTGGAGTAAAATAAGAAATGGTTTCTTCCACTATAAAAGTCTTCTTGGTGGTTCCCTTCTATGTTGTATGGTCGATATCATCCAACCCTGAGGGAGAAGCAATTTCTGACTAATGACTTGGAACTGGGGAATCCAATATTGTTCCCTATAAGGATACTCGATGTCTGGCTTTCCTGATTTTATTTTTGTGTGTCATTGTCTGCTTTTCTATTCTTGTTTCTTCAATCAATGGAGTATGGTTGGGTGGTGGAGATTATCTTGTAATATCAATTGTCCCTATTCTCATCCTTTGCTTCATTAGAATGGGTTTTTTTCTTGGGTCGGGTCGAATGCTCTTCAACCAACGTGATGGAACTGGGGTTGACCGCTTTGTATCTTTATCACCCTCCAGCCTTTTCTTTTTTTTTCCCATTGTTTCTATATGCTTTTCTAAAGACACTTTGGTTTTCTTAGCTTCAACAAACCTCATATTAAGAGTCTCCATAGCCTATTTTAATTGCAGCCCAATGAATGACTTTAAAATATTCTATGTAGTTGCTTGGTATTTTTCTGTCTGGTGGGCCCTCTCACTTATTTTTTTGGTGAACACAACTAGTTTTTCCCTTATCATAGGGTCACTGAAATAAAGAGTTGTGTTTGACTTAAATGTTTCCCTCCATATAATATCAACATTTTTAGGCATTGTGATGGGTTAGATTGCTTTATTACCCTTAGACGCTTTTTATTGTTGTCTCTTCTTGGTCTACATACATTTGTTTTGTTGGCTTGGCTTCTTTTTTGTCAAGATTTGCTACAAACTGAACTTTGTACAGGGCCGCTTCTCGTTCTTCTTCCTGATCTACATCTATCAAAGGTGTCAGAATGGATTGGTTGTCTCTTAGTACATCTAGTGGTATATGAGTTTGAAATTCTATTTGTCAGTCAAGCTCTTGGAAAATTTGGTACTTTGTTGGTTGGTATTCTAGCTCTTCAGGGTCCAATTCTCCAGCAATTCCACTCCAAAGTGTGGTGGTGTCCAAGCTTAGTTGAATATGGGCACTTGGTGATAATTCCCTTCAAACTTTCTATTCTACTCACCACTTATGTGATACATTTTTCACATGATTTACCCAACATTTAAACATGATGTGGGTGGAAACGGAGTCGGATGGTTTGATTGCTCCTTAAGAAAACGCCTTGAAATTATTCATGGTTGGAGTCTCCCATGCAGTAAATGCAGGTTTTATAACTAGGAATACTTGGCTCATGCCGATCCATATCGACAATGAAGGGAATTTTATTATGCAACCATTCTCTTGGCATTCTTTACAATTTCTCTTAATTAGTGCAACAAGGTGATATTCCTAGTCAAATTGTGCCCTTGTCTAGAATATTTGGCCATTAGGTTCTAGCAGTGTAAACTTCACGTCGCACACTCACCCCATGATCATCAGACATAGTGATATTGTGATGCATGTACATTTGGCGCGAAGGTTCGTGACTTTGTTGATCAACAACCCTTTGGAATTCTTTGTTGATGTCCCTCGAGTGAGAGTCTGAATCCATTCGGTAGGGTTTAACGTTTTTTGGACTAAAGTGTGCCCATATGGAATTTTCGTAATTCTGTGGATCATGCCTCCTGTGATCCCCACTAATAAATATAGCCATAGATGGTCGTTATGGTACTGACTGACAAGGAATTTGGCAGCCTCTTTCTTCCACCCATCAAATTATGCAACTAGGGGTGCACCTAGGAAATGTCAGATGCTTGTTGCCTCAAGGAAATTTGCCTCTTATTTCTAGGCACCAGCTTCAATACCCCATGCCATGAATTTTTTCCAATGTTGAGACCAAGTGATATCTTCTATATGGGAGCTATGAATATTTTCCATGCATACTTGCAACTTGGTTGCACTAGTTTTATCAAACTTGGCCTTTGTTCTTGGTTCAACTAGTGAATATTCAACTTGACAACTCATTCTCATAATTTATGTGATTTCTTGGAGGTCGGATTGTTCTTTCTCGAGTTCAGGGCTCAAATGCACAACTGGGATTTATGTGGCTTGATTATGCAAATGTTCGGATGAAAACAAAAGTGAGGCGAAGTTGTATGCCTCATCCAAATTTATAGACAAGAGATGCAATGAGGACTTTAATTATGCTAGCGAGGATATTAATTCTTCCATATCGATGTTAGTGTCAAAGTTAACTATTTGTTCATGTGAAGTGAATTCTGCATCGACGATGGCCAAGCGATCGAGTTTGTCTCATCAAGCATTAATGGCATTAATGCATTCCCATGACTTATTCACATCGACTTTGACGATTTAGTTCCTCAGGGTGTGCGCTTGACTTGTGTGATATCTTCTTAGTTAGATCGATTTGTTCAGGCTGTCGGGGACCTCCAGTGAAAGTGTATGACCATGTTGCTTTCTACTTTCTTATAAATTCGATGAATGCTAGGCATTTTGAATACATTCTTGCTTTGGTTAGGATAATCGTGTTTGCACGCTCACTTGTTTGAAGTTTTTCTCACTCGCTTGATAATCAGAATTCGCATTTATGAGTTTTTTGTTCAGTTGAATGATGTTCTTCTCTTTTGATCGATCAATTGGTTCACTTGTTCAGGTAATGGCGCAAATCTTGTCTAGGTGTAAAACTTGCTCTTGATTTTTGGGTTTCCTCTCTTATTGATTCCCATGAACTGTTTTTTCTTCTCATCTTTGAATATTTTGGTGTGAATGGGTGTTTTGTGATTTGGCCATATAATTTATAGTTCATCGATCAATTTCTATACCTAATTCCGGTAATCGAATTGGTTATTTCTTTCTTAATTTTTATTTCTTGATTTGTATGTTCTTAATCTTTCGTTTAATCTTATTTCTTTGTCTTCTCTTTATTTTATTTTTTCCTTTTTCTTTATTAGCTTTGCTTTCAACTTAGGTCTCCATGAAGGTTTTCGACCAAGTCGAGTCCTACTGGCACCCCAAGGAGGTTTTCACTAGTAGGGATTTAGGCAACTATATGTGATATATTTTTAGACATGCCCCATTGACTAATTTATTAATAGGGTGCCCTTGTAGCATTTTCAATTGTAGTGCTCCTAAAGGACATATTTCCTCGACCACGTATAGACCCAACCACGCAATATATAGCTTGTTTGTCTTACCTTTTACTTGATTTTCATATAGCCGTACCAAGTCTCTATTAGTGATGTATTTCTTCTTAATGTGTCGATCATGCCAAGGTTTATGCTGAATTTTCTGAATTTCCTGATGTTGTTGTGACAACATCCTTTCCTCTTCTAATTGGTTAAGTTGGTAGAAGCATTATATTGTATTCACCATGTGATAAAATTCTAAAACATAAGCTATATGAATTGCATTTGTGCAGAAATGTAGTGGGATCACTACTTATTGACCATAAACTAGTTTAAAGGGTGTTTGGCCAGTCGATCTTTTGTATGTTCTTCTATATGCCCATAGTATTGTTGGAACTTTTTTGTCCCGATCGTCTTTTTCAAGACCACATATTTGTGTGAGGCCCTTATGCAGTGTTTTGTTAAAAGACTTGATGGCCCCATTAGCTTGTGGATGACATGCAGTTGTTTTTGTATGGCCGATAATGAATTTTTTCAGAAATACTTCGATTGTACTATTGATGAAGTGGGTTCCTTGATCACTAATTATTGTTAAGGGACAACCAAATCTGGTTACTATATTTTCATAAATAAATTTTACATTTGTTTCCTGTGTACAATTCTAGACTAGTTTTGCTTCTTCCCACTTTGTTAAATATTCGATGGCTATAATAATGTATTTTGATCCCGTTCTTTTCCCTCTTTCTGGGAAATGACCGACAAAATCAATATCCCATATTTCAAATGGTAAATTAGGGTTTACCGAGTGCAAGGGAATTTCATTCTTCCACAATTTTTGGCCTAGCCTTTGGAATTTGTCGCATTTATTTACTTGTTCTCGACATTATTTTTGTAAAGTTGGCCACCAGAGTCTGTCTTGAAGGATTTTCCTGGTTGTTGTGTCAGCCTGGAAGTGACCTCTCGTTGGGCATGTGTGTGCTTCGTTAATGATGTCTTCATGTTCATGCTATAATGCACATATTCACATAATGTTGTCAATTCCTATCTTTTAAAGATATCCATTCAAGAGGGTGAATGGTGAAACTTTCATGGATAGGATTTTTCGTTTATTGGTTGGGATATCTTCATGTCCTTTCCCTTCTTCTAGAAAATTTTCCATTTCTTCTAGTTCTTTGGAAATTGCTTCAACACTGAATAGATTCACATATGGTAAATCATCATCTATTCATGTCAGATCTTCCCCTATTTCAAGTCGAGACAGATGATCTGGGCTGACATTCTTCTTTCCCGGTCAGTATACTACTTCAAAGTAGAATTCTTGAAAGAGTAGTATCCATAGAAAGATTTTCCCTTGATGGACTAGTTTATTGACTAGATATTTCAGCACTTGATGGTCTGTGAAAAATGTAAAGGGATTCGCTAGCAAGTAGTGTCGAAAATTTTGTAGGGAAAAAAATATTGCTAAGGCTTCACATTCATTCATCGAATAATTCCTTTTTGCTTTATTTAGTTTCTGACTGGTATATGTGTTCGGATGGTCAACCGTGTCATCATACGTCTGGGCTAAGACTACGCCAACAACGACATTTGAGGCATCAACATGAACATGAAATTTCCTTGACCAGTCTGAAAATCATATGATGGGAGATTCTACCAATTTTCTTTTTAATAGATCAAAGGATTTGTCACATTTGTGACTCCACTGGAACTCGACTTCTTTATTTAATAGCTCATCGATTGGAAACATGATGTTGGATTAGTGACATATGAAATTTCTATAATACCCTGTGTGTCTAAGGAAGATTTTGATCCGTGTTTGGTTGATTGGTGGTTTCAAGTCGAGGATGATTTTAATTTTGGCCATGTCGACTTTTATCCCATCCTTTCATACAATATGGCCCAAAAATATGCCTATAGGTGTGGAAAATGTGTACTTTTTTTTTTTTTAAAGATAATTGTATTTGTCCCCCGAGGTGTAGGATAGTAGGTGATGGAGTATGTTGTTAAGGCATTCTGTGATGTTAATTCACCGGTTCAAAATCTGTGGGGAAAAAAAATACAGCCATGTTAAGGGTTGGTGTGGCTTAGGCCGGGTGTGATCCCTGAGTGATTTTGATGACTTGGATGCCCCCAAGTCACGGTTTCTCGTCCACAGGTGAGTTCCACAGGTCACGAACAAACTATCAAAAAAAAAGTTAATTGGATTTGCCTGCATATTTCCAGCATCATTCTCAACCATTGGATGTAGTATTTTAGTAGGTTGTAAATAGTCCATTCGTCGAAGTAAACAACCATTGTTTTATAAATATATTCTTGAAATTCCATTACCACTATCCTAGAGAAGACTATTGGGGCATTTTTTAGGCCAAACAACATGACTTTGTATGCGAATTATTTGAATTTAGAGACACATATGGTTTTTTATTGATCTTCCTTTTCTATAGGCACTTGATTGTATCCAAAGAAGCCATCGAAGAATGATTAACATTCATTTCCTGCTACTTCATTGAGAATCTCATCAACAAATGGCATTGGGAATGGATCAGTCATTGTGAGTTTATTCATTCCTCGGAAGTCGACACAAATTATTAATTTCTTTGGGTAATACTTCTTTAGTTGCACAACCATGGGAATTTACCATTCCTACTTGTCGATTAGATATATAATGCTAGTAGCAAGCATTGCTTCAATTTATTTTTGGACAATGGGATTGTATTTGTGTGCTAGCTTATATGGTCATTTTTTAACAGGCTTGACACTAGGGATGAGTTCGATTTTCATTTCACCCATCTCTTGTACCAATCATTTGATGTATTTGTAATCATGTGAAAATACATCTTGATATTCTTTTAGTAGGTCGGTTATTTCCATGGTTTGCTTGTTAGACCAATAGTCACCTATTCTAGCCATTTTGGTCGATTGTCTATTGAAATGTCGAATTCTTTGGTTTTAATTTATGCATCCATTCATTTGGGTGCTTTTGACTCATCCAATTGTTTCTCTCCTTCCACAACTTGATTATAACTTGATGAAAAGTTGGGTTTGTTGGTATCATTTTTCTCTCCCTTTTCTTCCTTGGTTATGGAGAAGATTGTTTTTACATGGTTTTGTACTCCTGGATGGGTTTTCTTCCATCGAAAGATTTGTCCTGGAAAAATTATGTTTCTATGTCTACTTGACGAGCTATGATATTATTTGAATTGTGCATTGATATTAAGTTACAAGTCGAAGTTGATCCCATATTAACTTTAATTTTTCCTTTTTCAGAGTTTCGTGGGGACTTGGTTGTTCTAAGAAATTTTGATCTCTCTTGTTGCTTCGTTCGATAGTTCTTCTTTAGGTCTAAATTCAAAGTCTTTAACGAACCTATTTTTTATTTCATTCCAATCAAATGTGTGTCCACACGCTTCCTCGATTTTATACTATTTGTGGGGCATGTCATACAGTGTGTTTGGAAACATGTGAGGCCATACCCTTTTGTCTCTATAGCATATTTTCCTCCATTCTTTCTCACATTGCTTGATGTGAATGACTAGGTCAAACCCATGTTTGAACATCGGGATGTTGATATTGGCTTATAGTCTTTTCCCACTGAATATTTCAAAAAATTAAAGAGTGTCAGTGTTCCATGTTTGCAGTCGAGGTGCATGTGTCTTCCACCATCAGGGTGCTTGGCCTGTAAGAAATTCAACTAGACTTTTCATGCTTCCCTGATCTTTGACTGACTTGGAAATCTCGTTGACATGCATTGATGGAGATTTTCTTTCCCTGAACTGCAGAGGTTGTTTCATGTGTGAATGTGTCGGAATTAGTGTTGGTGTATGCTTGAGATTTCTTTCGGCCACAATAGGTATTTCTTGTACTGAGAAACATTCTTTGGATTGTCTTATTGGTATCGCTTCTATCAACCAATACTCTTTTTCTTGTGATTCATAATTTTCCATTTTCCAATTGTATAGTTCCATATCCAAGTTCTGGCTAATTGACAATGGAGACCCAAGTAATATTTCTCCTTTTCTATGGGGTTCTATGTTATCCTTCTCATTCATGACTCGATATAGTCGACAAGATTCATGTGCTTACTCCCATGTCTCAACCCAAGGTTTTCCTTCCTTTGGATCCAGGGGAATTATTCTTTTCCGCCACTTACTTTTAATTTTATTTTGTCTCTTTCGAGGGAGATTTTGGCCCTCCGGTTTCGACCCCAAGGTCATTCGACTAATGCAAGGTAGGAAGGGATGCCTTCAACTAGGTTGATTACTTAAAAGTTGACTCTCATCAGGATTTCCATTATAGATCTTATTACACTTTTTAGTGTACCAGTTGGCTCAATAAACCTCTGATATGATAGCTTCAAGAAATTCATTGTAGGATGCAGAGGTGGTTTCCCAAGTCGATTCCATGTTTCTCTTGGAAGAATATTTACTTGGGACCCAAAGTTGACTATGACTTGTTTGATCTAATTTCCGTTGATTTCAAGGTCGACTTGAGGGTTGAAGTCGTTAGTTTGTGCTTATTGTGATAACTAGTGCGGAATTTCGATTGGTATTTTCTCTTCTTTATATTCCCTCAATATGCTTAATAGGTCAATCAATCGACCGACTTACTATTTCTCTTTCAATAGTTGGAGAAATTTGTCTAGCACAATTTCTAAGGTGTTATCATGTCTTCTCTTATTGGTATAGTCCTAGTCGATGCTTCTAAAGAATTTCATTGTGTCCCTCATTAGTTTGTCTGCATATTTCAGGTTGGGATATGTAGTTCGACCACCCTTCTATCGATTTGGTGGTTCTGGAAAAATGTCCTCGCCAGCTCCCAAGCGTGTTACTACATGGAGGTTCTTTGAATTCAAAATATTATGTTTTGGTACTGTGTGTAATAGATTTACATTTCTTTTGTTCATCACTTTTTCGAGTACTATTGGAAAATATTCGAGTGAGTGGTCTCCCACTCCACAAATGTTACAGAACTTGAGATCAGTTATGTCTTTGATTGGGAAATCTGGATTGATGTGTTCATCCTTCCAACTAATATCATCCTCGACCTTATCCTAAGATGACGTTTTCTTATCCTCCTCATATGCGGCCTTGGTAGCCTCCTCAACCTCGACCTCTATATATGTTTCCACCTTGACCGACATTCTGGTCGACTGTCTATGTGTGGTACTATGAGTGAATGTTTTTTCAGTTTTTTCCATTCAACTAACATTATTGGCTTGAGTGATTATTCTCCTCCCATATGTGACGCCACTATGGATGCACATATCTCAGATTGTGTTGGAAGTCCCTCGTAGCATGATTTGTTACTCCTTCGCATATATCACAGAATGTTTCGATCTGAATTCGACAGACTTCAGGGTCTAGGGCATTTCTATTCATTGTGCTTCTTTCAAGATTTCTTCAAATGTCGAGAGATCATACATACCCAGTGGTACTTGAATATTTTGTAATAGGCCAACTACGTACCATTTTACAAGTGGTTTCTCGTTGATTGCATAGGGAATTTGGATCAGAAGGTATTTTAACTTTTTATCATACTCACAGACAGTTTCTCCTAGATTGTTTTTTGAATATGTTTATGAAGTAGATAAAGAAAGCACATACATTTTATATTTTTCTGTTTAATATTTAAAATCTAAATAATGAAAGAAAACACGATTGAAATAAGAACATATAAACAGGCAAAGCTAATTCAAACTATTCCTATTTCCTTGATAAATAATCTAACTAAAGAAAATGTGAGTAATCTGACCCGAAATTAATCAATTAAAATGAGTTTATGTCCCTGCGTAATCCAAGCTCCTAGTTGTCCTTCCTATGAGGAAAACCTGTAATAGGATGGTGCTAACACTCCCAAAACAAACCCGAAGGTGTTTTGGAACAAGAATATCACAGTGCTCTGATATATATACAGATCTGGTGATCTTATAATGATGAACACTTATGTTAAAAGAAACTTAATACAAAGCATTCATGTAATACATCATCCAATATCCAACATAAATACAAGATATTTAAATGAAATATTGATCACAGATATAATATAGGACAACAATTTATAGACATAGTTTAAAGTGCCGAATAATATGAAATATTAGATGATGATAAGACTAAAGCTGTATAAACATATTAACATTCCATAAGATAAAGGAAAAACATAATGGGTAAGCACCACGCTGGTCTAAAGCCAAGGAGTGAACAACTTCTCCATATTAGTCTTGAAAGTCATATGTCCATAATGTGTCCAAAAATAAATTGTCTCACTACTAAGAGTGAACAATATTTAAACTAGTTCAGGATTCAAATGCTCATATCATACAAGATAGAGTTGAATCCACAAAAAATAGATAATATTACAAAAATAGTGAAAATAGTAACCACTCATGCATGAGTTGGTTTGTCAAAAATAAACCAAAGTTTTATAAACACAAAAGACAAAAACTACTGAATACTTGAGTGTATGATTGAAAGTGTTTGCTCCATGCAATCAACATCATAATCTTCCATTTCCTGTAAATAGCAAAACCGATTTAATATTCAGATAACAATACTAATTATTATTCAAAAGAGATTGGCTACATAATCATAGATTTTGTAGCTAGTCTTATTATTAGAAAAAGAAATCAAATTAAATCTCCCTATTATGATTATTCATAATAGAATCAAATAAAATCAAAATAAAATCGTTTTACCATTAGAAATTAGCAAAAGAAGGATCTAACAGTTCAGAATTTATAATAGCTTTGAAACTGGTTGTATTTTTTATTATAATATTCCCGGTCTTCTTGAATCTTTTGTTTTCCCTCTCTATGTGTGCCTTCAAGTCAAGGTTCTCTTGTTCCAACAAAGCATTCTGAGCAGCCAAGCATTTTACTTGAGCCTGTAAGAGTGGAACATTTGTATAGTAATGCTCTATCCAGTCTAAGCAGTTGCCACAATGCGTCGGAGCAATGGTAGACTGATGTAGAATACAGTTGATGACGAGTGCTTCATGTATTCTTGTGGTTTGTTCTAGGTCATGACCAATGCCGACAAAACCTTCTTTGTCTCTGAGACACAGGGGTAAATTAGACACAAAGTCATACTTTTCAACCTGGGTAACAACCTATTTCCTGGAAGATGGGTTTTCTAGGTCTTCACGAGCCAAGAAATCATTTACCCCTCGGTCTGAACACTGATCATCGATCTCGATCATATCGATCGAGCTTAGATGATCACTTTTTTGATTTATTAGTTTTCTAGAAATCAAACGACCAACATTCTTATTCCTAAAATTTAAATCCGTGCTCAATTGTTTGTTTCCCTTGCGGAATTTCTTCATAACATGTTTCATATTATTGTTCAAATTAGATTCGTTCATAGGCACATGGTGATCTTTCTCTTTAATTCAGTAATTACTTGTTCCAAAGATCTTCTAGGTGAAAACCTACATGGTAATTCCTTACCACAGGGGTTTCATCAACAATAAAAACTGGTTCATTAAATTTTGAGCCATCAAGTGGATTGATGACCTGGCTTTTAGTCACTAGTCTGTCCACATTAGGGTTTGCAATTAAATGAGGGATGACTGTATCGTCGACCTGGGTGAATCCATTTCGGCTCAAGAAACCCTCCCAACTATCACCAATTTGCGACAGGTGAGAAACTAACAGTAGCTTAATGAGCTCGTGATGAAACATACACGACAAGAAATTCATACCCTGTCGCTTATAGTGCTTAGACATTTTGTAAAGGATCATTAACAGGTAAAATGGCCTATTAAACTCAAACCCTATGAAAATCATAAGTAACCGAATGTGATACAGAAAAACGAGCCCATACCAGACTTCACAAGTGACAAACTGTTTCAAAATTAAAAGGAGACTGTGCCATCCAGGTTTTAGAAAAGCAATGGGAATATCGTTTGTACAACAAGTGGTTTTGCGGGAAGCCATGAATAAACTCCATGGGACATCCTCTATTTTAGCGTTCTTAAACCACTTCTCGCCTTTTAATGGGAGTCTTGTCACCCTGATCATGAAATCCTCTGTTAATTCCAACTGTATATCCACAACCTTAGTCCTAAAACCGTCAAAAGTATATGCAAAGGCCTTTTCAACCTGGATATTGTAGCCTTCGAACTTCTTGAGGAACACATCCCACCCATGAGCCTTCAGGTCATCTATAGCATCATCATGGGGTAGAAGAGCTTGGCATCCGTTCAACTCGATACGAACCACTGGTTCCATTTCCACTGTGAAAAGGATACAACAGATATCACAATAGATAGGTTTAGGTTTCTAGCGGGCGAGCAACAGAGAGAGGTCTAAGTGGACTATGATGGCACGAAAAATGCATGGTTTGGGGACTGTCATAACTTGAGAAAGAGTTGGGGGAAAACAAGAAACATAAGGCTCGTGAAACTACGAACCACTACCTACGATGAATTCCAAACCCTCCATAGTACAAAACCCTATACGCATAATGAATGGTCTCATTAATATTCAGGCCATCAAGGTGAATTGAAAATGTAGGTACAACATGCCTGTACAAAATGACATGAATGTTGATATGATTGTTGAGTCTATGAAAACGATATCAAATGTTAAGACAATGTTTTAATTCATTCGATCATTTCACAAATTAATTCCATGATTTAACTATAAAACCAATGAAGTTTGTGATACCCATAATTATACAAAGATTTCGATAGTGGATTAGTCAATAAGTTCATAAGTCTTGAGTTTTAACCATACAAGAGTGCCTTTAAAGCGAAATTTCTAAGGTAAAAGATATGAAACCAAGCCAAGTTTTATATTTAAATTCATTCTTACATTCATGAATTTAAAACAAAGCAAACAAAAGTGCAAAAAAAAAAAAAAAAAAACTCAGTAAGATAAACTTAACCAAATCATCGCCTCGAAAATCAGAAACATAAATATTTACAAATGAAGGGTGATGACAACTACATAAAGGTATAATCTCTTTGTGGGAAATTTGATTGTGATAAGAATCAAAAAACATTGGTGGCTGCCAACAATGGCGACATACTGGGCGAAGCAGTTATCTTTGCATCACCAGAAAATTCATGTTAGGGTGAATCAGATGAAATTAATTTTTTAGGAATAGTTAACAACAGGTCAAGCATCCTGATCATAACTCAGAAAATAACGCAATTTAACATCAGATATATTTATGTTCAAAAAATGTAATCCAACATCTAACTTAGATTATGAGTGTAGCGATGTTTATGCAGTTGACTTATATACTGTTGATAGGGCCATTGTTGCCAGCATGCGTTCATAGCCTCGACAGGGATGTCATTTGACCCACTCTAGTACCTTTATCCTATCCAAGAGTCATCCAATCATGATACGAGACATATTTTCACTTGATCAAATTGAAAGACATGCTTGAGGATCTTCATAAACCTGACATTTCTTCACTGCCAGCAAGCCTGTTCAGTACCGCGGTGAAGTTGCCTTGGTATCATGCATGCATTTACCCACTTCCAGCAGACCTTTTCAACATCCTGATGGGTTTACATACACTTCCCACACATTACTGTTGTTTCAACCCTCTAGAATTTGTTTATAATTTGCAGAACTTAATAATATTCAAGAGGGCGGGGTGATACTGAAAATCTCATAGTTTGGCATAAAGATTTCGATCATTTAAAAATGATTCTCCTTTTTGATGACCGTCATCATACTTTAGACACTTAGATTTTTGTTAGGAAACCATCTCGAGGATGGGAAGGTACAACTAAGTTGTTTTCCTTAAAACATGGACAACGTTAGAAGCTTATTAATGATAATCACGTCTACTTGTAATCTCAAGGAGAAACCAAAAACATTGATTGGAACATAAACTTACTTCTGATGTTTTGATTTTTAGCATTTACTGCTCAAATTCTTGTGAAGTTATCAATTGCTTCTAATGAATGAGAATTTTGATTCCCTTCCACAAATGTAATGGTGACTCAGAAATTTTAATCAGAAAACAAATAAAAATCAAAATGAAAAGAACCAAAATAGAAACAGAAAAGAAAACATCAAAATATTTACAAAAGGGTGGATCGGAAATCATCAGGTGAAATACCTCTTAAGGGTCTGGCCATTCACTGGGAAAGTGTTTGGTTGTCCCTCCAAATTATGTAGACAAAAAGAGATGGGACCCAATTTTTATGAAATTACAAATGGTCCCAGCCGCAGGTTTTGGAACTTGGTATGTTCCCCTTTACCCTCATGAGATTTGTACTAGTTGAGAACCAGATCTCCGACATAGAAATTCATATCTGAAGATGAATTTGAATCAAACCATCTTTTTACAATTTGCTGGTGCTGATCCAGTTTCTTCTTTTCTTGTGTTCTCACCTCCTCTAGTTTTAATAAGGCATTTATTCGATTTTCTAGAGGAGGGCACTCTTCTTCTTGAACTTTCTGCGACAATTGCAGAGAAGGAAGTAAAACATGCGGAGGGAGAATGGATTCTTTTCCGTAAATGAGGAAGAAAGGGGAATTATCAACATAAGCTTTTAGTGTTACCCTATCAGCCCAAAGTGCATTATACAGTGCATTGTGCCAGTTCTTATGATTTTATGAAGTTATGCTTTTGATAATCTTGATTAAATTTTTGTTTGTTGATTCTGCTAGGCCATTTCCTTGAGGGTAGTAGCTCGCAGAATAATTCAGTTTTATCCCTTTTTCCAGAGCAAAAATGTTCATATCAAGGGATGAAAAGTAACATGCTTTATTAAAAACCAGACATTCAGGAATGTCGGGTTGAGTGATGATATGAGAGTTCAGGAAAGATACTACCTGATTTGTGTTCACCAGTTTTAAAGGTACAACCTCAAATCATCTAGTAAAATAATCCGTTGTTGTAATGATATACTTGTGTTGCTGTGAAGAAGAGGGATTTATCAGTCCTATGATGTCTAGGTCCCATTGCTGAAAAGGTGAATCTACAGTAACATGTTGCAAAGGGAATGCTGCCTTTTTCACCCGTCCTACAGCCTTTTGGCAGATTATGCATTTGCGGGACATCGTATGGGCATCTTTAAACAAGGTAGGCCAATAGTACCCATCTCTTAGCACTTTGTGGGTAGTGGTATCTCCACCGAAGTGACCACCGGATTCACCTGCATGAAGTTCACATATCACTTTTTCTGACTCTTCCTTTTCTAAACAACACAGAAAAACACCATCAAAGTTCTTTCGAAATAATACATCATTTATTAACTGGAAAGATGCATATTTAAGCCTAAGTGCTATTCTATTTTTAGGATCAATATTGTGGGAAGCAGATCCATGCGTTAAATAAAACTTAATGTTCTCATACCAAGAATTGGGAGTAACTTATGCACAATTGATCTGTTTTTCGTTATGTTGATCCACAGTTGAGGTGTTTATTTGAATTTCTTGTTCTTCAACTGAATCAACCACTAGTTTACATAGGCCTTGACCTCTAACAATTTGTACAGGGGTTATTTCAAGGTCATATTCCTGTAGTGACGTCATCCAATTTTCCCTTTTCTCACCCAACTCTTTTTGTACTAATAAGTTTCTTACAGCTGGGTAAGGAACAATAACCTTGGTTATGGATTTCAACAGGTAAGACTGGAAGTGTTTCACTGCTTTGAAAACAACATATGTTTGTTGATCTATTGTTGGGTAATTAAGCTCTGCTCCTTTAAAAGATGAACTCATGAAGGCAATGGGTATCTCATTACTTTCAACATTTTTCTGTGTAAGCACCGCAACATAAGATCGGTCAGATGCAAAGGTGTAAAGAGTGAAATCCTGAGAAAAGTCGGGACTCATCAAGGAAGGATATTCTATTATTTCTTTTCTAATTGAGTTGAAAGCCTGACTTTCTTGTGGTCCCCAATGGTACAAAACATTTTTTTTAATTAAATTTTGTAACGGTCTAACCATTTCTGAGAAGCTTGGGACAAAGCTTCTGACGAAATTAATCTTACCCAAAAAGGACTGCATGGTTTTTTTGGAAGAAGGAGGGGGAAGTCTAGAAATAGCTTAGGTTCTTTCGGGGTCAATAATCATTCCATATTTAGACACTATAAACCCAAGCAGTTTGCCTTGTTCTAATGAAAAGACCGATTTCTTGGGGTTGAGAGATATGCCAAACTTGCGACATCGTTCTAGGACAACCCTGAGGTGAGACAAGTGATCCTTCTTGTTTTTAGAGAAGATGGTGACATCATCAAGATAGACCATGACCGACTGGTTAATGAGGCCATGGAAAGCAATATCCATTTCTCTTTGGAAAGTGGCACCGACATTTATGAGTTCAAAGGAAATTTTCCTATAGGCGTAAGTGCCCCATGGGGTCCGAAAGGTGGTTTTAAGCTGGTCTGAGGGAGACATCAAGACCTAGTTGTATCCCAAAAAACCATCTAGCAGAGATAGTCTTTCGGAACCAGACACCTATTGTAGAATTTGTTCCATTGGAGGAACAAGGTAGTTGTCTTTATCAGATGCATGGTTTAAGTTCTGAAAATCGACACAAAGTCGAATTTCACCACTTTTCTTCCTTACAAGGACTAGATTAGACACCCATTGTGTGTGCCTAATTGGGAAAATTATCTTTGCAATTAGTAATTTGTTTAGTTACTTTTTAACAGTGGGTTCCAATTTAGGATGGATCTTCCTCAATTTTTGTTGAAAAGGTTGAGTTTGGGGTTTCATAGGGATTACATGTTGTATGATGTCAAGGTCAAATATTTTTAAGTCATCATACGTCGAAGCAAAAACATCTTTAAATTCTTTAAATAACTTTATAAAAGAGGATCTTTATTTCTCGGAACATCCCTTTCCCAGATTAATATTTTGAGGATTATCCCTTGTTCCTAAATTAACCGTTTCATATATCAAAGAGGAACTGTTAGTTTAACAATTGACTGTCCCTCTAAATTTATCATGCAAGTCATAAAATTTCTCTAGTCTCACAACAGATCTAGGGATAGAGTTTACCATCTTGGATGTCGATTCAAGAGATCAGGGATCAAATATTACCATGAAGTTTTGTAGGTTCTTGTCATGGGTGCCTTCATCAATGACTGCACCTTAGAAGGTGTCTTCCATATGCAACAAGTTGATGATCTGTTGGTCATCATCAAATACTCTCCAATTTGTGATGTTATCCGGGATCGATGACCTGAACAACAATTCAATTGAAAACGCATTAGGGGAAAGACCTTCAGCGGGCAATAGTTTAGAGGCAACATTGGCCAATAAATTAACTTCTGAATTACTCAATCTAGGAATGGAATTTATGTTAAATGATGAAAAATTATGCATTAGACTCCATACCTCTGTTTGATAGCTTTTAGATGCGGTGATAAGCAATGTATGGTGTTTCTTACCTGCTTAACCACGATTTACAAATCACCGAATACTATCAAATTATGCACGTCCATATCCAATGCTTTCCTAAGTCCTTGTAGAAGTGCTTCGTACTCGGCCATGTTATTAGTACATTCGACCTCTAAACAACACACAATAAAAGTATTATTACCTGCAGGATCGATGAGTACACAACCAACACCTGCTCCTTCTTTGGATTTGGATCCGTCAAAGTATAAGGACCAGATCTATTCATCGTCAAAGGTACTTGGAATACTTGGCAAAGATGGTGTCTGAGTATAGGTTGTAACTTCAGATTGATGCCCAAGATTAGTGATAGAAGAAATTTTGGTCATAAAATTACCAAAGAAGGTATTCATTCCCTGTGTTTCAAATGAATTTGCAGATGTATCGAAAGGCTCATTTGTATCATTCAAATCTTTTACAATATGCTTAAGATAACGTTCTTTGTTTATCCTGATTTTGTTGGGCTGTCCATTTCCAGACAACCACAAATGCGACCAATCTGTGGCAAAGTAACCGTGTAGCTGTTCTGACCAATCCCTACTTAAAAACAGGCCATAAACTTCAGGGATATCAACAACGATAATATCAATTATCTGATGAACTTTAGGATTGGACAACAGTCTAATCAACACATTCTTAAGCTCACAAATTACTTTAACGTTTGTTCGATAGCTGAATGATTTTGAGATCATATGGTTTAACTTCTGCATTAATTTTTTGGCATACAAATAGAGACATCACATTTGATGATGCACCGGAATTGACCATACAATTATGTACATTCCTATTAAAAATTTCAAAGGTTAATAACAAAAGAGGGACATTTTTTCGAGTGTTAACAACAAAATTCTGTTGATTTTTTGCTGCTATCCCTAAAGCAATTTTATCTACATTTGCTATAGTTTTTTCTGCCAAGTCCCTTTTTTCTGGAGGTTCAGATGTATTTTTAGTTGGGACATTCTTAGCTACGTTTGAATCAATTTCTGCTGATTTTTTTCTATTAGAATCGTTCTTTTATTGTTTTCAACGATGCTTTGAAGCATTTTCTGCAAAATAAGGGGAAATTCCAGCAATTCGAAAATATAAATATTAGCCCTCAATTTTTTCAGATCTTCAATTAAATCGTATTCTAAATCTGGGGCTGCTAAGCTTTGTTTAATTTCAGTTTGCTTTAACTGTTTTAGAAGAACATTTTTACTTACTTCAGAAGGGGGTTTGTTTTGCATTTTTCTTCTTGTGTTGTAGGGGTGAACAGTTTTGAAATTCGCTTGAAAGATATTGTCTGACAAGTGACCGAAAACAGGGGGAGATGAATCTTCCTCTTCTGGTACCTCTTCCTCAACTACATCGTTAGAATTTTTAGGAGGAATAGAAGCAAAATTATCATGTGCTTCTACGATGGTTTGCAAAGCATACTGTAAACTTTCGAAATTTAGACCTTATGTGGTCGGGTTTGGATGATTAGGAGGAAAATGATTTCTAAAAGGAGGTTTAAAAATTCCTTTGCTTGTGGATGCCTCCTCGACTAATCTTTTCAAGACGACGAATTTATTGGACAATTTTTGGAAATCTTTGTGCAAGCTCTCTAAGTCTAAAGTTTCTTGTTCATTTTTGGTTTGAGGAGGCCTAGTGAGAATCTCTATTTTCTTCTTAGAGGATGAAGTTGTTTCAACTTCACTATTAAGATTGTCTTTTAAGCTCAATATCTCTTTCTCAATTTGACTTGCCTCCTCAAAGGCTTCTAGCAATGTGTTCTTTTTAGTCCTTTTGACCCATATGGCTATATTATTATGCAAGTCTTTAGCATAATATGCAACAATTAAACTTTCAGCGAGCATCGAATCTGCAAGGATTTTGTTCTTTAAAGTAATAAATATTTGGTTAAAGTCTTTCACTTTTTCTTTAAGGTTCATTTTTAAGCTTGAGAGTTCCATAACCAAGACTTCCATAGATTTATGATCTCCAAGTTTTTCAAGAAAACAAGTTTCAAACTTGTCCCAAGAGATGATGGTTTGGGGTTGTTGAGAAAAATACCACGTGGAGGCATTTCCCTCAAAAGTGTAAGGAAATAATTTGCATACTACATCCTCATGTTCAACACTCTGGAGTCTAATGGCCAACATAAATTTTTTGATGTGATCTTTAGCGGATTGCTTTGAATATGGATCAAATTTGGGTAGCCATTTCTCTGGATGTTTCAGTAATGGGTGTTGGGGTCCGGGTACAACCACGACATCTTGATTGAGCCGAGGTCTGAAAGGATTATTTTGGTTTTCCATGGGAGTTGGTGGTGTCAAAGGATGATATGGTTATGATGAAGAAATACCTTCGTCTGAACACTCTCCTCCTGAAGAGGATGGAGATGAACCAGGTGGGGAAGGTGGAATACCAGATCCTCTAGCTCCAAGGATAGGTGTTTCAGTAGGATCGATAGTATTACTACCTAAAGGGTTTTGAGGTAGACCAGTTCCTTGAAGTTGTTGTTGGATATATGTGAAGTCAAGGGGTTGATTAAGTGTCCTGTCAGGTTGTCTGATATGGGCTAAGGCACTATGCATTCTTATGAGTGATTGACAAACAATTTCTTGGACATCAACCCCTTGAGGGACTGGTGTCATTGGTTCAACAAGAATATCAGGGTTATCGTTTGAGGTAGTTGTTGTTTCAAGTGTAACGTTATTGTCTGAGTGACTACGCGTTACGATAGGAGTGCGAGTGTGTGTGGGAGGAGTCTTGCGACCTCCACGTGCCATCAATTTAATTCAAGCCCTCCTTCTAGCGCCATTTGTTGATGGGCGTAATTGACACACCGTTAACTGGAAGGTCAAATCTGGACCAGGGTTGTCTAAATAACCCAAGCCGCTTGGAATGAAATGACCTGACGGGTTTAATGGCTCCGTTGACCAACTAAAGTCGTAAAATTAACGAAAGAAAGGAAACTAATGTAAAAGATATAATACTAAAGATATAAATTCAATAATTACAAACATCTCAATAAGAAGATGAATATGTGCATATGCTTATATACAATTTATATACAATCTTGCAAGATTTCATGGATATCTTGCGAAATAAATGTTTTTTGAAGATGTTTATGAAGTAGATAAAGAAAGCACATACATTTTATATTTTTCTATTTAATATTTAAAATCTAAAGAACTAAAGAAAACACAATTGAAATAAGAACAGATAAATAGGCAAAGCTAATTCAAATTGTTCCTATTTCCTTGATAAATAATCTAACTAAAGAAAATGCGAGTAATCTAACCTGAAATTAATCAATTAAAACGAGTTTATGTCCCTGCACAATCCAAGATCCTAGCTGTCATTCCTATGAGGGAATCCTCTAATAGGATGGTGCTAACACTCCCAAAACAAACCTGGAGGTGTTTTGGAACAAGAATATCACAATGAGCTGATATATATATATATATATATATATATATATATATTTGGTGACGTTATAATGATGAACACTTATGATAAAAGAAACTTATACAAAGCATTCATGTAATACATCATCCAATATCCATCATAAATCCACGATATTTAAATGAAATATTGATCACATATATAATATAGGACAACAATTTATAGACAAAATTTAAAGTGCTTAATAATATGAGATATCATATGTTGATAAGACTAAAGATGTATAAACATATTAACATTCCATAAGATAAAGACAAAACATAATGGGTAAGCGCCATGTTGGTCTAAAGCCAAGGAGTGAACAACTTCTCCATATTAGTCTTGAAATTCATATGTCCATAATGTGTCCAAACAAATATTGTCTCACTACTAAGAGTGAACAATATTTAAACTAGTTTAGGATTCAAATTCTCATATCATACAAGATAGAGTTGAATCCACAAAAAACAGATAATATTACAAAAATAGTGAAAATATTAACCACTCATGCATGAGTTCGTTTGTCAAAAATAAACAAAAGTTTTATAAACATAAAAATACAAAAACTACTAAATATTTGAGCGTATGATTGAAAGTGTTTGCTCCATGCAATCAACATCATAATCTTCCATTTCCTGTAAATAGAAAAACCGATTTAATATTCATATAACAATACTAAAATATTAACCACTCATGCATGAGTTCGTTTGTCAAAAATAAACCAAAGTTTTATAAACATAAAAATACAAAAACTACTGAATATTTGAGCGTATGATTGAAAGTGTTTTCTCCATGCAATCAACATCACAATCTTCCATTTCTTGTAAATAGAAAAACCGATTTAATATTCAGATAACAATACTAATTATTATTCAAAAGAGACTGGCTACAGAATCATAGATTTTGTTGCTAGTCTTATTATTAGAAAAAGAAATCAAATTAAATCTCCCTATTATGATTATTCATAACAGAATCAAATAAAATCAAAACAAAATTGTTTTACCATTAGAAATTAGCAAAAGAAGAATCTGACAGTTCATAATTTATAATAGCTTTGAAACTGGTTGTATTTTTTATTATAATATTCTCGGTCTTCTTGAATCTTTTGTTTTCCCTCTCTGTGTGCGTCTTCAATTCAAGGTTCTCTTGTTCCAACGGAGAATTCTGAGCAACCAAGTGTTTGACTTGAGCCTGTAAGAGAGGAACATATGTATAGTAACGCTCTATCCAGTCTAAGCAGTTTCCACAGTGCACTGGAGCAATGGTAGACTGATGTGGAATACAGTCGATGATGGGTGCTTCATGTATCCCCATGGTTTGTTCCAGGTCATGACCAATGGCGACAAAAAATTATTTGTCTTTGAGACACGGGGGTAAATTAGACACGAAGTCATACTTTTCAACCTGGGTAACAACCTCTTTCCTGGGAGATGGGTTTTCTGGGTCTTCACGAACCAAGAAATCATTTATCTCTCGGTATGAACACTGATCATCGATCTCGATCACATCGATCGAGCTCAGATGATCAATTTTTTGATTTCTTAGTTTTATAGAAATCAAACAACCAACATTCTTATTCCTGAAATTTAAATCTGTGCTTAGTTGTTTATTTCCCTTGCGGAATTTCTTCATAACAGGTTTCATATTATTGTTCAAATTATATTTGTTCATAGGCACAGAGTGATATTTCTCTTTTAATTAAATAATTACATGTTCCAAAGATATTCTAGGTGAAAACCTACATGGTAATTCCTTATCCACAGGGGTTTCATCGAAAATAAAAACTGGTTCATTAAATTCTGAGCCATCAAGTGGATTGGCGACCTGACTTTTAGTCATTGGTCTGTCCACATTAGGGTTTACAATTAAATGAGGGATGAATCTATCGTCGACTTGGGTGAAGCCATTTTGGCTCAAGAAACCCTCCCAACTATCACCAATTTGCGACAGATGAGAAAATAACAGTTTCTTAACGAGCTCGTGATGAAACAGACTCAACAAGGAATTCATACCCTGTCGCTTATAGCGCTTAGACATTTTTTAAAGGCTCATTAATAGGTAAAATGGCATATTAAAATCAAACCCTATGAAAATCATAAGCAACCAATTGTGATACAGAAAAAACATCCCATACCGGCCTTTACAAGTGACAAATTGTTTCAAAATTAAAAGGAGACTTTGCCATCTAGGTTTTAGAAAGGAAATGGGATTACCTTTTGTACAACAAGTGGTTTTGCGTGAAGCTATGAATAAAATCCATGGGACATCCTCTATTTTAGCGTTCTTAAACCACCTCTCACCTTTTAATGGTAGTCTTGTCTCCCTGCTCATGAAATCCTCTGTTAATTCCAACTGTATATCCCCGACCTTGGCCCTAAAACTGTCAAAATTATGTGCAAAGGCATTTGTAACTTAGAGATTGTAGCCTTCAAACTTCTTAAGGAACACATCCCACCCATGAGCCTTTAGGTCGTCTATAGCATCATCATGGAACATCAAATATTGGCATCCGTTCTGCTCAATACTAACCACAAGTTCCATTTCCATTGTGAAAAGGATACAAAATATATCACAATAGATAGGTTTAGGTTTTCAGTGGACGAGTTTCAGAGAGAGGTCTAAGCGGTGATGGAATGAAAAATGCAAGGTTTGGGGACTGTCATAACTTGAGAAAGAGTTGGGGGAAAACTGGAAACATAGGGCTCGTGAAACTACAAACCACTACCTACGATGAATGCCAAACCCTCCACAGTACAAAACCCTATACGCATAATGAATGGTCTCATTAATATTCAATCCAACAAGGTGAATTGAAAACGTAGGTACAACACGCCTATACAAAATGACATGAATGCTGATATGACTGTTGATTCTATAAAAACCATATAAAATGTTAAGCCAATGTTTTAATGTATTCGATCATTTCGAAAATTAATTCCATGATTTAATTATAGAACCAATGAAGTTTGTGATACCCATAATTCTACAAAGATTTCGATAGTGGATTAATCAATAAGTTCATAAAACTTGAGTTTTAACCATATATGAGTTCCTTCAAAGAGACATTTCTAAGGTAAAAGATATGAAACCAAGCCAAGTTTTATATTTAAATTCATGCTTACAGTCATGAATTTAAAACAAAACAANAAAAAAAAAAAAAAAAAAAAAAAAAAACTCAATAAGATAAGCTTAACCAAATCATCGCCTCAAAACTCAGAAACATAAATATTTACAAATGAAGGGTGATGGCAGCTACATAAAGGTATAATCTCTTTGTGGTAAATTTGATTGCGATAAGAATCAAAAAACATTAGTGGCTGCCAACAGGGCTCTAGCTCAAAGCATGGCACCAAAGTGTGCCATTTGTTTATCTTCATATGTTATGTCAGTTGCATCCCAAAAGTTTTTACAAACAAACTAATTTCATTTGGCATCCTTTCCTTCTTCATAAATCGAGGTGTGGTTGAGCCCCATTGTCACTTTCTTATATTTTTTCGAGGTTGGGACTATTGCGAGGACTTATGTTGAATTCGATTGGGAAGTCGAGTTGTTTTCTTGAGTTGAAGTCAAAATATTCAACTCGAATGGTACGATCTATTGTCGGTCTTCAGGAGGGAATTATTCAATTGCTAACTGCACTTGTTCTTTTCTTAGACTTGGGACATTTTTCTAACAAGCTTTATCTATATACTCAACGAATCATCCTCTACAGGGTCGTGTCAATTCATCATCGTTGTCTGTTGAATTTGAATCTTCCAATAATAAATTCGGTAGGGGGCAGAGTCTGTGAGGTCTCTTACATGAAGTACTATATATTTCGGTTGATTTTATTGTGATTCAATGAGAACCGTCTCTCTTATCTAACCAATATTTTCAATTTGGAACGATATCCTTGGTGATTTTGTATCCACATGAAGTCTTTTTCAGAGGAAAATTTCAATCCATGGGATAGGACGTATTGCAGGAGAAAGTTGAACCACATGTCCTAAATCGTCGATCTCCATATCGACTTGGTCATCTTCTTTTTGGGTGCCACTGACTGCCATGCTCAATTGCAAGCTTCTCCTCCTCTTAGGAATCGTTGGGGCACTCTTAAGGGCTGCTCCAATGGTCTATCATTCATGGATAGGTTTTCTATGATATTTTAGGGGATCCCTCTTGTTTCGCAACTATTCTCGTCTCTTTTGTCTCTTGTCATGCTCTAGTTTTTGTATGTTTGTTGAAGGTTTGTGGGTCTGTGTTCATCGTTCAAACTTCACACTTAAATCAATTATCTTCCTCACAACTTATGACATTTTCGACTTGGGTGCACTTTGAATTCGACTTCGACTTTATACCATCTCACAGATCATCCGCCGACCCAACTTACTCGTGGTCGACGGTGTTTCATCATTTCTTTTATGCCCATTTATTCAAGAAGTATTCCCATGCTTCTCTAGTGTCTTTACAGTTATATTCCAAGAACCCTTCTCACTCATCTTGTTTCTCTTTCCAATTAGAGTTTGGAGGAGGATTTTTGAAGAGGTTTTGGTACTCAATGATGTCTCCTACTCCTCTGTCTAGGATAAATTTGTGAAGTAACGATGAAACAATGCACAAAAACTCGTCACGAAGTTCTGTATAAAATTTACTCTTGATGGTTTGGACTGACTCTTTATATTCAATTTCTTGTTATTCAATGTAGTCTTGCACGATCCTCTTGAACCAATCGTTTAGGTTTTTTCTTCCTCCATTTATGATTGTATGCATCAACTACTCATTGAGAGTTAGTCTATGCATTAGATTGGCTGAGGTATTTGTAAAGTGCCTTTGGAATAGCTTCCAGAAATCATTTTTGCATCTCCAAGAAGAAATGAGTGCGAGATTCTACTAGCGTCAGTCGATTTCTTCATGCGTAGTTTCTGATGTAGTTGGTAATTTTGTGTTCCCACCATTCACATATGTCTTCCAAAGTTAACATCTATGTTCCTTTTTTATGCATGCCTAAGTTTAGAACTACCAACAATGGAACCAATGTTGTAGTATGAGGGAAAGTACGAGAAGGGTTACCGGTAGAACCTTACATAGAGCAACACATACACACACTACAACATCATATATAAGAATATATATAGACATACAAACATACACGAAAGGTGGGAGAGACAACCATCAAAGCATTTTATTATATTTATAACATCCTCTTCTTATATTCCTTTATATAGCCATGTATATATATTTGTGATATTTTGTTACCAGTCGGTTACATTCTTTAATTGTCTAGTTGGTTGACTCTAACTGCCTCTCCGATCGACTCTCCTAACCGACTACTACAGTTGACTTGTCTAGTCGACTGGCGGGTCTAATCGATGGGGCCGACTAGCCCCGACAACGTCAATGTAGGCTATAAATAAAATATTTCAATGTCCATCTTAAGTAAAATATTTTGATATCAACTTTATATGTGTGTGTGTGTGTAATTAAACGTAAAAAAAAAATTGTATTCCCTCGATAGGTGTTTTCTGTATATTTTAACCTTGTGCAATATTTTACTGCAAACAGATTTTCAATAGAACATAAAAGATACAATGGAAAATACACACATTACACAGAGATTTTTCCCCTGGAAACCCAAACCAAGAACACCAAACCGGGAAAACCAACATATTTATATTCATTCATAGTGATACATTGTTTACAATACAATATACATATAGGATCCAACAACATCCAAAACCCTAACCCAATGACCTGGATTAGTCAACAACCCTAATTCCTTAATCAAAAATAGAAAATCATCAGCAAAAACTGTGTGCCAAAAAATCGCCCAACAATGGACACGAAAATCGAGGTGACACGAAAAACGAGGCAAAAATGTGACATGTTTCTTGAGGCAAAAAAATATTCTTGGGGGCGTTACCCTTGGCGCAACGTAAAAAACACTATGTCTAGTCGTGCAAAGAATATAACACATACCCAACATTCTCCCACTTGTTTTTTTTCTTTGCATACAAGGGGTTACAAGGTTACATAGTCAACTATGCCCATGGATCCTCTACACCAAGAGAACTTCTCAATGCTCACAGATTTTGTTAATGAATCTGCAACATTCTTCAAAGTGTCCACCTTCATCAGCAACACTTTCTTTTCTTCAACCATGTCTCTCACAAAGTGATATTGAATATCAATGTGCTTTGTCTTTGAATGATAAGTCGAGTTCTTCACTAGAAAAATTACACTCTGACTATCACAATCTATCCTTACAGCTTGGTGTACCAACCCAATACCTGAACAAAATATTTGTAACCATACTTCTTCCTTACTTGCATGAGTGGCTGCCATATATCCAACTTTTGTAGTTGAAAGTGACACTACAACCTATATTTTTCTCATCCAACTGATTTCTCCTTCAAACAAGTTAAACACATACCCACTTGTAGATCTCCTACGATCTAGATATCCAACCCAGTCCACATCCAAAAATCCATGTATGTCCAGCACTCTGTCCAATCCTAATCTTCCTTGGTAGCACAATTCATAGCTAACAGTGCCACACAAATACCTGAAAACCCTTTTTACTGTTTTCCAATGCTCCTTCCTTAGTTTTGACATACACATGATCAAAACTCCCACTGCATGTGCAATGTATAGTCTAGTACAGACCATTACATACATAAAACTGCCAACTGCACTCGCATATGGAACACAAAACATGTCCTCCTCTTCTTCCTATGTCTTGGGACACTGATATGAAAATAACTGTATACCAACAGGAATAGGGACTTTGATCGGTTTACATTCCTACATATTAAACCTCTACAATATTGTCTCGACATATTTTCTCTGATTTAACCAGAGTTTCCTCTTTTTCTGATCTCTTTTAATTTCCATTCCCAAAATGAAATTTGAAGCACTGAGATCCTTCATATCAAATTTGGAGCACAATTGAGTTTTCACATTCTGGATAATCTCCTTGTTGTTTCCTATCAGCAAAATGTCATCCACATACAAGACCAAATAAATCAAATGATCACCAATTAATTTAAAATACAAACAATGATCCGCTTTGCTTCTTGTGAATCCAAGTCCCAACATATAAATACCAATTTTTTGATACCACATTCTTGGCGATTGTTTTAAACCGTATAGGGACTTTTTCAGCTTGCATACCAACTCCTTGTTTCCCTTCATAACAAAGCCTTCTGGTTGTTTCATATAGATTTCTTCTTCTAGATCCCCATGTAGGAATGCTGGTTTTTCTACTTCAAAATCAAATGTAGTAGCAACAGATAACATAAATCTTATAGAAGTTAACTTGGCAATAGGAGAAAAAATCTCACCAAAATCAATTCCCTCAACCTGGGACCCTTTGCTACTAATTGAGCTTTGTATTTCTCCACTTTTCCTTCCGCATTCAGCTTCTTTTTAAATACCCATTTGCTTCCAATGAGATTTCTTCCAATCGGAAACTCCACTAGATCCCAAGCCTCATTCTTATCCAAGGCTGCCATTTCTTCATCCATGGCCTTTTTCTAGAGCTTTCCATCCTATGAATCCACTTCCTCCATGATAGTTCTAGGATCATCATCAATAATAGGCAAAGAAAATTTTAAATGGAAATTAGATGGAGTATACCTTTCTGATAGCCTTCTTTCTTGAACCAATCTCCTCAATACTGGAGTATGATGATCTTCTTCTTGTGATTCATGTTCTTTTGTAGAGTCTAATTCATCATCCTTTAAATCAAACTCTATTTTCTTTGGATTTTCCTTACTTGGTAGGACTTCCTATTTAACAACATCTTTCATTTATCTAAATACCACATCTCGACTATACAAAACCTTCTTAGTTTATGGGGTCCAAATCTTATATCTTTTGAGACCATATTTATACCCAATAAAGATACACTTTTCAACCTTCTTATCTAGCTTACTCATGTTTTCCTTTGGAACATGAACATAGGCCTCACAACCAAATACCTTGAGATGTGTGAGAGAAGGTTTCTTATTAGTCCATACCTCTTGTGGAGTCTTGTCATCCAACACCGATGAGGGTAGTATGTTGACCAGGTAACATGCAGTACCCACTACCTCTTCACATAATTCTTTCCCTAACCCAACACCACTGAGCATGCACCTTGATTTTCCCATCAGTGTCATGTTTATCCTTTCTACAACTCCATTATGTTGAGGTGTATATGGGGTAATATTCTTCCTTGCTATACCACACTTCTTACAGAATTCTTCAAATTCATTCCCACATAACTCTCTACCATTATCTGTCCTCAACACCTTAATTCTTTTCTCTAATTGATTCTCAACAAGAGCCTTAAACTCTTTAAACCTGTCAAAGACTTTAGAATTATTCCCGAGGAAATATATTCAAGTATTCCTCAAGAAGTCATCTATAAATGAGACATAGTACACAGGTTTTCCCAATGATGGAACCGACACAGGTCCAAACACATCACTGTGAACTAGCTATAAAATTCCTTCTGCCCTCGTTGCACCAGAGGGGAATCTTACTCGATTCTACTTCCCATATACACAATGCTCACATAAATCAAAATCTAGAGAGCAGTTAGACATACCTTCAACCATACCTTTATCATGTAGTAGTCAAAGACCCTTCTCTCCGATATGCCCCAGTCTTTGATTCCACATGATAATGTTTTCTCTAGAGGATGTAAGAGTTCTTTCTTCCTCAACTCCAATATCAGGAACAATGGAACTATTAAACCCATCACTAATAGTTGTTCCTTGCAGCTTATACAGAGTTCCAAACCGAACGCCCTTCAACAACACCATATCTCCTCGAACCATCCTGCAGGTTTCTTTTTCAAATATTGTTTTTACCCATGCATGGTCCATTTTGCTCACAAAAATCAAATTTCTGGCCTATCCTAGGATGTACAAAACACCAGGTAGTGTTCTAATCCTTCCCTCTATGAGCCTCAACTTGAATTTTCCTCGACCTATGATTCTGGTTGTTGAGTCATCACCTAGGAAAACATTACCTCCATCATACCTTTCATATTCACATAACCACTCCATGTTAGGATTCATATGAAAGGATGCACCTGAGTCAACCAACCATGCCTCATGATCTGCATGTGTGCTTGAAGAAGCCAAGTACACATCCCCTCCTTCCTTGGAGGTATTTTCTTCTGTAGAAGGAGATTCTTCAAATCCCTTCTTTTTTCTCAACTTTGGATCTACATTGCTTCTTGTAGTGCCCTTCTTTTCCACATCTCCACCATACCTTTACAAACTTTATGGGAGACTTAGATCTTCCCTTATACTTAGATCTCCCACTTGAGGACTTAGATCTATTTATTTCTCGGGAGCATCCTCTTTCAAATAATGCATTTGTGCTCTGTCCTTCCATGTTCGTCCGTCTCATCTCCTCTGACAACAAGGATGAGACCACTTCATCAAAATTCAAGACAGTTGTATTACTACCTATGGCCACAACCAGAATATACCACGAGTCTGGTAAAGAGCATAGTAAACTGATACACTTATCTTCATCTGAAATTTTAATCTCAACAGATACTAACTGACTTACCACAGTATTGAAGGTGTTCAAATGCTTTGCCACCGAGTCTCCATCTCTCATCCTCAGGTTATACAACTTCTTTCTAAGGAATAGTTTATTTACTAGGGACTTAGACTGATACAACTTCTCCAACTCATCCCATAAATCTTTGGTTGTAGCTTCCTTTGACACATTAAGTAATACTGAGTCTGAGAGACACAGTTGGATTGTGCTCTTCGCCTTCCGATCCAAATTTTTCCAATCATCTACTGAAGTTCCTGTAGGTGCAGTACCAAGATCCACCACGATCCATTGATCTCTGTCCACCGACATATCTTCCATCTTGAGTTTCCACAGCTCAAAACTTTTCCCATTAAACTTCTTGATCTCCATTTTCAAACTACTCACCATTTCTTTTCACCTGAAAAATCAATACCACAGATCTCCCACTGTAACAAGGCTTATCACAGTCCTGAGCCAAAACCTTGACCACAAAGGTGTCCCCCTGAAGCCAAAACATCTCTGATACCAAATGTAGATTTTAACCTTGTACAATATTTTACTGCAAACAGATTTTCAATAAAAGAACATAAAAATACAATGGAAAATACACACATTACACAGAGATTTTTCCCCTGGAAACCCAAACCAGGAAAACAAACATATTCTATATTCATTCATAGTGATACATTGTTTACAATACAAGATACATATAGGAGCCAACAACATCCAAAACCCTAACCGAGTGACTTGGATTAGTCAACAACCCTAATTCCTTTTAACTGGAAATAGTGATACATTGTTTACAATACAATATACATATAGGAGCCAACAACATCCAAAACCCTAACCCAGTGACTTGGATTAGCCAACAACCCTAATTCCTTTTAACTGGAAATAGAAAACCATCAACAAAAACCATGTGCCAAAAAACCGCCCAACAATGGACATAAAAATCGAGGTGACATAAAAATGAGGCAAAAATGTGACACGTTTCCCGAGGCTCAAACCCCCATGCGCGTTCGACGCAACATAGCAAATACTACATCTAGTCGTGCAAAGAATATAACACATACCCAACATTTTCTACATCCCAGTATGAGGCAGATGTGTAACTCCTTCATTGTTGAATATGGAATTAACTCAATGACAAAAAAAAAATTCAACATAAATAAATTATTTTAATGTCCGCCTCAAGTAAAATATTTCACTCTCAACCATTGAAATGTCTTAACCATGAGAAATATTTTACTTTCAATATATATATGAGGGAGATGTGTAATTTCAATGGTGCATTGTTCAGTATGAGGGAGATGTGTAATTTCTTTTGTGTTCAACATGGATTTGACACGTACATCTATCTTAACTCTAGATCTATTTTGAGAGAGATCAAATCCGTCGAGGTGAAAACTATTTTTAGATTGAAAAACAATTGAGGAAAAGTTTTCACCTCAAGAGATTTTATCCATTTTAGTGCATGATAGATCCAGAGTTAAGATGAATTTACATTGGTTTTACCTTCATTAATGATCAAGCTAAGATAATCAACTTTATTTTTGAAATTTTGAAACTTTTTCTCACTAAGTACAATGTCATACTAATCAACTCTTTTTTTAAATTGTATTACATTGACAACATGGTCATTGGTAGACGCTAAAAAAAAATGAGCATATCATCAGATGCAAGTGGTCACAAATTGCTTACAACCTTGAAAAATGAAATCTATTTAACTTTAAAACCAATCAAGAGCATTTTTTTAACCCAAATAACATTACAAGCCATTCAAAATAACTACAAGAAATTCTAAATGCAATTTGATAACATCATCATCAACAACCTTAATTTGATAACATCTTCATTAACAACCTTAATTGGATAACAATTTATTAATAACCAACCAACCAACCATAGTTTACTTGTAACCTTAATTGAATAACAATTTGTTTATAACCAACCAACCAACCAACCATGGTTTACTTGTAACCTCCCCATGTAAAGAATTCATAGCAATTAATTTACCTTGGACTTGACAATTAAGATCATGTTGTTTGATACTTAAAACATATGTTACCAACATAAAAAAGAAATTACAACTTCAAACCACGTTCCACAACCATGTATACTAGCTACAAAGCTACAAACTTCCCTTCCAACCTGTCTATTACAAATAATTTATGAATTGGATATCACTATTTTAGCGAAGGTTCCCGTTAGCTTATTTGAATAATTCGTATGTTAAAAGAAAAAGAGGCTTATTCAATGTGGGACGTTCACTATATATTATATTCTCACTTCTCTATTACAAATAAGTTAGAAAATCTATCACATATTTAATAAATTGTTATTTTATTTGAATATTTTTTATATTAAAAAATAAAAATATGTTTATTTAATGGTATAGGTGAGGTTTAATTATGTTGATAGGTATTTTTATTTCCTAAATAGGATGGAAGTTACAAGATTGAATAGTGTGATATATTTAATAATTATAATTTTTAAATTTTCATCATTTAATAATTTATTTATTTGATTGTTAATTAATATACAATGTAATGTATGAGAAATATTTATATAATTAATGGATAATGATTACTTCCACTTGATGTATATACAATGCATGAGAAATATCTATATAATTAATGGATAATGATTACTTCCACTTTTAATAGATAATGATTTCACTATTAATAAGATATTCCAATATATATATTATATTAAAAAAATGCTTATCACATAAACCCTCCATATATATATAATTCTAAAAAATCTTCATAATTATATATTATACAAAATTTTCAACTAATTTTATCTTATAATAAAAGAGAAGAGAGGGAGACTAGAAAAAATCATATATATATATATATATATATATATATATATAAAAAACTAACTTTATTTTATAATTTATTAGGATGTAATGATGTGTTAGAAAGTTACTCAGATTTTATTTGAGCAACTTCTCAACACATTTATTAGGATGCAATGATGTGTTTGGGAAGTTGCTCAACAACTTCCCAACACATTTATTAGGATGTAATGATGTGTTGGGAAGTTGCTCAGATTTCATTTGTATTATAGTTGATGTCATTATACACGATTACGATGTGATGTGTGTTTCTTGTTAATGTTTAATGTTATCTGCATCATGATGATTAAATTTCATGTAATTGATTAATCTTCTTCTCATTGTCATGTGTTTGTACAATTCTTATCAATGTCATTTGTGTCATAATCATCAAATTCCATACATTTTCATGGATTGTTTGATTATTTTTATCCTTTATTTGTATGGTATGTACATCATTGTGTGTAGCATGTAATGAATTGAATATAATGTTGTATGTAATATGTCTAATGTTATATTTGATTAAAAATTGCAAGTATAATGTTTAGCAGTATAGATTTTTTTAATCCTAGATTTATTAGGTATCGAAAGGAATGAAAAAAAGTTTACATATAAATTGTATATTGTGTAAAATATACAAGATTAAACTTCATGAGGGTGGAGGGTGAATGTCCTCAATACAATCTCCACCCTCATACTCACCCTTGCATGGGTGGGGATGAGGGAGCAGGTGGGCCCCTCATATGGGTGGGGATGAAGGTGGGGTTGGGCACTACATAGACCCACCTCAACCCTAATGTGGGGTGACGGTGTGGCTAGGATTTACACACTTCCATTCTCAAACTCATATAGGTGGGGATGAAGGTGGAGGTGGGAAAATTCATATATGTGGGGTCGAGTGTGGGGATGGGTACTACACACCTCTACCGCTACCCTCATGAAGTTGGCATTGAAGGCGTGCAATGAATGAGGGTGGGGGTGAAGGTGTGCAATGCACACCCTCATACATTGCATCTCCACTACAACCCTCACCCTCAAGTGTGAGATGCAATGTGTAAGGGTGTGCATTGCACACCTTCACCCCCACCCTCATGTGAGAGTCCCTCACTCCATAAGGGTGAAGGAGTGAAGTCTCAATGCATGCATGAGGGTGAGAGTTTGCAATAGACATTCTCACTTTCCATCCCCACTCCCAACCCCATTTGGGAGTCACCCACCCTCATGAATGAGTCATGAAGGTGGGGTGTGCAATGCATAGTCTCACACCCTACCCTCATGCTTTGTGCACCTTCACCTCCACCAATATGACCTCTTGGAGGTGAAGGTGTGTTCATCCCCACTCAAAAAATATCTCCATGCATTGAGCACCTCCACCCCCTCTTAGGCGTGAAGGTGTTCCCCCTGCCCCACCGACACACCTTCACCTCACCTAACATGTCTTAACCATAAGAAATAAAAATATTCTTATGGTTAAGACATTTCAATGGTGCATATATATATATATTGAAAGTAAAACATTTCTTATGGTTAAGACATTTCAATGGTGCATATATATATATTGAAAGTAAAACATTTCTTATGGTTAAGACATTTCAATGGTGCATTTTTCAATAAGAGGGAGATGTATAATTTTTTTGTGCTCAACATGAAGTTGGCATGTGACATATATATAAAACCAACATAAATCCATCTTAACTCTGGATCTATTTCAAGAGGGATCCAATCCCTTGAGGTGAAAAGGTTTTTTAGATTGAAAAAAATGAGGAAATTTTTTTACCTCGAGGAATTTGATCCCTTTCAGCACATGATAAATCCAAAGTTAAAATAGATTTACGTTGGTTTTACCTTCATTAATGATCAATCTAAAATAATCAATTTTATTTTTAAAATTTTGAAATTTTTTCTCACTAAATATAATGTTATACTAATCAACTCTTTTTTTGAATTGTGTTACATGCACAACATGGTCATTGATAAACGCTAAAAAAATGAGCATAGCATCAAATGCAAGTGGTCACAAATGGCTTACAACCTTGAAAAATGAAATCTATTCAACATTAAAACCAATCAATAACATTTTTTAACCCAAATGGCATAACAAACCATTTGAAATGATTACAAAAAATTCTAAATAAAGTGTTATTAACATAATTTGATTTGGAATGAAATTTGGGGAAAAACATTTCTACCTCTAAAAATTAATAACCAACCATGGTTTACTTTTTTTTTTTCCACTCGAAAAAATGCTCTTTATATTAAAAAATATATATATATATATATAAATGTACATACAAGTATTCTATTCAAGTCAAAATTCTTATAATGATAACGTTTTTCTTTTCAGACTATAACTTGATATGGATAATTTCTATCCATTTCAATAGACTTCATGTCTCGTAAACCAACCATGGTTTACTTGTAACCTCGTCATCTATTCATAGCAATTAATTTACCTTGGACTTGGCTAAGATCATGTTGTATGATTACTTAAAACATAAGTTACAAGCATTAAAAAAAAATTATAACTTCAAACCACGTTCCACAACCATGTATACCATATATAAACTCCCCTTCCAACTTGTCTATTACAAATAATTCATGAATTGGATATCACTATTTATGAGCTTATTTGAATAATTCAAATGTTAAAAGAAAAAGAGGCTTATTCAATGTGGGACGTTCACTATATATTATATTCTCACTTTTCTATTATAAATAAGTTAGAAAGTCTATCACATAAACAAATTGTTATTTTATTTGAATATTTTTTATATTAAAAAATAAAAATAGGTCTATTCAATGTGAGAGCTGAGGTTGAGGTTTAATTGTCTTGATAGATATTCTTATTTCGGAAATAGGATGGAAGGTACAAGATTGAAAGATGAGATATATTTAATAATATGGTTTTGTTTTTTTTTAATTTCTACCCCAAAAAAAGTATTTACCATATATATATATATATATATATATCAGATTTGAACTTTGGTGGGGAAAACACTCTTTAGAACACACCACTCGAGCTACACCCCATTAACTATATATATATATATATATATATAGTAAGGTTTTCCCCACCAAGGTTCAAATTTGGTAAGTGACATGTTTGAGCCCTTAAATGGGATTGTAAGGAAAATACTTGACATCTCTATGTTCTTTGGATTCAGGAGGGACCTGTGGATCTAGAAAGTACGGATAGGTTCAAATGTGGTAAGTGACATGTTTGAGCCCTTAAATGGTATTGTAAGCAAAATACTAGACCTCCCTATGTTCTTTGGATCCAGGATGGACCCGTGTATGTAGCGAGTACGGATAGGTTAGTTATATATTATATAAATTTAGAACTAATTTTATCTTATAATAAAAGAAAGGGAGACCCGAAAAGATCTCCTTATCTATATATATAATTTAAAATTACCTTTATTTTATAATATTAGGATGAAATGATGTGTGTTGGGAAGTTGTTCATATTTCATTTGTATTAATTTTAATTATAGTTGGTGTCATTATACACGATTGTGATGTGATGTGTGTTTCTTGATAATGTTATGTGCATCATGATGATTAAATTTCATGTAACTTTAGGGTCTACTTGACTATTTTTATCCTCTTTTCATTGTTATGTGTTGTATAATTCTTATCAATGTCATTTGCGTCACGATACTTGAATTCCACACATTTTTAGGGATTGTTTGATGATCTTTATCCTTTTTTTTATGGTATGCATATCCTTGTGCGTAGCATGTAACGAATTGAATATAATGTTGTATGTAATATGTCTAATGTTATATTTTATTAAAAATTGTAAGTATAATGTTTAATAGTATAGATTTTTTTTTAATATTAGATTTATTAGGCATCAAAAGGAATAAAAAAAACCTCACTTGTGAGTTGCATATTGTGTAAAATATAAAAGATTAAACCTCATGAGGGTGGAGGGTGAATATCCTCAATACAATCTCCACCCTCACACTCATCCTTGTATGGGTGGGGATGAGGGTGTAGGTGGGACCCTCATATGGGTGGGGATGAAGGTGGGGTTGGGCACTACACACACCCACCTCGACCCTAATGTGGAGTGAGAGTGGGGATGGAATTTACACACTTCCATCCTGAAAATCATATAGGCGGGGATGAAGTTGGAGGTGGGAAATTCATATATGTGGGGTCGAGCATGGGATGGGTATTGCACACCTCTACCTCTACCCTCATGAAGGTGTCATTGAAGGTGTGGAATGAATGAGGGTGGGGGTGAAGGTGTGCAATGCACACCCTCAAACATTGCATCTCCACCACAACCCTCACCCTCACGTGTGAGATGCAATGTGTAAGGGTGTTCATTGCACACCTTCACCCCCTCCCTCATGTGAGAGTCCCTCACTCCATAAATGTGAAGGAGTGAAGTCTCAATGCATGAGGATGAGAGTTCATAATGCACGTTCTCACTTTCCATCCCCACTCCCAACCCCATGTGGGAGTCACCCACCCTAATGAATGGTTCATGAATGTGGGGGTGTGTAATGCATAGTCTCACACCCCTACACTCATGCATTGCACACCCCCACACCCATTTGGAGGGTCGGGTTATGCCTCAACCCCAACCAATGCACACCCTCATGATTTGTGCACCTTCACCTCCACCAATATGCCCTCTTGGAGGTGAAGGTGTGTTCATCCCCACCAAAAACCTAACTTCATGCATTGAGCACCTCCACCCCCTCTTAGGGGTGAAGGTGTGCCCCCTGCCCCATTGGCACACATTCACCTCTCACTTCCATACTCATGGCAATGGGTGGTGAAGGTGTGCATAAATCTATGCCAATTTATTTTTTATTTTATCTTTTTAGAGTGAACTATTTTATTTTCAAAAGATTTTTCATTTTATTTATTAACAATACATATGTTACATTATGTGACACATCTCTTCCACCCACTTTATAGAGTGCAATTCACTTCTTTAAATGCACTAAACTAAGAAACACAAATAATAAAAATATAAAACAAACTTAAACCAAATCAAACATCAAAATACTTGTATGTTGATCCATATTTTTTCGACATGAAATGAGAGCGGAGATATAACAAAAAAATATACAAAGATATTGCAAGAGAGACAATAATATAATAGAGATATATCAGATATATAACAAGAGGCACATATTACAATAATACACAATTTCTATTAATGAGCGAAATGTACAAAACTATAGAAATACAGAGTGAAAGACTCGCTAGAATGGTGGCAACTTATCTCTGAGAAGAGATGTGACAGATACTCACATTCGCCAAAATATGATTGTTCAATGAGGCTCCAAAGGATTTTTTAACATAAATAAAATCCAAAACCCTAACCCCGGAATATGAAAAGCCAACAATTTTGTGCACCCCGTTTTGGGTAGTTTGGTGTATCAACTTCACGGGGACACAACTTTGGCATACGATCTATGTTTGGGGCACACGATAGCTCGTTGGAAATGTATCGATGAGGAGATTCATTTTGGGGGCTCAATGAGAGCCCTCAACTATCATTAAGGTGCCTGATCGCGAAAAAACCTTGTTTAGTCCGTCAAAATAGCCCTAGAAGTTTAGGAACCGAAAAACTGCTAAAAATAGTAAGCTGCCACCAAACTATTTTGAGCCAGTTGGAATATGTGGGTGGCCACCAATATCCACCTAGATCAATCTTCCATCCTTAGGAATAAATGGTCTCCGTTGCGTTAAGTTCCCAGGTAAGAGGGGAAAGCGCCTGCTAAATCTTAACCTTGGTGAGTTGTTTGCCTCGTTGGATAAGTTGTTCTGCTTGGTTTGTGGGAGGTTGTTGAGAACCTGATGAGATGACTGTGTGTAGAAGGAATATTTGTGCTTTCATTAAATCTTGTCAACCTTCTTCTTCTGGATAGAAGGTTCTTAGATTGAGGCTGCAGTGGTTGCAGTGTCCTTCTGTTCACCTTTTCAACAAATTGTGAAGAAGTTGATTTTTATAGTATGAGATACTACCTTGCGACACTGTTTAGTTGGGACAATAGTTGGAACTATCTCTGGTATCTTGTAGAGATGACCCCCCAGAGTAACAATGAAACTACGGTGTCGAGACTCATAAATAGCATGGTGCTTCCACATATATGGTTGGCCCAAAAGAACATCACAGACATCCAACGGGGCAACATCACATAATACCTCATTCTTGAAGGGTTGGATGCCATATGAAAATCGACACTACTGGATGACACAGAGATATCGTCCCTGGCGAAGCCACCCGATGTTGTATGGTTGTGGGTGTGGTGTTTTCGACAATCCCAACTCTTTGATGACCTCTGTTGAGATGAGGTTCTTTTGGCTTCCACTATCAACAATGAAATGCAATGGAGTCGCCTTCACCCACATTTTTGAATGAAAGAGGCACTCCTCCTCTTACGGATCTACTGGTTCTTCAGGTTGAAATATTGTGGTTGTGACAATAGCAGTGGGGTATGCATCGATGATCTGTATTCTCCCATTATTTTTTGAATCGGGCTTCAGCTCCTTTTCTTTGATCTCGACCACCAACGATTTTTTTGAGAGACATCCATAAGTGTTGTGCCAGTGGATTTTTTGGAAATCACACCAATTTCCAGTGTCCTTCTTCGTCTTCCCGTGACCCTTCTTTTCCTATCGCTTGGAATGGTTTTTGGGAGGTTGTTTGTTAGAGTTGTCTTTATCATACTTTGGATGTTGCAGATTTGTAGAACTGAACTCCCGTTTGTTTTGGTGCCTAAATTTCTACTCGATTTTGACAACACATCGATAGGCAGCTCCCAATGATGAGATGTCTACGAAATCCATTTCAGTTTGGATGTACCTATGCAAATCCCTACGATATTTCAGAACCAGATGTCACTCAAATTCTTTGATACCTAGATTGGTGTGCAAGGTATAGAAATTATTTGTGAACTTCGACATTGTTTGGCCCCTCTCTTATCGTAGTGTGGTCCATCTCATGTATTGGTCATCATAGTTACCAACATGTTAATATTGTTCCTTGAATGCATCCACAAAAAAATCCCAAGTGGGCTCGGCCCCATATATTCTATACTCCTCTATGGAACTTTGCTCCTAGTAAGTTTTCCACCAATGTTTGACATGGGGGGGATCCTTAAGGAGTGTGAAGGTGATATTTTCCCTGTCGGGAAAATTGTGAATAGAGAAATAACCTTCTAGCATATTTAACCATTTTTCTAGGGCAACCACATCTATATGACCTTCAAATATGGGAATATTAAAATTAACATGTACCTTGAAGGGAGAGGTTCCTAAAAAATGGTCACTTGATGAAGACGTTCTTGTTGTTATTGGAAATCATTGAAGGATGTGGGGAAAATTCTCCATCATTTCGTCCCTCTCTCGTGTGAGAGCTTGCTCAAGCAACATATTAATAGAATATTTTGCTCCATCATTTTTCTTTTCTTCCGCCATGGAGGGTTTCTTTGGCATGCAAGAGTGATTTTCCTCAAGAGAGACAAGATCGAGACCCAACTTACTATACTCGGACCTTGTTGGGGACATGGACTGGAAAAAACGATCAAGAGCAGTCTGCTTTGATACCACTGATCCAGATTATTTTTGGCATGAAATGAGAGCGAAGATGTAACACATAAATATAGATATTGAAATAGAGACAATAATATAACAAAGATATATCAGATATATAACAAGAGGCACATATATACAGTAATACACAATTTCTATTAATGAGCGAAATGTACAAAACTATAGAAATACAGAGTGAAAGACTCGCTAGAATGGTGAAAACTTATCTTTGAGAAGAGATGTGATGGCTACTCACATTCGCCAGAAGATGATTGTTACAATGAGGGTCCAAATTCCTTTTTATCATAAATAAAATCCAAAACTCTAACCCCGGAAGATGAAAAGCCAACAATTTTGTGGACCCCGTTTTGGGTAGTTTGGTGTATCAACTTCCTAGGGGCATAACTTTGGCATACGATCTTTGTTTGGGGCACACGATAGCTCGTTGGAAAGGTATTGATGAGGAGCTTCATTTTGGGGGATAAATCAAATCCTTCTAGAAAAATTGAGGTTCCCAATCACAAAAAAGCGTCATTTAGACCCTCAAAATGGCACTGGAAGTTTAGGAACTGAAAAACTGCTAAAAATAGTAAGTTTCCAACAAACTGTTTTGAGCCAGTTGGAATAGGTGGGTGGCCACCGATATCCACCTGTATCATATGTGGATATATTCTTAAAGATAATATGCCTCTACACGACTATATTAGATACACAATAAATAAGCTATAATATTGCATTAATAACTATGTTAATTATGAATATTATAACTATAGTTAGTACATTGTATACTATACTTAACTATAGTATATTATGAATATTATAAGAAATATGTTTAAATATAAAAATGGAACATTAGTGTTGAAAATATATTTATGAATAAAAAATAACAACAAGAATTATTTGCATGCCTAACATGATATATGGGACAACAACTCAAACATTGACTTTAGTGAGTTATGGCATAGCATTAATATTAGTAATGAACTATATATATCAATATATGTTAGCATGTGTTATCACCTTAAAATTACTCACGTGTGCCATTTGACTAGTTCTACTTAAATATATCACTTTGGTATGCATAAATCTCATCCTCCACTCCATTCCACCATCATATGATCTCAAACTTGGCAGAATCATCTAAGTCAACCCTAGAAGTTGACCAAAGTTGGCCAACACATATATTGGCCCATTAAGTGTGCATGAAAAGTGTAAATAAAAGTAAAAAAAAAATGTGTTTCCCCAAAAATCAATATTTTAAACTGATTTTCAACCTCATCAATGCACTCAAGCTATCGTAATGAAATGTTAGTTATGTGTGGACCTCATCAAACCCTAATTGTTATTATTAATGATTGACCTAGTCATATTTAACCACTATACAAAATACCATGTCAAGAGGGTTGTCCACCATACAACTATACATAAAGCTATTGAGGTCACTTATTCATATCAATCCATCTAAGTAAGGTTATGTTGTTATAATAACACTAGAAACTTGATAACCCCTTTCTCTTGATTCCACACTCTAGTCTCTTTTTCTTGTTTGTTAATCAATGTTGGAATTGGAGCACATTAGGGAAGCAAAGGACCCATCCCAAGGAGGGGCTTTGGATCCCATTTGCCTTCATCAAGTTTCTTCATCAAGGGTTGTTTATGTTGTCATTCTATTAGTGATGGGCCCCTAAAATGACATCCTTTTTTCCTATCTATACCTATTTGTATTAACCACTTATCTTCCTTAAGCTCATGTTTATTCCAGGAAGTATCTATTTCACAAATATTTGGCTCATAGGGTTTTGAAATATTAATGGATTGATCCCTTAACTTTTTCTTGTTTATAGAATGAATCTTAAAATGTTTTCATCATTACTTCCAACTTGTTTAAACTAGGTATCATGATTAAATGCTAAACCTTTATGAAAAGTCTGTAGATTCCTCTTTTGATCTTAGGGTTGCTAAAGACAATGCTTTATAAATATTTATTATAGGAATATTATGTCCAATGCATCAAGCAACCCTAGAGCAAAGCATACGAAATGGACAAACTTGGGACAGACTTGGCACAATTTAAGGGCATTTTGGTTGAAGATTTAAGGATTTAACAATTTTGGTGCAATTCCTAGGTCGTGTCTTGGCATCTACATGAATTCATCTCATTCCATCACAACAAGCAACCTCGAGGAGTAGAGAAGGCCATGACCAACAACCAATCACATCTCTTCCCAATCTTAGCACCCAGTTATGAATAAGGGATGTCTTCAAATTGTTTTGCAATCAATTGTTCAAATTCCAACTTGTTTTGAGTTCAATTATGCCTTGTTGTGATTTTCTAAAAATTGGCATAGCCTAAACTCTATATATATGAGGAACTCTGTATTTGAGACCATCTAGAGAAATAAAATGAATTGTAAGTTTGATATTTTCTTCAATATAAAGAGAGTTTGAGTTTTTGTCATCTCTGAGGCGTATTAGTAGTTGTTCTAAGTAATCGATAGCTTGGAATTCGTAATGCAAGGCCCACTCATTCAGTACTAGTGTTTTCCTTTTCCTTTCTACTATTTTGTTTTTCTTTCAATCATTAGATTAAATTTCTGGTTGTGTTAATGGTGTTTGTAGAAGCTTTCATTATTTATGTATTGTCGAAAGATATGAATGATAGAGTTGTACTATAGATCTATTTTTTTAGCAATAGATGTCGTATGGATAAAATGATTATTTAATATGTTTGTCTTTATTGGCATCTTGTTAAGGTAGCCACAAACTAATGAAAGATTAAACTTGTTAATCATATTGAACCACAGATTTAGTGTTGGCATGTTTCATTTTTACTTGTACTTTTTTTTTAATTTGTTTTCATTATCAATTATAGTGATCTTAAAGTAGATGCACTTTCTTTCCATTACATAAAAATAACTTCACTTGGTAGGATTCATTGAGCATTAGCAAGGATCAGTCAATACAAGTGTTTTATTGAGTAATATATTTGTTTATGAGTTTTATTGAGAAATGATCCAAACATAAATTGAACAATTGAATTGTAGTCTTGCTTTTCATTTCATAATTGCAAACAACTTGAAATAAAACACTTGTTTTGACCATTATTCAATACAACTCAAATAGTGAAAGTAAAATGGTTGTAGGGTCGTGTTTATGAAACAATTCCCATTCAAACAAAACCTATTAACAAGCTATCACACTGAACACAATTAGAGCATCAAAAATCATGAAATTAATTACATAAAATAAATGAAGACAGAGATAAACAAAACATAGGACATTTAAGAAACACACTTACAACCCTACACTAGATATATAGGGAAACAATAGCCATCTTTGTGGGCACTCCCAACTGGAATCTTGTTGCTAAAATGACTACATAATTAAATCAATTGGAACCACAAACTGAACTTTCAAAACACTAACATTTTATTATTCAATATCAATGATACAATTTGATACAACAATTATTGGTCACAAAGTCTCAGTGTTAATTGTTTATCTCATACTGCCATGCTTACATTACATTGCTCAAATCATCAATTTAAATACATCATCATTTCCAAATATACACACAAAAACTTTGATTAGATCCTTGTTTTTTCGTATTGGATTCATCATTTACATGGAGGAAATCATGACATGTGATATAATTAAACCTGGAGGATGAAAATATAACTTGAAATAGTTCATGAGATATTCTCATGACATGAAATGCATGAGAATATCTCCTAATTTCATTCTCGATCTGATTTGTTATTGGCGCAATAATCTGGAAGAGGGTTGACCATGAACTTTGACTTCAATTAGTGCCTTTCTTTACTCATTCTAGACGTGATACAAGGAGCTTTGAAGTATGTTGACACTACTACAGAGAGAACCCATGTCTCAGTTTTCCTTCTAGTACATTGAAAGTATGATAAACAACGACATGGGTTATCGAACCTCTATGTGGGTTACAACACCTAAGCTTAATAAACCATCATTAGTAACAAAACATGATTTTAATCATTCTGATTATTTAAAAATGACGGGGAAACAAAAATAAACCGATATATTACCTCGTGAGCCTTTGAATGACCTTTATGAAAAATAAAGTGGCAATTATGGTGAAAAAAGTGGCTTTGATGGGTCAAAAAGGGGTTCATTGGCAATGAAAATGGTGTTGATTTGGAGACCCAATAGTCAGGGAGACACTAAAGAATTTAGATAGTTGTTTTATACGAATTTAGGAAATGAAACATCGAGATAAGGTATTAGCCTAGGGGATTTTCAACTTACTTTTTTCCAACATCCATTCAAGTGTTATGCATTAGGTCATACTAGGATGCATGAGAAGAATTAGACATGCTCAGGGATGCTTCCATGGTGTAGTAGGAGCAACCAATATTACTAACATCATATCAGGGAAACTTGTAGAAGGATGCAACTTGAAGGGTATTCCAAAATCTTAGCATAATCCCCCTATTAAACAAATTGCATCCAATAGAACAACTAGTCATCCCCAAGTTGATTACATAACAGATTGTCTCATAAGGTCTCCAAACACATAATTTTTTGATAGGAAAGAGGCTTTGGATTATCAATAGAATCAAATTCAAGAGCCAAACTTCTATGTTGATTCTCTTGAGTCTGTGTTGTTTTGGAGAATTTTTTTGTTAAACATGTCCAATGAAGGAAAAGGTTCTAACTTAAAGGAACCTGTTAAATTTGAATTCCCTATCCAAGATTCAGATGGCATGGTTCAATTGAAGAACATCCTACCTTCTTCCTTGCATAACTTCCGTGGCCTAGCCAGTGAATATCTGGACAAATTCTTCTTTGAGTTTAATGCCCTTTGTGTTGATATTATGGTAGTTGCAGGAGGTATTAACCTCCATATGTAACCTTTGACTAGAATAGAATATTTCAGAAGCAAGATAAACCCTAAACAGATGTGTGAAAAACCTAGAAGACAAGTTGGCTCAACATAATATATAATATTAAGTTATTATCCTCTAGAAAGACGAGTCATCTCCACATGAAAAAGATAAATAGAAAATATAATTACCAGAAAGTCAAGTCATCCCAGCCAGAAAATTCACTGGATAGATTAGTATAAATAGAAGATGTCTTGGCTCATTTGTTCACTCACTCTCACCCAGAAAACCAGAAACTGTGCGCAATTTTGGAGGAGGAGCAACAACAGTTGCAGTTGGGAATTTTTATCTTGTTCAATAGTTTTGGTATCTTTATCTTGTGCACTACCTTTGGAGAAGGTGTTCTCTCTCTCTTGTTAATCTATGGGTTATGGTGTGGCTTCCCAGAATCATTATTTTTTTCATAAGGTTAAGGTGCTCGGGGGTGGCTTTATGCCTATGGATGGGTGACAATTGTGTAGAATTTTCTATGGTGAAACAAGAACATCAACATTATTCTAACAAGTTATGGGTCCATACTACCTTCAAAATAGTCTAACCACTGGAAGGTAGATCCACAACTCTCTGTCAATCCAGTTGCAGTGCTAGTTCCTTCGTTCCAGTTGTAGCACCAGTTGCAGTGCCAATTGCAGTACCAGTTGTAGTGAAAGTTTCTGTGAAGTATTGGTACTATTTTTTTGTTATACTAGTGCGCCCTATCCCAACACACCTCCTAGTGCTATCAGATTACAGTAAGGGTTTCTACCCTTACTATTGTAGTTGCCACTACAGTTTGTCACTGCACAATTTTCCTTGTCAAGATTGTTGAGCAATATATATTGGAGGATGTTGAGGTTGATATTGCCCTAGATCAATGCGCCCTATCCTAGTGCACCTACTGGTTCTCTCAGATTGTTGATCTGTCAAGTTGAATTTGTCATTGTTTTCGGATGGTGTCACTGCTTACCGCTACTTCTAGATGTATGTACTTGTATATGTTTAAACTGTATCACTATCTTAAGGGTGTTTTTGTAGGAGAAGGGATTTTTTTCCAAGCAACAATCGTAGATCTAGAGAGAGGAACATCATACTCCAGGTTTGATTTTTTTGATATGTTTCTAGCTGTTATGGAATTATTCTGATCTTATGAACATCTAGATATTTTTTTATTTATCTATTGAAGTTATGATTATTATACTAACCTATGGTCAAAGTTAAAGCTATAAGTTGACTTTAGTCAAAGTTTAATATTGATTAAGGTTGAGATTTTAGAATTTATTTGCATTATATTCACTAACTCATATTTATGTCAAGAAAGCATATTATCTTAAGTACAAGGGATAGGTTGGAAAGAATACTTGTCTCAGAAGAAACTGAAGTGGGACAATATCCAGACTCCAGGTTTGCATATCAGGTTTGATATTTTAAGTTCAAGACAATAACAATATTTTAAGTTCTATTATTTCTATTGTTGCCAAATATTTAGTAACATTTGAATATTGATACAATTACCACTTAGTAAATTCTTATTATTTACAAGATTAAGTTGATCTTCTTTAGGAGATGTTCTTGGTTACTGACTTGGACTCCAGGAAGGACATATCCCATGAAGGATTCCATGGATATTTTGTTGTTCTTGTTTCTTGTTTTGGAAAGGTCATAAGAGATAATTCTGAGAGGGAGACAGACTTAGAGGGAGTCAATGATCAAGAAGAAGCCAACATAGTTTTGTGACACTTTGCAGGATGCAAAGGGGGCATGTAGTAAACGAAAGCGTGGTTCAAGGATTTTCTCAGATGGAGGGAGTTGACTTCAGAATTTGAGATGAAGGAAATTGCAGGACTTCATCAGAGACATGGTGTAGGAAGGATCAATGAGGCTCCATCACTTATCCACAGATTAGAAGATAGATGGAATTTTCACTAAGCCTATATCTGGGACAAGCTTGGCAGGAATGCAAATGATTCCCTAGGGAAGTATTGATGATTACAGCATCATGCTGCTATTCCAAGATTGATCAAACAGATTTGATCATGTGGGAATAGGCCCAGATGTAATATTCAATGAACCGAATATTCAAGTTGTTGCTAGATCCCCTATGTGTGAATTGCATCGGGCCTTGAAACTCTCACGAGTAGGTGAGTAGCCCGATAAGCATCAGGACGACTCTATCTCCACAGGAAATGGACTACATACCATGGGATATAGGGAACATATACATATAGAGTAGATGTGCCCCGACATAGTCTTCGACATAATGAATACTCGAAGTGCAATTCCACATGTCTGATAACATCGAGATGAATGCATTCATGGTGTGATTCTATGAGAGGATCACCATGAGGCTTTTGTGTCTCTGATGTGGTTATCATTCTTGTCATGGGACAAGAACAACCCAAGGTGCTAGAAACACGTTCCCGATAACATCGAGCTAAATGCATTCACGGAGTGATCCTATGAGAGGATCAACTATGAGGTGAATTTGGCTCCAATGAGGTCACGATTATTGTCATGGGACAAGAATGACCCGAGGTGATAGACACATGGTGGTGGAGATGGATCATTAATATAGATAAATGAGGCTCATGGATATTGTGATGATATTTTTTTATGCCATATTGCTACCAGATGATGTTGATAGTGATGATGATACTCACAACATGGGTGTATCCATGGGTGATCACCTCATGTGGGTATAACCCATGACGATGATGGTGACACACACTCCAAGGTGTATCTCTAGTGTTCTCTAGTGACTTGTAGGCCTTCGTGTTGAGTTGTAGGCATTTGTGCCAAGTTGTAGGCTTTGCATCGAGTTGTAGGCCTTTGCGTCGAGTTGTAGGCCCTTGTGTCGATTTGTAGGCTTCATGTCGAGTTGTAGGCATTGTGTCGAGTTGTAGGCATTGTGTCGATTTGTAGGATTCATGCCGCATTGTAGGATTTATGTCGAGTTGTGAGCTACTCCAGTGAGATGGTATGGTATGCTGAGTTGTTGCTACACCTAGTGAGACAGTATGGTATGCTAGTGGCGTAGTCGATAACCTATATGGTTGTGATGGTGTTGCTCGTAATATGATCAGGGTGATTATGAGATAGCATGTGTAGCTCTGGTGATGTTATCAATCTGCAAGACCATGTAGGTCTTTCCCATTCCATGTGAATATGGAAGGATTTGTTTGAGACCATTAATACCTCCCTAGATAAGAGGGAGCGTTGATATTATGGTAGGTGCGGGAGGTATTAACCTCCATATGTAACCTTTGACTAGAATAAAATATTCTGAAAGCAAGAGAAACCCTAAACATATGTGTGAAAACCCTAGAAGACAAGTCGACTCAGCAGAATATATAATATTAAGGTATTATCCTCCAAAAAGACCAGTCGACTCCACAGGAAAAATATAAGCATAAAATATAATTAACAAAAAGCCAGGTCGGCCCATCTAGAAAATTCATTGGATAGGTTAGTATAAATAGAGGATGTCTTGGCTCATTTGTTCACTCACTCTCACCCAGAAAACAAGAAACAATGTGCATGTTTGGAGGAGGAGAAACAATAGTTGCAATTGGGAAGTTTTCTCTTGATCAATATTTTTGGTATCTTTATCTTGTGCGTTGCCTTTGGAGAAGGTGTGTTGTCTCTCTTAGTCATCTGTGGGTTATGGTGTGGCTTCCCACAATCATTCTTTCTGTCATAATTTTAAGGTGCTCGGGGGTGGCTTTATGCCTATGGATGGGTGACAATGGTGTAGCATTGTCTATGGTGAAACGAGCACATCAACATTATTCTAACACTTTGTTGAAGTTATGACTACTCTTTTGATGCCAAATATCTTAAGTTATTTTCAACCACCCTAAAGAAAGAAACACTTCGCTCGCTCATGGGGCTTGGAGGGATTATTGTAAGAAAAGGGATCTTTGAGAATAAATTTTTAAAATGACCCAAAATAATGATGAAATCTAGAGGAATATGTTGAGAGGTTTCAATACAACTTGTAACGATCAAAGCATAACAAGGTAGATCAAAAAAAAATCCATATTATTCTCCTTGGGGGAATTAGAGATGATTGTATAGATGTATTGAATCTCATGGGAGTTGTAGATTTCTCGCAAATTACATATGAATAAATCTATGAGTTGTGTAAACACTATTCATAGGGTAATGAAAAACATGGTAAAGGTCTCGGAGATACTATTTCAATAATCACAAAAACATCTGGAGGGGTTAATAGGGTTTAACTAGAAAACCTACTAGACAATTTTAAAATTGATGACCTTAATTCACTCATCTCTTTGTCGGATACCATGTAAGAAAGAAATAAGAAACAAGAGGCAGATCTAACATTAGACATATTTTGTTTCAAATGTTGGAAAAATCACCTTTTGTGAGAGTTCCCTCTGAACAATGTAGAGACATGTGTTATCTATGATCTAAACCATCCAACTAGTAGTTGTTCCTCTCTTCTTGAACTTAAAATTGTGTATAAAGGGGATAATCAAGGAACTGAACAAATCTTCTTTGTATCTCATAAATGACCAAGGCATCCTCGACCATCAAGTATGTCTTAGGATCCATCCCAATTTTTTTAACCTCCCATGCCATGGTAGCAATGGCCTCCTCAAGCTCAAACCCATTTTTGGCAACAAGGTTGGAAAGGGCCTTCAACTTTTGGGAACATGTCCCATCAGCCTCAATAGTATACAACTCAACCACATCCTCCAACCCAACACCCACAACAATTACAGTTACCATCTAATCAAACTCCTCAAAAATCACTACAAATTCCTACCCAACCCATGTCTAACCCAAACAATAAAGTAACTCATCCCACCTATAATGATGAGCTACCACCCTATCCAAGTTATTTAATTTCATCTGTGTATTATGATGACAATCAATTACGCCCAGGAAAAGTAATCAATAAAAAAACCTCTCCTATCATCCTAGAATAGGGTGACAAGGAAGATACTAGTGAACTAAATGATCAAACTCTTCCATATAAATACAAAAAAACACCTCAAATAATCCCAACCAACCACATTTATTTGGACATGTTTCAACTCCTTATAATCTAGAGAGATTGTCCATAAATAAACCCCCCACACAACCTGAATTTGATCTCCTTGAGGAACTGAAAAATGTGTGTGTCAAGATTCCTTATTTCAAGCAATCAAGGATGTTCCAATTTATGCTAAGGTTTTCCAAGAACTGTGATTAAGAAAACCCGAAAGGAAGAAGAAGGACCCTCCAATTGTCCATGTAATTGGAAAATTAGTTGATTTAATGTTGGGGAAGTTTTTTATGACTAAGTATATAGATCTAGGGAGCCCAATTGTCGATGTGCATATCAACAACGCTCCCATTCTCAACACCTTAATTGATTCAGAGGTTTTTATTAATGTTATGACTAAAGAAGCTATGGTAAGACTTCAATTCCTAACCTACAACCAACCCCTATAGTCCTTCAATTAGCTCATAGGTCTATTTTTAATCCAAAAGGTATAGTAGATGATGTGATAGTTTATGTAGATTCATGTGAATACCCAACACATTCCATGATCTTGCAACCAAAATCTAACCTAAGTGGATACCCATTGATTTTGGGCTGACCCTAGTTGGCTACTGTTGATGCATACATTAGTTGCAGGTCAAGGAACATGACTATTTCCAACATAAATTCCACCAAAAATTTCACTCTCTACCCTCCCGCTAAACTTTACTCAGAATAAAAAAAACACCTTATTAGATAGAATATAGTGATGATGAGATCATTTAACCTGTCTTGACTTTGGAACACGCTATGATCTTTAGGGAAGATATTGAAGATGGCCTACTTTATAATTTTATGACATGTCCTAATTCAAGTCATAATTCAGTTTGTCCTTCTCTTGGATACATTATGGAAGAGCATCCTCGAGAAACATGCTCATTAAATGATTTGGCACAATAGTTTGATGCAATGATCCATTTGGATTCCATATATGAAAATCATAGAACATTATTTGAGATTCACCCACGAAAAACCTTGAATGTTAACTCCAAGCTGGGACCTTCTCAACAAGATCAACTCATCAAAATGTTGCAAAAGCATAGTGGTGTATTCACTTGGGATTACATTGTAATGAAATTGATTCATCCCTATTTATGTACTCATCATCATCATCATCATAATCATATATATATATATATATAAAGGAGGACTCCCAACCTATCAGGCAACCTCATTGGAGAATAAATTAAGCTTTGAGGGACATAGTGAAGGAGGAACTACAAAAGTTACTCAATCTAAACTTTATTTATCCCATCTTCAATAGTAAGTGGGTCTCACCTCTAATGATTGTGCCAAAGAATATGGGAAGTGACATGTGTGTACCAAATACATAGAAATAAACAAGGCCACTCTAAAAGATCATTTCCCTCTACAATTCATTGATTACTTGGACACCTTTGAACGAAGAAAATTTTTCTCTTTTCTTGATGGATTCAATGGTTATAACAAGATTCAAATTTCCCCTGAAGACCAAGACAAGACTACCTTGACCTGTCCTTGGAGAACCTATTCCTACCAAGTGCTACCATTTTGATTGTGAAACGTCCCTACCACTTTCTAGAGAGTTTTCCTAGAAATATTTTTAAACTTGATTCATGATTACATCGAAATATACATGGATGATTTCACTATCTATGGAGATACTTTCAAAAAATCCTTGAACAAACTTGAGAAATTTCTTGTTAGATGCCAAGAAACAAATATTTCCCTTAGTAATGAAAAATGTCATATGCTTCTCACAGAAGGGATTGTCCTAGGACATCACATATCTCCCTTAGGGATCAAAGTGTGTTACACCTCAAAATTACTCACTTCAATAGTGTCACAAGTGTCGTCATTATGAGTGTTGTAAGTGTTGCATCTTGACTATAAGTGCTGCAAGAGTAAAAAAAAATCATATTGCCATCTTTCATATGTTGTGGCTCTAATGACATCATGAAGACACTTAAGACACCTCAAAGGGTGGTTTGGAAGAAGAAAAATCATTTGGCAAGAAGTACAAGTCCTTTGCCATTGGAAAAATCACTAAAAAAATTATTTTTGGGGAGGAGCGCTCCCCTACCCACTGTTAGGGAGCACTGGTGCACCTTGATCCTCTTTGGGGAGTGTTTGAGTGCTCTGTGCACCCCTTTAGGGGAGTGCTACCCTCTTTTGAGAAAATTCTGGGTTTGTTGAGGCAAATTAGGGAAGAATCCCTCAAATCCTGAAGGTAGTTGGATTCGAATAGATGGTCAAGGAATGATCTTAGGGGAGATCCTCAACTGAAGGAGAGGAATCCTCAACTCATCCCAAAGATCTCTCAAGTGGTTGGACTCCTCCAAGGTTATATAAGGAGGCCTTCTCATGGTGAAAGGCACAATGGCAATTGAGAATTACATCAAACTTATGATCTCATGAGTGAGATGGCGTCAAAGCAATCAATGGAGATTGATTGAGCAAAGGGATTGGACAAGGAGAACTGGAGGAAGTTGTTGCACCTTCATCCAAAGGATTGTGAGTACTTTTACTTGATATCATTAATAATCAATGCTTGACCTATTTCTTTCAAACTTGTGTCTGTTCCATATGAGTCTGTCTGCAGTAGATGGATCTATGATTGATATAATCTCAGTAGAGTAGGAAGTCCATTGTATCTTTGTTTGTCTTACAGGATCTATCAGGGAGCTCAAGATCGAAGCTCAGGAAGGACTTTGCAAGGACAAATGTCATTCATAAGGTACATATATTTCTCTTTCTCTTTCTCTTTCATTCATTAGCTTGATTAGATCCAAAAGGAAGTCAGTGCCCATGTTACACACTTTTTGTCTTGGCCTCAGGAGTCTAGAGACCAAGAGGGAATACACTTGTCCACAGGGGGATTCACCTATAACAGAGTGGACCCTGCAAAGATAGAGGTAATCCAAAAACTTCAAGTCTCAACCTCTCGAAAGGATGTTCATATCTTTCTATGGAATGCATGATACTACCAAAGGTTTATTTAAAATTCTACTAAGATAACATCACATTTATTTCAACTACTCTCGAAAGTTGTAGAATTTGTTGGCCTACCCAATGCAATATTTACTTTGAAGCTTTGAAGGAAAACTCTTTTCAGTTGCACTTGTACTGCAAGGCATGAATTGGGATTTACCTTTCCACATTTCCACGGATGCTTCAGACACATCTATTGGAAAATTATACAGTAATTGAAAAATAGTTCCTCGTTGTTGTTCATGCCACTAATAATTTTTTCCATTACATCATTGGTTATTCTATGTTTATACATATAGATCATTATACTATTTTGTAACGTTCCCATCCACCTAGGTTGGGCCACGCCACACAAAACTCTCCCAATTACATCTCTGATACCAATTTGTAACATTCCCCGAGCCCAACCAAGGGACATTATGGTTCAGAATACACATAAAACAAAATTTCTACTAACTAAAGTAATTATTTTACTGTTAGTCAATTTCCTGTAGCTTACGACTATGAATTTAAAATAAGTTTAGTTACTTTCTATAACCATAAAATAGATGCAGCTAAAGCACACCAAATTAACATGAATGCAACTTAATCATTCACACAACAACATATAAATCATTCTCAAATACACATATTTCATGCACAACAATAACACAAGTAAATAACAGGAAAATAATATATAACACGTATCTTTCGAATCTGTTGTGAAACCAGATGCTTGGGACGAGCATTCCACTGAACCATAGACTGGCTACTCCAATTCTCAATAGCCAGTCACCCCCGAGCTGGGGCTAGTAATCCACAAAAGAGGGTGGTCTCTCACAATCTACTCGCAACTCATAAAACTCATAACCCAACTAATATTCTCCTACATCTATCCCGATTTTTCTACCAACTCTCTTCCTCCTGACTTGCCCAACCAAAGGAATGCACCATTCATTTATCAGGGATAACCCAAGGGATGGGCCATATGTTTATTAGGATTAAAATAAGGAACATGCCAATCATTTATCAAGGTCTCTCTGACACAGGTATCTAGGAATATCTTAGCTAGGAACTCAAGGGAACTTGCTACTAGGAAAACTACCAGCAAACCAACAACAAACACTTGTTCTTACAGTGAAACTCACTCTGAAGTTCACTCTTCAGGCCTGGAAACCTGGCTCTTCAATATTCATCTCCAAAATGATCCAAATATGTTCTAGGTTGCTCTAGAATCCTCCCTCCATGGATACACTAGCTTCAATATCTCTTTTTTTACTCTCTCCTTTCCCTTAGGCACAAAAAATTCCTGTCTAAGAACTGTTGTCCCCACCCATACAAATTTTCTCCATTTGGATTGTCTTTCTTGACTCACACTCTTTCCCAATATGATTGTACTCAACCCTCATGTGCCCAATAAATCTGGGATGTGACCACTCACACCCACCCTCTTAAATGTATTCAATGATCGGCTTTGGGAACACTCAATCAGAAATTGGAAGGTTCTCATATAAATGACAATTTTAGGAAAATGGGTTGAACTAATATACATGAGTATTTCCCCCCTTGGACCCCTCTTGGCCATTATCCTAGACACTTCTCCCTCTTGTGGATTAATTCATACCCCATCTCTTGTCCATGTCCACTTAGCACCTGACATCACATTTTATTATTAAAACATAGATATACAATTCACATTTTACATCGCTTGGTCGTAGCTACATAGTATATCCACATAAGCATTAATTAAACTAGGGATTGTAGTGGGGATGTTACATTCCCCCTCCCCTAAAATTGTGTATCGTCCTTAGTGCACACTATGCTGATATACATATATGAAAATTTACATCACAATACTTAGAAATACAATTCTACGATTTCACAACTCCAGTAGCAGTTCCAACCATAATCTCATATTCCTCTCAACTCGTTGATCCAAGAAATGCACCATTCGTTTATCAAGTCTAATCCAAGGGATGTACCATCTGTTTATTAGGGATAACCCAAGGAATGATCCATTATTTTATCAATCTCCCCAAAGCAGTTGGATAGGACTCTAATATGTGGTTCCAGAACTCTAGCTGCTCAAAATGGAGTCTTGCATTTTGTTTTCTTCAAAATTGTAAAAAATTTGCAGGTATTATGTCTGCATGTTTTTCTCATGCTCTCATTTAGCATCTTCAGGATTGTAGCAGGTCCATTGAACATTTACCAACCCTATGAATTTGTTCCTGATCACTTTGAATTTCTAGTCCAAGATGCATATTGGTTCCACCTGGAAATCCCCTTCGTGCTCAACCTGAATCACATTCCAATCAATTATGTGGTTAGGATCAGGTACATACTTCTTTAATAATGATACATGAAATGCATTATGCACTCTCATGGATGCAAGAAATGATAGAATGTATGCAATTTGCCCTATATTTTATAATATTTCAAAAGGCCCACAATATCTCGTTGCCAACTTCGGGAAACTTCCTAATCTTAGAGAACTTCTCTTTGCCTTCACTTTCAAAAACACAAGTTCTCCCTCTTTAAAATATCTGAAAACTTTATTCTTATCTGCATAATTTTTTTGCCTATCCTAGGAATCCTTTAAATTCTACTTTATTCTTGTCATCTTCTCTTCCATTTCCTTCAACAAATCTGGCCCAACAACTGCTCTGTTTGTTGGATTATCCCAACTCACCAGAGTGTTGCATTTTCTGCCATACAATGCTTCAAATGGACTCATTTTCAATGAGGCCTGATACCCATTGTTGTAGGAAAATTCAACTAAATTAATATAATCTTCCCACTTTGATGGTTGATCCATCACATACATTCTAAGCATGTCCTCAATTATCCTGTTAGTCCTCACAATTTTCCCATCTAACTCTGGATGATACGTTGTGTTAAGATTTCAATTCATCCCAAAGCCTTTGAAAAAACCTTTCCAAAAATTTGAAGTAAAATTTGGATCTCGATCTGAAACTATTGTCTTAGGAACTCCATGTAGCCTAGCAACTTCTTTCATGTAGATATATACAATATTTGTTTTCTTGTATGTAGTCTTTACTAGAATAAATTGTGTTTATTTAGTCAATTTATCCACCACCACCATGACAAAATCATGTTGCTTCATTGTTATGGGAAGCTTAGTAATCAAATCAATTGTAACTACTTCTCACTTCCATTCCGGAATGGGGAATGGTTGTAGAAAACCTACTGGATGTCTATTCTTTGTCTTCACTTTTTTGCATTCTAGACATCTGACTATGTAATTAGCCACTTCCTTCTTCATTCTCGGTCAAAAGTATTAGATTCTCACAACTGCAATTGTCTTTTGATATCCTGGGTGCCCGACATATGGCAAATTGTGCATTTCCTTTATAACTGCATTTTCAGCTCACTGGAATTAGGAATATAAATGTTTCCCTTGTACATGAGAATTACATCTTCTTTCATCTCATAATAGTTAAATTTCTGCTGAAAATTACCTTGTTGTAATGTTTCTTTTATTTTTAAATAATGTTGATCTAAATTTCTTGTACATGTTGATGGTTGCCACATTCACTTCATTATCTCTCCTTCTGAGTGCATCGGCCACTTCATTTTCCTTTCCCTTTATATGCTTAATTTCGAATTCATACTCACTCAAAAATTCCAGCCATCTAGTTTGTCTGGCATTTAGTGTTGGTTGTCCAAAAAAATGTTCTAGACCACAATAATATTTTCTTAGCTCAAATTTCTTATCCATAAGGTAATGCCTCCACATTTTCAATGCATGTACAATCATTTTTAACTCCAATTCATGTGTAGCATAATTCCTTTCATTCTCTTTTAATTTTCTAGACTCATAGCACACCACATGGTCCCTTTGACTAAGAACTCCATCGATTCCTTCCTTGCATGCATCAGTGCACACAAAAAAATCGTCATTTGGATCTGAAATCTTCAATATTGGTGCACTTGTCAATATTTCCTTCAATTGTTCAAAACTCTCTTCAAACTTTGACGTCCATTCAAATTCCACTCCCTTCTTTTGCAAGGAAGTGAGTGGACTTGCAATCTTTGAGAACCCTTTTATGAATATTCAGTAATAAAAAGAAAGACCCATGAGTGATTTGACCTATGTCACATTCTTTGGTGGTGGTCATCCTCTAATGACCTCTATCTTCTTAGGATCAACTTCTATCCATGTTGTTGATATTATATGCCCCAAGTAGTGAATCTTCTTTTGATAAAAGATGCACTTATTTAACTTAGCATGCAATCTATGCTCTCTTAAAAATCACAACACCATTCTTAATTTTTTCTCATGTTCCTCTTTTGATTTAGAATAGATGAGGATATCAGCTAAGAACACAATCACAAACTTGTCCAGGTACTCCATGAACACTCCATTCATCAAACACATAAATACTGTTAGGGAATTTGATAGCCCAAATGGCACTACCGTGAATTCATAATGTCAATATCTTTTTCTGAATTTTGTCTTATTGGTGTCTTCTTCCTTTATCCTTACTTGATGATATCCTCATTTCAAGTCAATCTTTGAAAATATTCTTGCACCCTTCAACTGATCAAACAAATAATCAATTATTGGAAAATGATACTTATTCTTTATGGTGACCTTATTAAGTTGCTTGAAATCAATACACAACCTTAAGGTTCCATCCTTCTTCTTCACAAAAAGAATTGGGGCTACTCAAGGTGACACACTTGGGAATTGTTGATGCTTGAATCCGTTAGGATTGAAACGACAACCTCACGTGGATACAAATCCCCCTGCATTTTTATAGAGGTGTTACTCCTCTCTATTTCAATATTTTCTTGAAATTCTAGATTTTCAAAATAATATAGGACTTTGAGAAAGTCCACCGTGACATTCAAATAAATATAAATATTGTAGTAAAATAAAATGTTTTGTTTTTAAAGAGAGTTCCTAAGAGATCACCAAGAACCTCACACATCACATATTTGAAAAAGATAAGCAACATTTCCTCACATCCATCATAGTTAAATTAAATATTTACGATCACATAAAATAAGAGAAAATTTTTTGCATGCATAAGAGAAATTTAAGAGAGTAAAAACATGTGGAGCTCAAATAAATAAAATTATAGATCAATCTCAAATATTTTATACTCAAAACTCAGAGTTATAAAACACCATAAAAAATGATCATGAAATAGTTCTCTTAGGATTTGTAAGAAATATAAAGTCTGTTACAAAGCTTTGAAATTTAAATGTGTTTTTCCTTGGGATTGGGATTGGGGATCCCACAGCCATAAATAAATATAAAAAATAAATAAGATGAGGAGAGAAGGTGGTGGGCGATGAAAAAATAACAAGACCTGGAAAGAAAACAGGTAGAATTTATCATATTTTGGTTAAACCTTTCTAGTCAAAGAAGCAGAGTAACTGGATGAAAAACTGATAAAGAAAGCAAGATGTGATCAACATAAACTTACTATGATGGTATCTCCCTCTTTTACTTTCTTTTTGTGGTCCTTTAATTTTCCTCATTGACGGTTATAGGAACCATCTCAACTGTTGCTTCTTGGCCTTCTTTAGTTAATTTATCAATTGTCTTTTTAAACCAATCTTCAATGTAATTTTTCATTGGTGCAACATTTATTTCATGCCTGATTTTGATATTGAATAATTTGCCTTCCAAGTCTCTTAAGTCATGAGAAATGCCATGTATTTCCTCCTCAATATCTTAATTCTTCACAGAATAATCAACCAACCAATTATCTATCTATCTCTTCTTCATTATATTCAATTATTCCATAAAATTTCTCAAATGATAACCCCTTTAATATCTCCACTTGTTAATCAAATTGTTGCTTTGTCATAAACATTGAATTGAGAATTAACTTAAGATATTGTACCTCATTAGTGCTTCCTTCCATATCTATCTCCTTGAGTCTTTTGAACAATTATTCTCTTTTTACTATGGCTTCACTGCATGCTTGGACAATGTTATTCAAATTCTTGATCTTTTCTTTCCAACATGCATTTAATTGTTTAATTTAACTTGGAGAAGGTGGATCTTCTTCTCTTCTTTTCAATTATGTCATGTTTGAGAAATTTATTCCAAATGGAATGACATCATCAGTGTAGAAACCTTCTTCATTCTTTAAATCAGCTTGAATATACTCGTGAAAAACATGTGCCCGTGAGCCGAAAGAAACAATATTTTTTGATACCTCCCATGCTTCTATTATTAATGAGATTCTCTTTTTAATGTTTTTCTCTACATAAATTAGGACTGCTGTGAGTAAACTATAATATCATTTTAACTTAATAGTGGGTGTAGTTGGTTTAACCATTGATAAAGAAATTTCCAGGATTGGGAGAGGCATTAGGGAAATTTCCAATTCTCTGATCCTTTGCTTTAACTTAGCATTTTCAACTTCCAAACCATCAATAGATTCATCAAGAGCATCCTCAGCTACCCTATGAATTTTGAAAATTTGGGATGGTCACATGTTCTTCAGGTCGACCTCCGAGCGAGACTTTCCCTTTTTATTCTTCTAGTCATTTCTTTCTACAATCAATTTTTTAGACTCTTTATAAAAAACAACACTTTGAAAAGTGAAGTATTCTTCTTCACTAAAGGTCTCATTTCCAACGACTTCCAATAAATAATTTTGTTGAGCCATATTTTCCAGCTGTTCAATTGCAGGAAATATTTTCTCAATATCTACTTCTAGTTTCATGTCCTCCAAAGAAAATCTCTAGATGTCATTTTCTATAAGATTTTCCCCTTCATCTTGCACTAATTTTTTCTTTTTTTTTCTCACGGGGAGCTTATGTGAACTCTCAATTTTCCCAGGGGGAGGATTTTTCTCTCCCCCTCCACTTGAACTACTGTTGACAACCTTTTTAACTGGGTGGGTCGTTGGAGCATTGCTATAGGATGTAGTATTCTTGAGAGTAACAACTGGAGATTGAACACTTCTTTCACTGGGACCTTTTCCCCTTTGCTTATAAAAATAATTATTGTTGAATAATGTTTCTAGATCACCATCATAGTGTATAGGAGTGATTTGGATATTACCTTCTTCTTCTTCGTTCAAGATAGTTTCTATGAAATATTTATTGAATCCCACTAAAAGAATGTGTCCCACAAAGATTTTGTTCGGATCAAAACCTTTGATCTTTTCAACATACTTTAAATTCACATTGTTGAAATGATTTGCAAATTCGTCAATTTTATTTATATTTCTGAACATGAACTCTCCAATATTCCAAGGTAGGGGAATAAATTGATTTTTCCTTTTTTCATGGAAAACATGTAGCCAGAAGTTATATTGTCTTGCCACCTCTGTAATAAATAGTTTTTTAGATACATGATACGAGATAAAAGAAGGATTTTCTTTCGAGAAAAATATCCTTATGACATTGTGATTCTCCATTTGTTCTATTGTTCATTTTTTCTTTAAGAATATGGTAGCTTGTTCAGATATCCTTGAAGTATTTTCACCCAACAACAGTCGTTTGAAGACTGAAACAAAATCATTATAAACTTCATAAAAATACAGAGGGGTCTTATGTCTCCATAGTGCATGGTACCAAAAGGTAATTGGATCTATTTCACGATTCACCCTCTTACTTATGGTTAAGTTTGGGATTGACAATAGTGCACAATAACAAATATCAGATAAGAAGCCATACAAAATTTTATGTCATTTTTATAGTGTGATAACTAGGACGAGATTTCGATAGAAAACAGTTTTCCCCAGTCAAAGATGGCATGTTCTTGCACTGTAAAATATATAATATATAAAATTATGCGAGAGATAGAAGCAATGCTTTCATGACCTGTCAACCTGGGGAACATACATGCAATTTCTCGATAGGGATTTTTAAAAGACTCAACCTGGATTCTGGTTATGTCTGTTGGGATAGATTCAGGATTCTCCAAATATTCAGGAAGGAGGTCAAGTCCATTGTTATGTTTCTTCGAGAATTCTCTGCAATATTCACCTTTAAAAGTTAGTGTCGGCTCCTAAAACTTTAACATCTTATGAAAAACATGCGATGAAAGAGAAATCAGAGAATGATCCTGGAGCTGTATAATTCTTTGACTTGGCACGTACTTGTCCACACACCATGCAACAAGTTCTTTATAATCAAAAACCTCAGAAACACACCCATCACAAGTGATTCCAGACGCCCAAATTACGTCTTTCTGTGCAGGAGGAGAGGAATAATATGAATATGCTCTTGACCACTAGAAGTTTTGGTCTTCACGACCAAAGATATTTAAAGTATCACCACAAAAAAATTGTTTAGTTGATGGTTCCATAGGTTGATAGGATTATTTCTTCAACTGGATAATAACCTCAAATAAATCCTTTTGGAGAGATGATGATAATTTAATCCCTTAGAAAATGGAGTTTTAATGCAATTTAATGAGTAATTCCTCAAGCCTTTTGTCATTAATGACGATATTTTTGGATCCTGCACAACAATTGTTAGCATTAAATAACAATTAATGCATATTGGGAAAAGCAACAAAATGGCGGGGACAGACGGGAGAGAGTTTGAATATGGAGATTTTCATAAACCCACCAACCCACGAATCCGCAGTTATGTATGATAAAAAATATGATGTGTAAAAAGGCGTTCGATCGAACTCACATGCAAAAGGAATAAAATACTTTGGAGTTTGGCACCCACGATAAATCTAATGGTAAAAATGTAGATAAAAAAACCCGAGGTGCAAAGTGAAGGTCACAGAATTTGGAAGATGAGGGCCTGAACCTGCGAACCCAAGCAATTGAAAAATAGTTAAGTGTAGCAGCGGACTTATGACATGGGAAAGTGAATGGAGATGAAGGTATGCCAACTCGTGAACCCACATATCACTGAAATGTGACTAAGTGTAGTAACCAGAAAGGGAGAGGAGAGAGGATAAAAGAAAGAGGGAAATAAGGGAAGGTGTAGAAGAGGGAAAATAAATGGGAAAAGGAGTTGGGAAGATAGAACGGAGAAGGAAAAACCGAAAATAAGAAATGATCTCAACAACCGGATCCAACTGTGGGATGATAACCCCATGTGGGTTGTCAAGAATCCAAAATCTTCATGACCAGATGCTTCCATCCATTGGGCTATGGAGTCAAGAGGTAAGGATATACAAACTAAGTAAATGAAAATAATGTACAAAGAAATGAGAAAATTTCAGGTGAAAAAATATTTCAAATGTTTCCCATTAACAGGCAACATTAACATTTTACCCTTCATATCTTTGAGCATATAATAATTAAAACCTAGTATATTTTCAATGATATATGGTCCAACCCAAAGTGATTCTAATTTTGTGTGCATCAATGGTTTCTCCTTATATTTGTTCCAGAGTAACACCAGTTTTCCCCTTTGGAAATTCTTTACGGTTGTATTCTAATCAAAATATTTTTAGATACTTTGCTATCTCTGAGAAGCTATATTCAAGGCTTTACTTCATTCTTCCTCCATTTTCAATAACTGGTTCAATCTCTTTTTCATAGGTGAACTATCTTCTACATATTATGTATTAACTACAAAAGTCAAGGAATTTAGCTCGAGGATAATTGTAATTTTTGTTTCTTTCCCATAAACCAATGTGTACGGAGACATCTCAGTGTTGTCTTTCAGAGTCATTCTTCTCACCCACAAAGAATCTGTCAACTTCAAATGACAATTCCTTTGGTTCTTATCAATAGTTTTCTTCAATATCTGAATGAGTGTCGTATTAGTGGATTATGCAATACCTTTCCCTTGTGGGTAATAATTTGATGACTGCCCCATAACGATCCCATATTCTCCACAAAATACTATAAATATTGAGCCAATGAAAATCGAGCCATTGTCAATAATGAATTTTTCTGGGACACCAAACCTTGACAAAATATTATCTTTGAGAAACTTAATCAACTCTTCAGAATCAACCCTTTTTAATGCTACTGCTTCCGACCACTTTGTAAAATAATCTATAGTTGTGAGGATATATATATGTCCCTTGATTGACTTCATATTTATTGGTCCAATGACATCAAGTCCCCATTGGGAAAATGGTTGTTCTGCAGATATAGGTTGTAATGGAATCACATATTTTTTCATCTTCCATGAAAACTGTTGATAAGATACACACTTCCTTATGGTAGAATATGAGTCTTTAAAAAATGATGGCCAATAAAACCCAACTCTTATTATTTTATGGGCGGTAGCAGTTGGCGCAAAATATCCACCACATATACCTTCATGGAATTATTTCATCCATTCTTGAGATTTCTTTTCATCAACACAACTCAACAATATGCCATCATAATTCCACCTGAAAAACATTTCAACAATCAACACATATTGACTTGACTTCATCTTCAATGTTCTTCTCTCTTTAGGGTTCATGGTGTCTGGAAATTGTCCAAACATCAAGTAGAATACAATATCTCTACAACACTTCGAATTTTACATGGGTTCTCCTACTAATATTGAAATCACTCCATCCAAAGAATCACTATTTTCAATGAGCTTACACAAACCATGTCCTTTAACTGCCTTTAAAGGTTTAATTTCAATATCATATTCTTGAATCTTCTCTAGCCAGTTTTCCCATTTTTCTTCTCTCAATTTCTGATTTAAAAGCATCTTCACAGGAGAGGATGAAACACATGCAATGACATGAGAATTTAGTATGTATGTTTGAAAGTATGCCACCGCTTTCACAAGAGATAAGGCTTGTTTCTCCAATTCTGAATATCTCAATTCATAATCATGAATGGTCTTGCTCATGAAACTAATTGGCAATTCTTCACCCTTGGCATTCCTCTGAGTAAGAATAGATGCAAAAACTGTTTCAATAGTGAACAAATAAACGATGAAGTCTCTTTGAAAATATGGGCTAATGAGGATTGGATATGTAGTGATTACCTTTTTTATATTATTAAAATCTTCTTGTTTATCTGTGGTCCATTCAAACCTTTGGTCCTTTTTCAACAATAAATTAATCGGCTTCATAATACTTGCATAGTCATGGAAAAATCTTCATACAAAGTTGATATTTCCAAAGAATGATTGAACTCCCTTCCTAGATGATGGGGGATTGAGTTCATTTATATATTTAACTCTCACTGGATTGATATACATTCCTTCCTTGCACATAATATGACCCAATAGTTTTCCTTGAGTTATAGTAAATAAACATTTCTTTGGATTTAAAAAAACACCATATAACCTACACCTGTCAAAAAATTTCCTCGGGTGATGAATGTGATCGCTCCTTTTTTTTTAGTGTATTGTTAAGTCGTCTTGATAATTCACTGTGAATTTTCCTATCAATCCCTCAAAAGAATGATCCATAGCCCTCTGAAATGTAGCTCGTGCATTTTTTAAACCAAATGGCATCCGAGCAAATATATATGTCTCCCAAGGTGTTATGAAAGTTGTCTTTTCTCTATATTCTTCAACAACCAAGACTTGATTATACCTAGAAAACACATATAACATGTACATGCAGGCCGATCCTGTGACTTGTTGGAGAAGAAACTCCATGTTAGGCAAATGTTAATTATCCTTTATGCTTGATTTGTTGAGATCCTCGAAATCTACACACATCTGAATCTCCCCAGTCTTTTTTCTCACTATCATAGGGTTTGAAAGCCAATCATAATGTCTAATGGGGTATATTATTCCAACCTTCTTTAATTTCTCCAATTCAACCTTTACCAGTGGTTTTAATTTGGGGATCATTATCCTGATCTTCTTCTTGACAGGGTTTTCCCCTTCTCTCAAGGGAATAATATGTTGAAATATTGTTTTATCATATGTCTTCAAATCATCATAACTCCATACAAACACATCAAGATATTATTTAAATAATGCGACATATTGATCAACTTCGTCAATTGTGCAATCAAATCCCAAATTGACATATTTTGGGAAACTATCAATTCCAATATTATTTTTTCTTGTTTCTTGGACCTTTCGGAGCAATGCTTCTTCCTAGAGGTTTTTATCATGATCGTCCCTTGTAAAAAGAGACTCAGATTGAATTGAATTCCTCGAGACAACAATTATGTGATTATCCTCATCTTCATCATCATTCATAAAAAAAAAATCCAATTCTTCATCATTTTCAAATACCTATAAATACTCCTAATTATCAAGTACAAAAGGTCGGAATATTATTTTTACTTGAAAATATGTTTTTCTCTGAACATCATTCGGGTTTGACAGTGAGGCCGCCAAAGCTAATGAATCTACCTTATGATTTTTGTCCCTTGGGATGAAAGAAATGTTGAAAGAGTTGAAGTCTTCCATCAATTCATTAACTCTTTTGAAATATAACTTGAGTCTTTCATTTTTAATCTTATATCTCTGGGTAACTTGATTTATTAACAACTTGAAGTCACATGTCACAATTAGATGTTCTATCTTCATTTCTCGTGTGAGAATCATTCCCTGAATCAAAGCTTCGTATTCTGCCTCATTATTGGTACATGAAAATTCAAGTCTGATAGAATGGTGATGCACAATCTTTCCTGGGTTTATAAGGATGATTGCAACTCCACTCTTGGAACTTGAGAAATCTCCATCAAATGACATCCTCTAATAACCTTCAAACTGATGCTTTTGATTCTCCATATATTGAATTTTCTCCTTGTCTTCAATCTACTCCATGTCTAGGATAGCATAGTTTATGATCCCAATGTCTATATAATATTCCATTAGTTCATTATCCTTATTTTTGAAGGAAAATGATCTCCTAGGTTCACGAGGGACCTTAATCATTGCTCATTCTTTGTTTGGAAGCATCATGCAACTTCCATCGATCATTATGTATCCCCCGATCATAGATGACCAATCTCTTCCTAAGACAACTCCATATGCAGGAGGAAGGTTTACCAAAACAATATTGAAAATTGTAATAATATGGGGAGCTGTCATGATCCAAGCATAAAAATCTTTGATTTCGCCATAAGTTGGCACTTGTCTAGAATCAATTGTGTATATACTTTCACCTATTTCATAATATTTGGTGCAGTTCATGCCCAATGCCTCCATGACCGCCAATGGCATAATATTATTGGTCGCACCAGTGTCAACTAAACAATTATGAAGTGCAACATCATTATTTTCATTTGAAATACAAAAAGGTGGGATTTTACCTCTCAACTTGACGGTTGATGTGTTCTGCCTTTGTTTTGGACTTATAACAACAACTTACATTCTTCCAGATGGATCATCCAACAATCTCAAAATATTTTCCCTTTGTTGAGGGATCTTTACTACTTTTATAAAAGGAAGAGTTATCCTTAGCTTACTCAAGTCCTCTACAACATTATATTTCATCTGGGGAGGGTTTGACACTAGATGTTTATTCTTGCTTCTAGTGTTATCTGTCATATTTTCATTTGTCTCTTTCTCATTCACTTTTTCTTTATCCTCTTCTTTAATTCTTTCCTTTTCATTTTCATAATCATTTTTTATTTTTGGATTTATTTACAAACGCTCGTGTCTAGGAAAAATTCTCTTGTGAGTCAAGGTCATTGTTTCCTTCTTCAAATATATACATGGACATCCCACATCCATCCATCTGTATAGTTTCATAAATTTCATCAGGTAAATAATCATTTCCTTTCTCAACAATTTGGTCATCATATATATCATCCAACACAACTGCATTTGGGATTGGTTGCCTGGGAACCCTTTGTCTTTGCTGATTATTATTGTTTTCAAACCTCACTCTGTTTTGTTAGGGAGGGTTCCTTATTTTCTCTTGGACAAGCATCATCAGATTTTCTATATAATTATCACCCTTTCTATATAATTGTATTCTCTCATTCTTCCTCAAACCAATCTGGGTAAAATTAGTGATAAGGGTATGATATGCAACTAGAGGAGTGAACATAGTCAGGAACATGGCTTCGAGTTCATTAAATGAACCGATTGACCTAGTCGGTAATGTCGTATATCATTCATAGGCTTGTACTAATAAGGTTTGAAGAAATAATCTTACCATCACATCTTCATATTCAACACGATGAAAATAAAAAACATCAAGAAATAAATTAAGGTGTCTTTTGGCATCAATTGTTCTATATCCGGAAAATTATTTCAAAGTACCCTTATGGAGAACAGGGAGGTCATGTTGCTCACCTTGAATATTTAAGGGGGAATCTCTTACTCTTCTTCAGTTTCCAAATATTAGGTCTTCTTGATTTCTTCCACCACCTCCTCCACCTTCTTGTATTTCTTCATGAGGTTCTCTTCGTGATTCTTCTCATGGTTTTTCATTTCTTCCTACCATGTCCATAGATGTTTCAGGAATACGTTTTCCACTTCTTAGAATACAAATTTGTTTGGTTTTACTTTTGGTAATGGGTCCCTTGTATTCGTCCAACTTCAATTCTAACCTTGTTCTTGTGCTCTTCGATATTGTCTTTTGTTTCTTTGGTCTTGTGTCTCGTATCTCCTATGTCTACGGAGGATTTCTCTTTCTTCTTCTTGGACCAATTTCTGCCAAGATCTTTCCAATTCTTCCCTGGTCTTGGCTTTCGTTATTACCAGATTATATAGTTGATGCAATATGCTTCGTTTATTATTCAATCCAACTTCTAGGTGGGGCTGATCAGCCTGGGGAAAAGTCATGTATCTTTCAAAAGATGTTAAACCAGATTTCAAATTTCCAATTGAGTCCCTAGTATGGTCACCAAAAATGTTGACGCTTGAATCCGTTAGGAATGAAATCACAACCTCATGCGGATAAAAATCCCCCTACGTTTTTATAGAGGTGGTACTCCTCTTTGTTTCAATATTTTCTTGGAATTTTAGATTTTCAAAATAATATAAGACTTTGAGAAAGTCTGTCGTGACATTCAAAGAAATATAAAGATTGCAGTAAAATAAAATGTTTTTTTTTCAGAAAGTTCCTGGGAGATGACCAAGAACCTCACACATCACATATTTGAAAAAGATAAGCAAAATTTACTCACATCAATCATAGTTAAATTAAATATTTATGATCACATAAAATAAAATAAAAAGGTTCGCATGCATAAGAGAACTTTAACAGAGTAAACACATGTGGAGCTCAAATAAATAAAATGATAGATCAATCTCAAATATTTTATACTCAAAACTCAGAGTTATAAAACACTGTCAAAACTGATCCCAAAATAGTTCTCTTGGGATTCCTGATAAATATAAATTCCATTACAAAGCTTTGAAATTTAAATGTGTTTGTCCTTGGGAATGGGATTGGGGATCCCACAGACCATAAATCAAATATAAACAAGAAATAAGTTGTGGAGATAAGATGGCGGGCAATGATAGAATAAAAAGACCTAGAAAGAAGACATGAAGGAGTTATCAGATTTTGGTTAAACCTTTCTAGTGAAAGAAGCGGAGTAACTGGATGAAAAAACGATAAAGAAAGAAAGATGTGATCAACATAAACTTACTATGATGGTCTCTCCCTCTTTTAATTTTTTTCTGTTGTCACTTTATTTTCCTCATTGACGGTTATAGGAATCGTCTCAATAGTTGCTTCTTGGCCTTCTTTAGTTAATTTATCAATTCCCTTTTTAAACCAATCTTCAGTGTAATTTTTCATTGGTGCAACATTTATTTCATGCTTGATTTTGATATTGAATAATTTGCCTTCCAAGTCTCTTAAATCATGAGAAATTCCATTTATTGCCTCCTCAATATCTTGATTCTTCACAGAATAATCAACTAGCCAATTATCTATATCTTCTTCATTATATTCAATTATGCCATAAAATTTCTGAGCTGATAACCCCTTTAATATCTCCACTTGTTCATCAAATTGTTGTTTTTTTCATAAACATTCAATTGAGAATTAACTTAGGATCTTGTACCTCATTAGTGCTTCCTTCCAGATCTATCTCTGTGAGACTTTTGAAAAATTGTTCTCTTCTTACTATGGCCTCGTTGCATGCTTGGATAATGTTATTCAAATTCTTGATCTTTTCTTTCCAATAGGAATTCAGTTGTTTAATTAGAGTTGGAGAAAGAATATCTTCTTATCTTCTTTTCAATTCTATCATGTTTAATACTTTTGCTCCAAATAAAAAGACATCATCGGTGTAGAAACCTTCTTCATTCTTTAAATCATCTTGAAGATACTCGTGAAAATCATGTGTCCTTGAGCCGAAAAAAACAATATTTTTTGATACCTCCCATGCTTCTATTATCAGTTACACTCTCTTTTTAATGTTTTTCTCTACATAAATTTGGATAGTTGTGAGTAAACTAGAATATCCTTTTAACCTAATAGCGGGTGTAGTTGGTTTAACCATTGATAAAGGACTTTCCAGGATTGGGAAAGGCATCAGGGAAGTTTCCAATTCTCTGATCCTTTTCTTTAACTTAGCATTTTCAACTTCCAAACCATCAATAGAGTCGTCAAGACCATCCTCAATTGCCATATAGATTTTGGAAATCTAGGACGGTCACATGTCCTTCAGGTCGACCTCTGCGCGAGACTTTCCCTTTTTATTCTTCTAGTCACTTCTTTCTACAATCATTTTTTAGACTCTTTATAAAAAAAAACACTTTGAAAAGTGAAGGATTCTTCTTCACTAAAGGTCTCATTTCCAACGACTTCCAATAAATATTTTTGTTGAGGCATATTTTCTAGTTGTTCCATTGCAGGAAATTGTTTTTCAATATCTACTTCTAGTTCCATGTCCTCCAAATAAAATATTTGGATGTCATTTTCTATAAGATTATCCTCTTCCTCTTGCACTAAATTTTCCTTTTTTTTCTCACGAGGAGCTTATGTGAACTCTCAATTTTCCCAGGGGGAGGATTTTTCTCTCCCCCTCCACTTGAACTACTATTGACAACCTTTTTAACGAGGTTGTTCATTGGAGAATTGCTACGAGATGTAGTATTCTTGGGAGTAACAACTGGATATTGAACACTTCTTTCACTGGGATCTTTTCCCCTTTGCTTATAAAAATCATTATTGTTGAGTAATGTTTCTAGATCACCAGCATCATGTATAGGAGTGCTTTGGTTGTTACCTTCTTCTTATTCGTTCAAGATAGTTTGTATGCAAGAGTTACTAAATACCACTGAAAGCATATGTCCCACAAAGAATTTTTTCGAATCAAAACCTTTGATCTTTTTAGCATACTTTAAATTCACATTGTTGAAATGATTTGAAAATTCATCAATTTTATTTATATTTCTGAACATGAACTCTCCAATCTTTCAAAGCAGGGGAATAATTTTTTTTTTTTCCTTTTTTCATGGAAAATATTTAGCCAGAAGTTATATTTCCTTGCCACCTCTGTAATAAATAGTTTTTTAGATACATGATATGGTAGAAAAGAAGGATTTTCTTTCGAGCAAGATATCCTTATGACACTGTGATTCTCCATTTGTTCTATTGTTTTTTTTTTCTCTAAGAATCTGGTAGCTTGGTCAGTTATCCTTGAAGTATTTTCGCCCAACAATAGTCTTTTGAAGACTGAAACAAAATCATTATAAACTTCATAAAAATAGAGAGGGGTCTTATGTCGCCATAGTGCCTGATACCAAAAGGTAACTAGATCTATTTCATGATTCACCTTCTTACTTATGGTTAAGTTTGGTAATTGACAACAATTCACAATAACAAATATCACATAAGAAGCCTTAAAGAATTTTATGTCCTTTTTATAGTGTGATAACTGGGACGAGATTTCGATAGAAATTAGTTTTCCCCAGTCAAAGATGGCTTGTTCTTGCACTGTAAAATACCAAATATATAAAATCATGTGAGAGATAGAAACAATGCTTTTCTGACCTGGAAACCTGGTAAACAACCATGCAATTTCTCGATAGGGGTTTTTTAAAGACTCAACCTAGATTTTGGTTATGTCTGTTGGGATAGATGCAAGATTCTCCAATTATTCAGGCAGGAGGTCAAGTCCATTGTTATGTTTCTTCAATAATTCTCTGCAATCTTAACCTTTAAAAGTAAGTGTCAGCTCCGACAACTTTAACATCTTGCGAAAAAAATTCGGTGAAAGAGAAATAGGAGAATGATCCTGGAGTTGTATAATTCTTTGACTTAGAACGTGCTTGTCCACACACCATGCAACAAGTTCTTTACAATCAAAAACCCCAGGAACACACCCAGCATGAGTGATTCCAGATGCCCAAATTATGTCTTTATGTGGAGTAGGAGAGGAATAATATGAATATGCTCTTGACCACTGGAAGTTTTGGTCTTCACAACCAAAGATATTTAAAGTATCACCACAAAAATGTTGTCTATTTGATGCTGCCATAGGTTGACGAGACTATTTCTTTAGCTGGATAATAACCTAAAATAAATCCTTTCGAAGAGATGATGATAATTTAATCCCTTGGAAAATGGATATTTAATTCATTTTAATGAATAATTCCTCGAGCCTTTCTCCATTAATGACAATATTTTCGGAGCTTGCACAAGAGTTGTTAGCATTAAATAACACTTAATACATATTGGGAAATGAAACAAAATGGCGGGGACGGACAAGAGAGAGTTTGAATATGTATATTTTCATGAACCCGCCAACCTAGGAACCCGTGAACCCATGGTGATTTGGGATCTTTTCGTCAGGTGACTTATTAAAGAATTGCATAAAATGAGCATAAACAAAAGTACACAATAAAGAAGGAAAATCTCAAAAGGAAAGAGACATAATCATGCAAATATGAACACAAATAACTTGATAACAGAGTTTGTCCCTAGTGGACTACGTCTCTAGGTCCTGCTCTAAAATGGGTAGGCCTTTTTATTAACTCCACAAAATAATTAGGAAAAATACATAAGTATACTTCATTCTGGAGTTAAACTATAGAATATTTTCTCAAATCAGAAAACTAACACCACCACTACGTTCGTGGCATTTTTTACCTAAAAATGACTGTCTCCATGCCTCAATCCAAGTCAGACACTTTCTATCCCAAGAGCACCCCTACCTCAGTTTACATGCCACTGCTCCTGCAATAAATGACTGGAAAGATCTCGAAATCCATGCCCAGTCTCAAAAATTGTGCAAAAATATGTACCATACGGATGCACTTGGTCTCACATGTCTCCCTCCCGAACTCTGGCGAGACCCCCTTTATATAATAAAACTTCGACGGTTATGTAATTAAGAAGTGGTTTGGCGCATTGGTGGGTGGAGATAAATTTAGATTTTTTTTAGAGGAGGTCCCGGGATCAAATCACGTGGACTCCACTTTATCCATATGGTTATAACTATATTTTTGGCACTAGCTTCTAAACTGGTCGAGTGGCTACTATTTTTGGCGGGCGATTTTGCTAGAATGATGAATATTGTGTTATAAGTGGAGGATATTATATAGTTGGCAGAAGGTTCCATTCGTTGGAGTGTGGTCGCGTCGGTTACATAGAACCAAGGGTTGGGACGAAGGCCTAGCCATTTTCTCCCCCACATGAAACATTTGTTAAACTTAAATAAAATCTGCACCACTTTACAAATAAGAACTATATTACGGTGTGTTGGCTAGCACATAATGGTAAGGCCTTTGTGCTAGAGGAGGTCAAAGGTTCGAGTTCTATGGAGTCATAAAACATTTTGGTACATGCCAACCATTGGAGGGGTGCCACGTGGTGCCATATTATTTTCCCATGAAACTGACACTTGTCACACCCTGATTTTCCCACGTGTTTTCCATGTCATCTCATGCCAAATCAGTGGTTCATATGTGCCACATGTCACCCTTGCAGTGGTTCCACGTGTCACCTTGAATTTTGACCAAGTTTGACCTGAAATTTGACCACTTATAACTTTTGATCTGTAACTATGTTTAACAAGTCGTTTGCACCGTTAGAAAGCGTGTGACACGCTCTTCGCGATCATGCCCTTTTCACTGAGTTTTGGAAAGTTTGATTGTTTTCCCTTTTGTTGTCTGTTGAAGCCATTCTGAGTGTTATGAGTTGCTTCTGTGAGTTCTGAGTTGTTCTTAGCCTTCTCTGGATCCTTTTTGGATCACTCCTTCCCACTGAGAGCTTTTTGGACCACAAAAAGATTTCATTAATCAATTGGCAAGTGAGGGGATTTCTCCCTCACTCTTTCCTTCTTGATATGCCATGCCTTGTTGGACAGTGTACCCTTTAGGCGTACTTGAAGACAAGTAATTTCATTCTTGCGTGAAGTCCTCAGTGTTCAATCTAGTATGACATCTTCCTCCATCTACTCCTTGACTGCTTGGTTGATCTGTTGAATCCCCTGAATGAACTTGCGGGAAACATCTCTCTCTCTAACATCTTTCCCATACAACAAGTCCAAGTGGATCTTAGGTAAATACCCAAGACAAGTCTCAACTGGTGAATCCCAAGTGAAATAATACATGACTTGATTATACATAGACTGGACATACAGTAACTGATCATCCCATGACCTAGGATGTTGGTTGAAATATCCTTGAAGCAACTGGACCACCATATTGTTTACTACCTTTTTTCATCTGTTGGCCTATGGATGGAAATTAATGTTCCTCCCCATCATGGTGTCCATGAGCTTCCACACATTTGTCCAATATTATCCTAACAATCGATACTCTCGACCCAAGATAATGAACATGGACAACCAGAAATGGACCCTTACATATTGGGATAACAAAAGAGCAACCTGCTTGTCATACATCCTATCCATTGCTACACCTAAGTAGACATGACTCATACTAGACATGGGTAATCCCCTTACAAAATCCATTGAAAAAATTTCCCAATGATAAGAGGAAATAAGAAGTGGTGTGTACAGCCCTGGCCTTTCAATAGTGGGTTTACAAAAGTACAACACACATTCCTTTACAATAGTGGTTACAAATATTTTCCTTCGAGGAAAATGCCATCCCTGTAAATACATTACAATTCCAAAATTCCCAAGTACAAATGAAACAAAAGCTTCTTCAGTTACATGCACTTCCTTGTAGGAAGGAAAGTGAGGTTTACTCAAATGGTGGAGTAAGTTGTCTTGCAAATAAAACTTCTTCACCTGCAAACCCTGGAAGATCCCACATACATCTTTGAATATTTCATCAATAGTATCCCATCCATCTTTATTGATATGAGCTAAGGAAACATTCCTAAAAATAATAGATGTAATAGTAGGAGATCCAAAAATCATGTTTGTCCTTATGACATTGGTATTGGCATTGGTCTCAAACTTGTATGGTTGTTGAAGGTCAGGTAAGGCGAGCATTGGCACAATGCCGATATTTGAAGTGTCAAAGGTCTTCTGTTGGCTACCTTTCCACTGAAATACCCATCTCATCTCAAGCAATTCATTCTCATGTAAAGGATCAAGAACATTAACAACATCAGACCTATCATGGCATTCCCCCTTTACAATCGTGAGTACAATATTCTTGTTAGTGTTTATAACTCTTTTTACTTGGCTTGAACTAACAAGTGTTGATTTGTCCTTTATGTTGTGAGCTTTAATGATGTATTTCACTCCAAATTTTGTAAGATGGTATTTTTTTCCTTTTGAAAGAAGATATCATGTCTATCATACAGATAGGGACTCCCTAATACAATACCACAAACATCCAAAGGAACCACATCTAGATCTACTTTATCTATCATCTTAGAAGCAATAGCAAACCTCAACCTACACTGCTTAGTGACATTTAACATTGCTTTATCAGATACCCAACCGAGAGGGTAAGGTTTATGTTGAGGTCTTGTGGTTAATCCCAATTTCTTAACAAGTGTCTCTGATATTAAATTGACTTGGGAACTCGGATCAAATAATGTGTCTATCTTCGTATGTTTCTATACAACTCTTATGTGGAATAGTGCATTTCTCCTTTTATCATCATCATGTGATTCATTTAAATAACTTGAACATGCATAAAATGAATCTTTACCTTGCATCCCAACTATTGCGATCCTTTCTTCATCACCTGAATCAGAGCCAAGATCATGTTTTACTATAGAAATTGTCTTTGGCTTCCCCTTGCCTCCAAACTGCTTTGGCCTTAACTCTGGATGTAGTTTCCAACAATGTTCTCTATCATGACCAGTTTTCGCGCAATGGCTGCAAGAGGGTTTTCCTTCTTCCTTATTTGTTGCATCTGTCATCTTTTCCTTCCCATGTCATTTTCCATTGAAATGGTTTTTAGAGTGCTTGAATGGATTTTCCTCATGTCCATTCTTACCCTTGTTTTCAAGGTGAGTGGCTTGCACACAAAATTCGTCAAGACCGGTGGGGTTAAACAATAGTAAAGTATCATGAATATAACTATGAAGTCTGCGAATATACTTCATTAACGTTTCATAGGAATCTAAAGGAATGTTTAGTGAAAGTTCTTTCTTCCTAAATTCCTCTGTGAAACTTTGTACATTTTGACCTTTACTCTGCCTTAAAGTTTGCCATTCCATCATTGATTTATGTAAATACCCTAATGGATAGAATTGCTTCCTTATCTCTGATTTAAATTACAACCATGAGGAAAGAAGATTACCACACTTACTAATGTCATGTAGCTTGCTCTCCCACCATACGAGAGTGGTGCCTTCCAACCAAAGAGAAGCTAGCTGCACTTTAACTTCCTCTTCGTCAATATGCTGAACACAGAAATATACTTCAACCTGTCAGATCCAATTATCTAGTTTTTCAGGATTAGTGTTTCCATTAAACATAGGTAAAGAAAATTTTACATCAAGCTTTAATAATGGTTTCTTAAAAGAGGCTTTATGGATAGAATGTTGAGAGTGATGAGAATGCTCAAGGGAAGAAGAACTAGAACTTGAAGGCGAATATGGAGGCTTAGGAGGATTGCCTCCAGCCCCTTGGTTTACCGAAGCATCATCATTTGCATGCGCTTCATTTTTCTTCCATTTCTTCTTCATCCTCTTCTCGTAATCTCCATACATTCGTTCGACCATTTCTGACATGCGATAAAAGACCATGTGAAAGTTTTTCCCCTATTCATCACGCTTGTCCTCTTTTGTCATCTTCTTCCTTCGAGATGCACAACCAACTTCAGGATTGAACATATTAAGAGTTACTTCACCCTACTTATGCTTGGCCCTAGTAATCATTCATACTCAACAATTCAAGTCAAAGATGACTGCCTTGATACCAACATGATCTGGGATCTTTTCGTCAGGTGACTTATTAAAGAATTGCATAAAATGAGCATAAACAAAAGTACACCATAAAGAAGGAAAATTTCAAAAGGAAAGAGACATAATCATGAAAACATGAACACAAATAAATTGATAACGAATTTCGTCCCTGGTGGACTATGTCTCTAGGTCCTGCTCTAAAATGGGTAGGTCTTATTGTTAACGCCACAAAAGAATTGGGAAAAATACATAAGTATACCTCATTCTAGAGTTAAGCTATAGAATATTTGATCAGATCAGAAAAATAACACCACCACTGCGTTCGTGGCATCGTTTTACCTAAAAATTATTGTCTCCATGCCTCAATCTGAGTCAGACACTTTCTGGCCCAAGAGGCACCCATGCCTCAATTTGCGTGCCACTGCACCCGCGATAAATGACTGGACAGATCTTGAAATATGTGCCCATTCTTGAAAACTATGAAAAAATCCGTACCGTACGGATGCACTTGGTCTCACATGTCTCACTCCCAAACTCTGGCGAGACCCCCTTTATATAATAAAACTTAGGCGGTTATGCAATTAAGAAGTGGTTTGGCGCATTGGTGGGCGGAGCTAAATTTAGAGTTTGTTTAGCGAAGTTTCCAGGAATGAATCCCATGGACTCCGATTTATCCATATGGTTATAACTATATTTTTAGCGCGAGCTTCTAAACTGACGAAGTGGCTACTATTTTTAGCAGGCGGTTTTGCTAGAATGGCAGATATGCTGGTTGGCATGACTATATATATAGCGAGCAGTTGTTATATATTTTGTAGAAGGTTCCATTTGTTGGAGTGTGGTCGCATGGATTACATAGAACCAAGGGATGGGCCGAAGGCCTAGCCCTTTTCTCCCCCACATGAAACACTTGTTAAGCTTAAATAAAATCTGCACCACTTTACAAAGAAGAACTATATTATGGTGTGTTGGCTAGTGCAAAATGGAAAGGCCTTTGGGCTATAGGAGATCAAGGGTTTGAATCCTATGGAGTCATAAAAAAATTTGGTACATGTCAACCATTGGAGGGGTGCCACATGGCAGCCCATGACTGGGCCACATGGTGCCATATTATTTGCCCATGAAACTGACACTTGTCACAACCTAATTTGCCCACATGTCTTCCATCATTTTTCCAAATCATCTCATGCCAAATAAGTTGTACGGACATGTCACGTGTCACCTTGAAGTTTTGAATTTTGACCAAGTTTGACTTGAACTTTGATGGCTTATAACTTTTGATCTGTAACCCCATTTGACGAGTTGTTTGCGTTGTTAGAAATCTTGTGATGTGCTCTTCACGACCATGCCCTTTTGTTGTCTGATGAAGCCATTCTAAGTGTTCTAATTTGCGTCTGTGAGTTCTGAGTTGTTCTTAGCCTTCTCTGGATCATTTTTGGATCACACAGTTATGTATGATCAAAAACATGCTAAGTGTAAAAATTCGGTTGGTCGAACTCGCATGAAAAATGAATAAAATACTTTGGAGCTCATCACT
>ML785243.1:352609-418012 GCA_009831015.1 Picea engelmannii
AACATGATAAATCAAGATGAAAATGCAAGGAAAGCAAGATGACCGAATTACTTACCTGGGGCATGTGCCCTAAAGAAGTCATGTGACCTGAACATAAGGCCGAAGAAGAGATCCATCCACTGGTAATGGCATCTTTCTCGGTTTTCAAATAATACTTTTATTTATCAGACTTCTTCTTGATGATGTAGGGGCCAAGCCATGAGATTTCATCCTTCTTGTCATATTTGGACTTTCCCTTCTTGTCCCACATGTATGCAAGAATTCCTTCACTGTAATTGATGTAAGGTATATTCTCAATGTATGGATAAGAAGGAGGTTCTGCTTTGACTGCTCTTTTTATGGATTCTTCACGTTCTTTATCTTCTTTCTTCAATATTTGGGTAGACCCTGGCTCTTTCCCCTGGAAATTTGCAATTTTTTATTTGCATTCATTTGTCCTTGGGAGGAGCATGTCTATGTAGTCCTCCTACATAAAATGTAAGTCTCATGGATCGTACTCAATGGTGTCTGGGATTTCATCAAACTCATCTTCACGTGTATAGTCAAGATCGTTGGGATTGGTTACATGATTTTCGGTTCGCTCTCGACTATATAATACCTCAAACGTTCCATCTTCCATGGGGATGTGTGCATGGGTGAGGTCCATGCTAAGGAAACCCCTAAGGGAAATAGACCAACTCCTCGATAAGAGCATCCCCCAAGCATCTGGAACATCAATCACTACTATATTCATGAGGAGGTTGATATGTGGAAAGTCAATAAAAAAGGTCCTCACATAACTACTAGCCGAAAGGGCTAGTAGTTAGGGCTTGTTGGTGCACTCCTGGAGCATGAACCCTGGGTCTGACCCTGTGCCAACAAATGGTTCTATTGCTGGGACATGAATCTTCTTGAGGGAATGTCAAGGTGGTTTCCATGAAAGACAGATATTCAGAAGTGGATAGAGGATCAAGAAAAGGACTTCGTTGAAGCCCAGAACAAGAACCCTAATCTTAGTACAAAGGATTGGTTAGGAATATATGTATTTACTAATATACATGAGATTTTCTTTGGGGGAATCCATCAGGAGCTATACGAGTGGTTGGCTAGGTTGGAAGATACCCAGTTTGAGATCCAATCTAGACCTCCTGTGGTTTGGAAGTCGGTGTTGATCAAGAAGGTCAAGAGAGTTGATAACATTGGTTCACAAGCAGTAGATCACTGGTTTGATAGCACCATTGGAGGGTACATCACTGAGTTTGTTGTTGACAGATTAGAGTCATATATCCAAGCCGAGAGATATTTATTCAAGGGACCCAGAGGAAAAATTTTACACTTTTTAAAGTTGAAGATCGAGATTCTATTGCATGAGAAGAACATCTTGAAGATACAGTAGTTGGTCGGATTGGAAAAGGCTAATTTTCAAGAACTCGGACAGCGACAGCGAGATAGAGGCTGGACATATGCGCAGTGGGAGAGCATTCAGAGAAGTTCCTATTGCGAACCCGTTTAAGAAGAACTACAAGGATGAGGGTTTCTAAAGTGGAGAAGAGGTAGATCTAATGGACGAAGAGCATTCAGAACCCGCAAGGGCAGAGGAAGGCAAAGTTGAAGAACCTCGCTGGGAAGAGCCAGAATCTTCAGGAACTGTGTTGACTGTTGAAGTAAGTACTATTATTCCTCCTGTTGATTCAGTAGCATTAAGCAACCAGAGTATTCAGAGTCACCAGATCATTCATAGAACTGTCACTAGTATCCCACCACATACTCAGTCAGGAAACCTAGGAAGATCTATGGCAGATGAGATGAGGTTACCCACCTTTAAAGGAGATGGATCTGAAGACCATGATCAGCACTGGTTTCTCTGTGAAGCTCTGTGGAGTATTAAGAATATCACTGATGAGGTTTTCAAATGAGCTCAGTTTAGTACTACCCTAAGAGATCGAGCATTGAGCTGGTACATGAAATTTGTCTAAGGAGTTGCACCTAAACCGTTGAATTCCATTATGACTGTGCTAATTGCCGAATTCAAGAAACATAAATCAGAATCGCAATGCATTATAGAACTAAAAGAAATCAAGGAGAAAATAGTTGAACCTATGTGGGATTTTGATCAGAGATTTAAGACCTTGACAGGCCATCTAAGTTTTCAAATCCCGGATGAGCAGAACAAAGAACGGTTCATTGTTTCTCTCTTACCACACATTAAAGTTCCTTGATGCAACAGAAGATTGCTTTGCAGGCTGAGGCACTGGAGATTGCCATGAAGCTAAAATCAACCCCTATGGGAGAATCCAGCTCAGGTATGAGTCAAATATTGAGTCAGCCAACTAGTTTGTCTCTGCAGGTCAAAGATATGAAGAAAGACAAGGGAAAAGATAAAGGAGAAGAAATCTGGTGTACAAGATGAAAATTAAAATTCCATGACAAGGAACACTGTCCCCTATGTCATGAATACTTGGCCTCTAGAGCTACGAGCTGTTTGAAGCAAGTCACCCTACCCTGGTGTGAGGTATGTAGAAATAGACATCGCCCTGGTGAGTGCTATTACATGAAAAAATATGTTCAGACACCCACAAATTTGTATTGCATGTTTTGTAAGTCCGTAGGGCATGATGATCAAGATTGTAGGGCTTATGACCTCATGCATGAAAGGTCAAGGGATATACACAAAATTAAAGGTGAAGTACAGCAAGAAGGAAACACCACGCAGTATAATTCTCAAGGAAGAGGAAAATTCAACCCTCCCGGTGGATTTAGAGGAAGAGGACGAGGAGGAGGTATGTGTCGAGGTCGAGGATAGATCATATGTTACAACTGCGTGCAACCAGGACACTTAGCAAGGGATGGTCAGAACCCTTGTACTACTTTTAGCTACTACAGTTCATTTGAACATGTTATCGAAGATTGTCTTGTACTACTAGCCAAACTTCAGGAGAGACGAGGACCTCAACAGAACCCGCAAGTGCAACTGATATACGGTGAACCTCGTGGAGAGGACCCTAGAGTCACTATTATCACTAGAGGAGGTTTTGTTATAGGAGAAGACAGAGTGACCCAAGGAAAGACTACAGAAGAATCAGGAGTCGAGAAAGATGCCGAGAAGACCCAAACTTTTGATGCAAAGAAAGAAAAATAAATGTTTGAGGAGGAAAGAAAATCATTCAGGAGAGACCAAGGTTCTTCATCGAATACACGACCAGAAATGAGAGAATATGAAATGCCTTTGGAATTCGATCAGTCTGCTCTACCAAAATAATGAAAAGAGGTAAGCAAGCTCATGGAATTCTTATATACTTGCATTAAGTTGATTCAAGATGAAAGCATTGTACAAGAGATACAAAATTTAATCAGACAGTATGAGCTAGGAAAGATAGATCCCTTACTGAATAGAACAATACACCAAGTCTCTAAAAGGAGAAGGAAAAATAAGGAACTACACCTGAATGCCCAAATTGGAGAGTATGATAAAGATTATGTGGTCCTCGACCTGGGGTCGGAGGTCAATGTCATGAAAAAGTAGACTTAGGCATTGATGGGAAAACCTAAGTTGATCTATTCCACTATTAGGCTTAGGATGGCTAATCAACAAGCTGTAAGCCCCTTTGGAATATTGGAACATGTCCCTATGGACATCGATGGAGTAAGGACCTTTGCAGACTTCGAGGTGATTGATATAGTTGATGATAGTTGTCCTTACCTTGCGTTGTTAGGAATTGATTGGGCTTTCAATAATTCCACTGTGGTTGATTTACAGAAAAGACAAATGACGTTTGAAGGAGATGGCCTTAGGGTCATTGCACCTTTATATCCTAATGAAGGTCAACGATACACAGAACCCATCAGAGAAGAAGACCGTGCATATGAACTTGAAAACATATACAAATTAACAGTCAGACAACAGGATTACAGTAATCCTACGACGGATGGGAACCTAAGTTGGCGAAGTGACAAGGTGTGTTTGTCAGATTCAGAAGAAGCACTAGAGAACTGGCAGAACAAAATGTATGAAGTATCTACAAGGATATGTGCTAGATTGACAAGGGAAGTTCGTTGGATCGACACAAAAGTAACTTACCCACCTTTGATGGTCTAAATCATTTAGAAGCATTCTTGTTGGACTTTGAAGAAATTGTACCAACACAATAAATATTGTTGGAAATGGATGAGGCCTTGAAAGAAACACCAGCAAGATGGTGGGGGACACACAAAAACAACATTACAGACTGGGCACAATGTCGTACTTTGATGATAATGTGGTTCTCAGCACAAGTAGAAGGTTGTGAAGTTAGGTACATAGGTCAAAGTTGTCTAAAGGCCCATGTGTGCTATTGTGAGGAAGCCTAGAGAAACATTCCTCAAGAGCAGTGGGTGCAGAAATTCATTAACACATTGGATACAACCCCTATCAACTGGTATCTTCAAGCAGAACTACGCCTCATCACTGCAGATTGGGAAGGTATGACTCAAAATTTTGTAACTACCTTCTTATTTGAAAGTCAATATCCTTCAGTAGATTAAGATTTATAGACTGTAAGACAAAAAGTATTTGAGGAGGCATCTAGCCTCCCTTTGGAACAAGAAGAGGACGAATGGACTGCACCTCTCCAGAAACTATAAGGTTGTTACAACATCAATGTTGATGAAGACGATGATCCTAAGAAGGTGAACATTGCCGAAACAAAAGGCCAAAGAGACACAGAAGGTCCAAGAGTTGACCTACCTTTCATTGGACAACCTATCAAGATCAAGAAAGTCAATATTGGAACAGAGAAAACATCGAAGCTTGCAAATGTTGGAGACTATTGGGATGTTGCCACTATTGAAAAGATCACAGAGTTACCACATGAATATCAAGACTTGTTTCCAACCAAGTTCACTGATATGAAGGGAATTAAAGGGCCTATGGGAGAGATGAGGATTCCTTTGAAACCAGATGCCAGGCCAGTCAAACAGAGACCTTACAGATTGAACCCTAAATATAAGGAGAAAGTGAAAATTGAGCTCGACAGAATGTTGGAAGCAAGAATCATAGAACCTATCAAAGATTCAGAGTGGATTAGCCCTATGGTAGTACAAGATAAGAATACAGGAGAGATCAGGATCTGCGTAGATCTCAGGAAGCTGAACGATGCATGTTTGCATGACCCATTCCCTACACCATTTACTGACGAAGTGTTAGATAATGTAGGAGGCCAGGAGGTATATTATTTTACAGATGGATTTTCAGGATACCATCAGATCCGGATTGCCAAGGAGTATACAATGATGTCGTTTGGATTAAATAATGCACCAACCATCTTTTACAGGGTGGTGGTCGAAGCATTCAAAGAGTTTCTACATAAATTTCTAGAAGCATACTTTGATGATTGGACTGTTTTTAGTTTATTGAAAAATTATATTGAATGTCTAAGGCTAATGTTGTACAAGTGCAAGCAGTGTCAGATTTCTTTAAACTTGAAGAAGTGCATCTTATTTTCACCCTTTGGAGTGTTGTTAGGTCATATTGTATGCAAGCATGGATTGCTGGTAGATCCATCTAATATTGTCATTATAGTTGACATGCCCACTCCTACTTCAGTGAAATAGATGCGCACTACACTGGGACATACTAGATACTACAAGAATCTCATTAAAGCCTATGCATAGATTACAACACCTATGGAGAAGCTTTTGAAGAAATACTGTCAGTTTCATTGGATAGAAGAATGCCAGCAGAGCTTCGACACGTTGAAACAAAAAATGGTTACCGTCCCTATCCTAGTTTTTCCAGATTGGAGCAAGGAATTTCATGTGCATGTCGATGCATATTCTATTGCATTAGGAGTTGTGTTATCACAATTAGGAAGAGGAGACATCGACCACCCGCTAGCCTTTGCTAGCAGGAAGCTATCAACAACTGAGATTAATTACACCACCATTGAGAAAGAAGATTAAGCCATGGTGTATGTGTTGCAGAAGTTCTGCCACTACTTGTTGGGAGGACACTTTAAAATGTTTACTGATCACACCGCACTGAAATACCTATTCAACACGCTAGTGTTGGGAGGGAGAATATGCAGATGGGTTCTGCTATTTCAGGAATATGATTTTGAGATCGTGGTTAAGCTAGGAAGAATGAAAAAAGGTCTTAACCACTTGTCGAGGTTGGAACATGGAGAAGAGTCGACTAGTTTGGAGGATACACTTTCGGATGCATAGTTGTTGGCCATTAGAAAGATTGATGATCACTTCACAGAGATAGTCTAGTTCCTGTCAATGGGAATGGAACCTAGTGAATATACAATCACCCATAAGAAACATCTAGTAGTGTGCACTGTAGAATTTTCACTTATAGATGGATAGCTATACAAGATGGGACCTGATGAGATATTGAGGAGGTGTGTTATGGAGGAAGAGCGACCACTGATCCTTGTCGAAGCTCATGAAGTCATCGCAAGAGGACACTATGTAGGGAAAGAAACAACACATAAGGTTCTTAGAGTTGGCCTTTGGTGGCCTACCTTACACAGAGATGCTAAGGACTATTACAGAGCCTGTGATGTATGCCAAAGAGTTGGGAAACCATCCAGAAGATATGAAATGCCTTTAGCACCACAACTGACCCTAGAAGAATTTTAGATTTGGGCCATTGACTTCATGGGACCTATAAATCCATCAGGGAAGCGCACAGGAGCAAAGTACATAATCACTGCGACATAGTGCTTGACCAGATCATATTTGATGACATCATAACCAAGTTTGGATTCTCGAAGATCCTTATGAGTGATCAAGGCACACATTTCATCAATAAGACCGTTGAAGCCTTGACTGAGAAATTTGTAGTCCATCATTAGAAGAAAACACCTTACCATCCACAATAGAATGGGACAGTTGAAGCATTCAACAAGATCTTGGAGACAGTGCTAACAAAGATTTGTAGTGTGAATAGGGATGAATCGGATTTAAGATTACCAGCAGAACTTGAATATGAATAGACCCACTTGTAAGAAGCTAACAATGCAGGCCCCTTTTAAGTCGCTTTATGGTCTCGAAGTCATTGTCCCAATGGAATATTTGGTACAAAGATTAAGAATCACTTCCTTTACAGATATCGATGACACTGGCACTGTTCAAGAGAGGCTCGCACAATTGGTCGAACTAGAAGAAGGTATATTTATTACTATATTTCATCAGTAGGTACAGAAGGAACGAGTTTTGGTTGGCCAATTTTGCACAGTCGTAAGGGGATCATCTTTGCATGATAGATTGGTATTATTTATTTTCCAGACCTGTATATTCATTGCCTGCATCTAAGTCATTTTATTGTTGCCTGCCCCAGTCACTCAGATTGCAAGCATGTAAATAGCCTACCCTCTGCGTATGTGTTGTGCTACCCAAAGGCACTGCCTAAACCCTCTCTTCCCTCCTTGTTTCCTTTCATCTTGGAGTTTAGCATTTTCGCACAATTGCAAAGGGCCAATTTTGGATTACTCCCTCACTATTTACACTCCAGAATACATGTACAAGCCTAAGGGTGTAATTCCTAAATTTGCTCTTGACTTACTAGCATCAGTCTATCTAAAAGGGTCAGCCTTATATATTTGAAGCCCTATTCAAAGCCTTCTGATCATTACTATCCCTTAAGCCTTTACAAAGCCCTCATTTTGAGCCATGGAGACTCCTCAATCGAGGAAGACACACAAAGGTGGCAAGGTGGTTAGGACAGAACCAGTGGACATGCATCTTTTTTATACAGAGCCCATGGCAAGAGAGGACTTTCAAAGAGTACGGTGCCTCTCTTTCTGTCAGAACATGCAGAGAGGCCATCCAGAGGTAGCAAGATAGTTTGCATTACAGTTTGATGGGAGGAAAACCAAGGTTGGGGATTTGGAGTTTGAGGTGACTGAAGCCTCTATCTCAGCTGCAGCAGGGATCCCCATTACATGTGAAAAGTGGTTCAAAGCCATGGTTTTGCATTCAGCCTATGAAAAATATATCTTTAAACCTAAATATCAAGCCAATGATTTGTCAAAAAGTATTACAAGGAGTCAATTGATTGAAAAATTTGACAGATTATTGAAGATCATACAGAGATATTTTACTTGTAAAGGGAGATTTAATACATTGTACCGGTACCATATAAGGTTGTTGCTACAATTTATTGGTAAGGTTGAGATGAATATTCCCTATTACATGTTGAGGAGCATGGGTAAAATGTTATATAGGATACAAGAAAATACAAGGATGTGGATTCTAGCCTTTTCCACTCTAGATTAATCAGAATGATGGTCTCTGAGGAATTGGGTAAGAAAGAGATTTTGTGGGAGAATTTTGTTGTTACTTCTCATTTCAAGTTGGATCTAGCACCAACTCCTTAATCACATAAGGAAAGTCCTTTGTCACCCAACAATGCAACTAAAGTAGGGACCAGTAGGAAGAGAAAGGACAGAGCCCATGCTCAAGTTTCAAAGATCAGCAAGCAAGTCACAGAAGTTGAGGAAGAAGTTTGTCCTTCTCCACACAGAGATTTTTCACCACCTCCTCCACCAGGGTTAGAAGATATGCCTTCTTATACCAAAGCTACATCCAAGAGAGGGAAGGAGCTTCTATTTCCCTCTTCTCCTCCAGTAGTCGAAATCAAGGGTAAAAGACCTTTCACAAGGTCATCAATTCCTAAGGAGGTTTTCAAAGAGCAGTCTTTACTAGAAACCCCTATTCAAAAGAAGAAAGGAAAAAGCATTGAAAAGCCTGTGGAGGAGAAATCAGAAACCCTTATTCAGAGGAAGAAGGGTAAAGTTAGTTTTTATCCTACTGAAGGGAAACAAGAAACTCATGTACAGAAGGGTAAGGGTAAAGGTACTAAAAGACCTTTGGAGAGGAAATATGAAACCTCTGAGAAAGGCATTGAGAATCCCGTTGAAAGAAAAGATGAAACCCTTGTGCAGAGAAAGAAGAATAAAATTAAATCCATCAGGGAACCTGATGAGGTAGACAAGACACTTCCCATGCAGGAGGAAGAGGAGTTTGAGAAAAATCCTATTGAGACTGTGCATGCCACTGTTCCTCCTGACAGTTAGACCTACAAAATACTTATCAATCAGCTTAGAGATGAAAGAAAAGAAATATCTTGTCTTAAAGCAGAAGATAAGGTCCACTTGGCTCAGATGAAAGAGCTCATGGATGGCTACAGTCACACCCTTGACTTGGCAAGGTTTGCGGTGAGGAAGGCCCAACCCCTTCATAGACAGTTAAAGAATATTTACAGGCAAAACAGAGGCTTTCAGTATCATAATAGGAAGCTAAAGGAAGAGTTGAAGCACTTTCAAGATGAGGTATCCCATAGAAATTTACAGGTGTTGGTTGAAGCTTCCATTGAAGATGACAAACCAACAACTAAGGAGAGCACTGCTACACTGAAGAAGCCTGTAAATTCTAAGAAGAAGAAGTTTGTTGTGTCAATTGAATATCCTATTTATACCATAAAGAGTGTGAGGTTAAGTGTGAAAATGACAAAATAACTGGTAAAAGGTAAGCCCCATTTTTTAGGATGGCTTTTTTTTGGGAGGGTTAGCTAAATTCAAATATTTCCTCTGCCATCTAGACAGGATTCTAAGCATTAACTATCAGAGTTTTCGGTTTTTGCTAAGTGCTAGATTCCCTAATGGTAAAGGGAACTAGCTATTGTACGGTCAAGGCACCTAATTAAAATGATTTTGGCATCATGAAAGACCACCAATTTTTTTGCACATGTTCAATATGGAAGACATTGTGTTTTGGCAATGCTACCTAAACCTTCACACAAATGCAGCGTAAGTGGTGCTACCTACATGAGCTACCTAATATTTGGCAGAGAACATATTTGTAATACAAACGCAACACAGTGACGCTACCTAATATTGCACAGAGAGCAGAGTCTGTACATATACGCAACATAGAGGCACTACCAAATATTTTGCAGAGGGAAAAAGTTTGCATGCATATGCAGCACAGTGGCACTACCTTTTCTCCTTGTAGTGCGCTACCCATATTTTCTACCCAAGGAAGCTGCCAACAAACACCAGGGATCTAGGAGGACCAAGCTAGCAAATTTTGGATAAATTGATGATGAAGAAGGTTATAGAAAAAAACAGCTGGCATCATGAAGACAACCACATGCTTTGAAAGACACATGGAAAACAAGGATATGTGTAGCAAAAGGGAATCAATTCAGTTTGAAGTTCAGTTGGATTAGTCACCAACATATTTCTATTTTATAGCATAGGTGGTTAGATAAGTTGTTAGAGCAAATAAATGTTTAGAGTTTTTCAAGGGAAGGAGGCCATCTCATACCTCCAGTTGTTGCCTCCCTTTTTGTTATAAATACATAGATCAATTGCTTTAGTAGGTTCGGATGGTTTAGCAAGGCTCCCTTATACTATAATATTTTGATGAAGTAATTGTGATCTTGTGATGTACTGGACTTAAGAATTTTTGACTAATAGAAATCGACTTCTCTTTCAGCCTATTTGATTTTGATGCTAAATGTTCATGCTTTGAATGATTCGCGTGAATAATTGTGGTGATGTTATGATGGATGTTTGATCATTATATTATCATGATGTTTATTTATCTTCCTTATTTTCTCAGTTCAAGAAGATCTTGTGTTAAGAAACTTTCCTCCTTATACTTTTGTTGACCTGATGTTTACAACAGCCCCTACACTTCTCTCATTCAAGTCTTCCCTCTATTCATACTTACTCCCAAACTACTGATTGAAATTAGCCAAAACCTTAATTGTTGGTGCATGCTAGCCATGAGTTAGAACATTATCACTTGAGTCCTTTTCCATTTGACCCTTTAAACACCCTTACATTCACTTATAACTTGATGGGTACTAGACTTGCCTTCCATGCAATCTGAAGGAGACTCCTAGTGCTAACATTAATGGCATTGTTTCCAGGGAAATATTTGAAGACTTTTCCCCGGGATTAAAATGACATAGTATTATAGTTCTAAAGGTGCATTGTAAATCAGTATTTTGAAGATTGCATCCTGCACCTGGTGACTCCATTGTTTCAGCTCTGGCACCTAAAGGCATACATACTATATCAAATCCACAACTTCCTTTGGTTCAACCTGAGGATGACCCAGAGAAGATAATCAAGAAGGGAAAAGCTTCTCAAAAAAGTTTTTTTGTTGCTGCTACAAGTGTTTCTGGTCAGTTGCCTGATTCCACTCTTGATCCTCCAGTTGTTTTATCAAGTAAGATTCCTTTATCTTCTGTTAAAGTATCTAAAAAACTTGATTTTGAATAGTTTCATGTGGAATAATCTTCCTTTCAAACTGAATTAAAAGAAGAAAACATTGATATATTATCTTCCCCTGATATTGAGAAGTGTTTCAGTCTTGATATTTTTGAAGATTTCCCTACTTTAGGTTTTACTACACCTCTTTCTGTTAAAACTTTTGTTGCCAAAGAAGTAGGAACTTCATCTCCCTCTTAGACCTTACCATCCTCTTCCAAGACTCAGCATGTTGTTGTCAAGACTGATATTCCCCCTTCATCTGTTCTTTCTTCTCCTCATTTGCTCACAGCCAAGTCTTTTTCTCCTCCTTGTTCACCTAGGATCCAAAATCAAATGGCAGTTGTTAACCCCCCTGCAAATAGGATGGATGCCATAGTGGTTGCAAGATATGCTCCTCTAGTCTTACCTCAGCCAACGAATTCTCTCCCTCCTAGAGATTATTTGAAATACATGCCTAAGTTCATGGGAAAATAAGATGTAACAGTTGAGGAACATCTTGTTGCTTTCTACAACTATGCAAATAACCAAAATATTAAAAATGAAGATTTTTGGATGAGGGTTTTCATCCAAAGCCTTTTTGGTGAGGCTAGGCAGTGGTTTAGGGGTCTGGCCCCTAGATCCATTACTGGTATTGAGGCATTGGATGAATCCTTATTAAGGCATTGGGGTGACAAAAAGGATTTTTTGTACTACATCACCGAATTCAAATCTTTGAAAAGGAAAGAAGGAGAGTATGTCTCTAACTTTTCTAAAAGATTTAACAAAATGTACAAGAAGATCCCTAATGAGATCAAACCCATTGAAACCATGGAAAAAATCACTTATGCCAGTGCATTTGACTCTGAATTATGGCTCCTTTTGAGAGAAAGAAGGTCACCTTCTTTGGTTCATATGCAAGATGCTGCCTTAGAGGTAGAATCCAACATAGTGGCATCAGATAAGCATAGGGGGAAATATGATAGGGATAGGATAAAAAACAGAGCTGAAGCTTCAACTTATGATTCCTCTGTTGTCCATTCTCAAGTAGATGAGATGAAAAAATTAGTAAAATCTCTTTCCACTGAAATTGAGAAATCAAAATCAGAAGGGAAACAGACATAAAGAAATGCTCAGAGAAATGATAATAGAGGAAACTACAGGAGAACAAATAATGCTCCCCAAATCTTTCCTAGAGATCCTAGAAATAGAGAGAGATATTATCAGAGGGTACAAGCTCCTTTGCAAAATAATTTAGTGGTTGATGAAGAATAAGAGGAGGTAGAAGATGATCCTGTGATTCACTGTTTAGGTGATACATCCCCATCCCCACACTTGACTCAATCCTCTTATGACCAATCTTTAATGGATATTCAAATTAATGAGTTAAGCAAGGGAGAGAAAGAAAAGGAAAATGCTAGTAGATATAATCTGAGATCTAAGAAGAATGAAGAAAAAATTGATGCCCCTAATCAGCCTATTCAAAAAGAAGATTCTGCCAAGGCTGTGACAGTGAGCAACAAGCAAAAAGACTCTCAAAACCCACAAGTTCTGATCAGAAAACCTCCTCCTGAAACCAAAGAGATTTTGAAGCCTTCCCCTTCCTTTAGTTTTGAAAATGAGATCCAAAAAATAAAGATCCCTGTAGCTTTTTTGGAATTGATAAAAAATGAGGATTTTAAAAAATATTTATCCAAAATGTTACAACCAGAATCATCTCCAAATGCCACTGACTCAATAAATCTGCAAGATAAAAAACTAGCAGTGATTTTAGGTCCTTTGATAGAAGACAGAGATGAATCATCCCCACCTTTCTATACCTCACTGAATATACATGATAAGGTGCTACACAATTGTCTCATGGATTCAGGGGCATCCCACAATCTTATGCCAAAATCCGTTATGGATGAACTTGGGTTAGAAGTCACACAGACCTATCATGACTTATATTCTTTTGACTCCAGAAAATTCAAGTGTCTTGGATTCATTAAGGATATGGTGGTGACCTTATTTTAGTTTCCCATAAAGAGTATACTTATGGATATCATAGTTGTTGATGTTCCCCCCAAGTTTGGCATGCTCTTTTCAAGATCCTGGACAAAAAGACTTGGGGGAACCTTGTAGATGGATCTCTCTTATGCTACTATTCCTATTTTTGGGGGAGAGCATAGAAGACTTTACAGGGAATATCAATTGGCTTACATCATTAGTGATGAAGCAAATCCCACCAGTCACCCTATTTTTGCTTTTGACACTGATCTGGGATCTAGTATTTTGCAACTCACTGATGCTCTTGAAGCCCCTTTAGAAATCAAAAAAATGTCCATCAATGTTTTTGGAAAGCCTCTTCTAACCACTTATGTCTGGAAGATGTTCTTTGATGGAGCCTCTTCCAAGGAAGACGTTGGTGTTGAGGTGATATTTGTCTCACCAACTCAAGAAACTATATCTTTGTCATATAAACTATAATTTGAGACTACTAATAATGTGGCAGAGTATGAGGCTCTTGTCTTGGGGTTGAGGGCAGCTAAAGACATGGGGATAGAAGAGCTATCAGTATTTTGGGATGTTGAATTCATAGTCCATCAGATTAAAAATCTTTATCAAACAAAGCATCCTAGGCTTAGATCTTACAGAAATGAAGTGTGGGATTTGGTGGACAGTTTTTTCTTTGCTTTTAATATATCATTCATTCCTAGAGAAGAGAATACCATGGCTGATTCTTTGGTTGTATCAACAAGAAACTTCAAAATTCCTATACCACCAAAAATCAAGTATGATGTAGAAGTCAAATACATGCCTTCTATACCGGACAATGTAAAATATTGGAAGTTGTTCGAAGATGATTTAGAACTTAAAAAATTTCTTGAGACTGTTGATGAATTTTCTACATTACACATTTATCAGGATCATGATTCAGAATCCACTCCTCATGCTGATGTTTTCCTCAATAAAATTGCTAATCATCATATTGTGCAGTTGCCTAGTAATCATATACCAAAGGGATTGGTTCCTTTGGAAAGATTATTTGATGGGAATGATGTGGAATTGAAAGGGAAGGTATCCACTGATGATGCAGATATAACTGAGTGCAATGTGGGCAAGGAAAAAGATCCAAAATACGTCAAAATTTCAAGCAAACTATCATAAGAGAAGAGGGCAGAATATACTAAGTTGTTGAAATAATTTGTTGATGTATTCGCTTGGACTTATGAAGATCTCAGAACTTATGACACAAGCATAATAGAGCACAAGATCCCATTAAAAGAAAACACCAAACCCTTCAGGCAAAAGTTGAGGCATCAATCCTATGTTGTTGCCTGTCACGGAGAAAGAAGTTAAGAATCTTTTAGATGAAAAAATTATCATTCCTTTGAGGTATTCTGAATGGGTAGACATTTGGTCCTAGTAAGAAAAAAGAATGGATAAATCAGACTTTGTGTTGATTTCCAAAATCTGAACAGAAGCTCAAAGAAGGATAATTATCCTTTACATAAAGTGATAGGAGCAACCAGGATGTCTATGGTTGATGGATTTTCTGGATCCAATCAGGTATCTGTTTTTCCAAAAGACAGGGAGAAGATGACATTTACCATTCCTTGGGGGACATTTATGTATGCCAAGATGCCCTTTGGTTTGATGAACGCAAGGGAAACTTTTCAGTGAGTTATGGATATAGCATTTATTGGAGAAAATGATAAGTTTTTTTTTTATCTATTTAGATGACATAATAGTGTACTCTCAGTCTGATAAAGAACATTGTGATCACTTAAGAAAGGTTTTCTTGAAATGCAAAAAATTTGGCCTCTCCTTGAATCCGAAAAAATCATTGTTTGCCATGAAAGAAGGAAAATTATTGGGGCATATTGTGTTAGATAAAGGGGTAAGGATTGATTCTAGTAGGGTTGAGGCTATACAAATATTGTCACTTCCTAGATCCAAAAAAGAGGTACAATCTTTTTTGGGAAAAATTAATTTTTTGAGAAGATTTGTGTCAAATTTTGTTGAGTTGGTTAAGTATATCATAGCCATGTTGAGGAAATATAGTGAAATCAAATGGATTGCTGAGTCTTGTGTTTCTTTTGATCAAATAAAGAAATCCTGGACTGAATCCCTGGTTCTTGTCAGCCCCGACTACTCCAAGGAATTTCTTATATTTTCTTTTTCCTCTTTTGATATAGTAGCAGTAGTCCTATTGCAGAAGAATGTTGAAGGCTTAGAGCAACCCATTGCCCTTTTCAGTAGGGCATTCAAAGATGCTGAGATAAAATATGACATCATGGACAAACAATCCTATGCATTGGTTAAATCGCTTAAGTCATTAAGATTTTATGTCCTGCATTCAAAATTTATTGCTTATGTCCCATCAATTGTTGTAAAAGAAATTCTTATTCAGCCTGATATAGACAAAAAAAGAAGCAAGTGGATTGTTAAACTACTTGAATTTGATTTGGAGATTAGGACCACAAAATTGGTTAAAGGCCAGGGTTTAGCCAAACTCTTGGTTGAATCAAATTGCTCAGCATTGGGGGTGAATTATATTCACTCGTGTTCAGAAAACCAGTAGGCTGAGATTATTGATAAAGGTCCTCAAGTCATTTCTACATTGGAAAATTGCAGCTGGTACAAGGAAATTATATTTTTTCTGCAAAATTTATAGCCTCCAAGTGGTATGGAAAAGATCAAGGTGAGGGCCTTAAAACTCAAATAAATAAAGTATTGCCTTGTTGATCAAATTTTGTATTGGAAGGATCCATTAGGAGTGTTTTTGAGATGCCTAGACCCCCAAGAAGCCCAAAAGATTGTTAATGTTTAAGCCAGTATTATAGTTCTTTGCATATTAGATAACAATAGCATAATACAAGATCACTGAGAAATACACAATCACAAGAGACACGACATTTATCCTGGGAAACCCTCTAGGAGAAGAAAACCCAACAAAACTTCCTTAATAAAGATAGCCAATACAATGCCAAGAGATCTCTTAAACTAATACAGAAAGTCCTCTCACAGATATGCACCACTCTCTCTCCTTCTTCTCTAACTGTAGATCCGAAAATTGTCTCACGAAATGAGCAAGTGAGTTGTGTGTCTAAGTGAGGCACTAGCCTCCTTATTTATGTTAGATTTTCATGTGTGAAGTGTCTCTTCACTGGCAGGGCTGACTTCTCCAACTGGGTGGTTACAACCACCTTTAATATATTCTGGGGCCTCTTTAATATCTGATGGGGCCGACTTCTTATTCTACCTATTATAATTATCAAGGGGATTTGGTCCTATTACAATAGCCGACATGATCAATCCACAATGGGGATTGATCCAATGAATAATATATCAAATAATAATAAGAATAATCTTTGCAGTTACATTATTTCAACACTCCTCCTTAACAAGAAGGGTATTCTTCAAAAAAATCATGCGAGAGAGAGAGGTCAACATCATCAACAACATCAAGTGGGTGAGAGGACAACATCATCAATATCATCTTGGAACACTGACTGGCTTATCTATAAATCATCGGAATTTTTCTTCATCGACAACATCGTCATTCTCAAAGGAATGCCATCATCATCTGCATCAATATGTATTAGTATAAAAAATGATACATCATCATCATCACAGCACAAGGTTGGCTCATCATAATACAAGATTGGATTTACATCACAACTGTCAAGATGGAAGCTCAGTACTCGTCTCATCTCAATGTCTTGCTTTACGTCACAACACTCAGGCTAGAAGCAAGATACTAGACTGGATTTACATCACATCTATCAAGTTGGAAGCACAGTACTAGTCTCATCTCATTGTCTTTCTTTATGCCACAACACTCAAGATGGAAGCAATATACTCGTGCTACTTTACATCACAACCATCAGGTCGGAAGCAGGATACTAGACTAGCTTTACGTCACAGCTATTCAGCTGGAATCTCAGTGTTATTCTCATCATATCATCTTGCTTTACGTCACAACCATCAGGTCGGAAGAAAGGTACACATCATGCTTTACGTCACAACCATTAGGTTGGAAGTAGAGAACTAGACTTGCTTTACGTCGCAACTATACAGCCAGAAGCATAGTACTAGTCACACATCATCTTGCTTTATGTCACAACCATCAGGTCAAAAGAAAGGTATTTGTCCTGCTTTACGTCACAACCATCAAGTCGAAAGCAAGATACTAGACTGGCTTTACGTCACAGCTATCCAGCTGGAAGCACAGTATTAGTCATATCACATCATCTTGCTTTACGTCACAACCATCAGGTTGGAAGCAAGAGATGTCTCATCACAACAACTACTCCCCCTTTCAAGGAGGGTCCTTTCGGACTATACCAAGCTTATCTCGAAAGTACTCAAAATTTATACGAGATAGTGGTTGGTCAACACGTCAGCAAACAATTCATCTGTGCTAATGTACTAGAACTTTAAGGCTCCTCTCTACACCATGTCACAGATGTAATGATAACGGATCTCTATGTGCTTCAACCTGTCGTGGAATACAGGATTCTCTGTCATCTTTATGAAGCTCTGGTTGTCACATAGAATCAAGGTTTCTCTCATCTCTAAGTCAAATAGGTCGGTCAGCAAATTTCAAAGCCATATAGCTTCACAGCTGGCAGAACATGCAGCAATGTATTCTGCTTCTGTTGTGCTGAGAGCAATACTAGATTGCTTCCTACTCTGCCATGAGATCATAGTTGATCCCAAACTAAAACAACATCATGAAATGATTTTCCTATCAGAAACACTTCCTGCTGAATCTGCATCAGTATATCCACTCAAAGTGAAATCATGATCTCCATCATAGCTAAAACCACAATCTATTGTACCTTTAAGGTACCTCATCACATGTTTTGAAGCCACTAGGTGAACACATCTGGGTTCCACCAGAAACTGACTCAAGGTGTTCACGGCAAAACAAATGTCAGGTCTGGTGTTCGTCGGGTACATCAACGATCCAATAATCTATGTGTACAGTGTGGCATCAATAAACTCTGACGAAGTATCGATCAACAGCTTCAGCTTCGCTTCCATGGGTGTATTCATGGGCTTGCATTCCAACATGTCGAATCTCTTCAATATTTCGACCGTATACTTCCCTTGGTTAAGGAAGATCCTCTCAGGACTCTTCCATACCTCAAGACCTAAGAAATAATGCATTAGGCCAAGGTCTTTCATTTCAAATTCCAAGGCAAGTCTCTTTTTACATTCAATGATGATATTTTCTTCTCCAGTTAAGGATAAGTCATCCACATATAGAAATAAGATTATTGGCTCATTGTTCATGATCTTGAAGTAGAGGTTAGAGTCTGTTTTACTCTTGGTAAAGCTTAAGCTCGTCAAGAAACTGTCTATATGGCCATACCAAGCTCTAGGAGCTTGCTTCAATCCGTATAAGGCTTTCTTCAATCTACAGACATGAGACTTCCTGTCTTCAACCTCAAATCCTTGAGGTTTCTCTATATACACTTCCTCTTCGATGACATCGTTTAGGAAAGATGTCTTCACGTCCATTTGGTGTAGCTTCCACTTCATCTTAGTTGCAAGAGCTATGATGGTTCTGATCGAAGTGTATCTGGCCACATGAGCGAATGTCTCTTCATTGTTAATGCCTTCCTTCTGGGAAAAGCCATGAGCAACAAATAATGCTTTATACTTCTCAATACTTCCATCAGCAGCATGTTTTATTTTGAAGAGCCATATGGAGGATACCACATCTTTATTCTTCAGTCTAGGAACTATTTCCCATACTTCGTTCTTCATTATGGATTGGTATTCCTCTTTCATGGCATCTTCCCATTATTTCCTCTGAATGGCTTCTTCAAAGAAGGTAGGCTCCTCTTCTAGGAGATCACACATCAAATTCGTATAACTGGAGAATGGCTTTGGTCTTTTCACCTGTCTCGTAGTTCCTTGGGGAACACCATACTTCTCTCCATCTTGAATAATCTCTCTAGCGCAAGCTGGCTTTCTTTTATGGTGGGTTGTCATCTGAGGAGGATCTTGCACTTCTACTATATCATGTTCTTCTAGAAGTTCCTCATCAGGGGAAGTTACGACTTCCCTCACTGGTTCTGTAGCTCTGGGAACCTCCCTCATTGCAGTACTGGGGATTATGGGTTCCTCTTCATATACTTCTTCAAGCTGGCATAGTTTAGATTTATTGAGCATTGGATCTTCATCAAAGGTCACATCCCTGCTGATCTCAGTGTGATGGTGACCTAGTATATAGATTCTGAAGGCCTTGGAGACTTCACAGTATCCCATAAATATTCTCTTCTTTCCTTAAGGGTCCAACTTATTTCCCTTTTCTTTAGGTATATGAATAAACATTGGACAACCAAATATTTTGAGATGGATTACCTCTGGCTTCTTTTCGGTGAACATCTCTTCCGGTGTCTTGAGCCCAAGTGCACTATTGGACAATCATTTATGCACATATACAACTTCCATTACTACTTATGCCCATAAACACATAGGAAGATCTTGATCATGCATCATAGTCTTCATAGCTTCCAGTATGGTTCTGTTCTTTCGTTCAGCTACACAGTTTTGTTGGGGATTATAGGGAGTAGTGAGTTCCCTCTTGATCCCAACATCTTTATAGAAGTTCACAAACTCTTTTGAGGTATATTCTCCTCCATTATCTAACCTGAGTATATTAATCTTCCTTTCAGAAAGGTTCTCTATCAAGGCTTTGAATTCCTTGAACTTGTTGAACACTTCATCTTTAGATTTCAAAAAATATATCCAGGTTTTATGAGAGTAATCATCAATGAATGATACATAATATACATACCCTCTAATGGAGGATGATGGAATTGGGCCACATACATCTAAATGAATGAGTTCTAGGACTCCTTCTGTCTTGATGTCCCTTTTCGGAAACGGGTTCTTAATGTTCTTCCCTTGTGCACATCCATTGCATATGCCTTTAAGGTCACCTTTGAGTTCTGGTAAACCTGTGACTGCTTTGCACATGTATGGTAGTGCCTTGTAGTTGATGTGGGCTAACCTTCTATGCCAAAGTTCACATGAGTTTTCAATGGCGTGGGTCATGGAAACCTCTGAGTGACCCTTTAGTTTATACAAGCCATTTTCTTCACTTCCAATGATGATTGCTTCATTTAAGGTTTCTCCTTTAGCCCACATAAGAACTTATCCATATATAAAGGCAAATCTGAAGCCTTTCTTTTCTAAATATGAAATGGAGAGTAGGTTCTTCTTCAATCCTGGTACATATAGTACGTCCTTCATTTTTAGTGAATTCCCTAAATTCAATTTATGGTTTGAGTCTCCCACTCCCTTGATGGGATATTGGTAATCATCTCCAATTGTCACTTTCGGAGAAAACTTATTTTCTGAGATACAAGACATAATGTTTCTTTGTCTCATCATGTGCTTGGATGCACCACTATCAATGAGCCAAGTGTCCTCTTCGGGTGTCACAGATCCTGAGAGGGCCGAGATCAAGACATGGTCTTTGATATGCTCTCTTATCATCTTTGCGGGTGGCTCTTCATCTTCGACTACATGGGCATGGAGCCTCTTATGTTTTCTCTTGTATTCTTCTCGTGTGGCTGGACAAAATTTCGCAATGTATCCCATATTGTCACAATGATAGCATTGTACAGATGAGTAGTCCCTTTCATTTCATTGTCCTTTCTTCTGAAATCTCCTTGGATGAGATTCTTTATGATTGAATTTGTTTGACTGTTGAGGCTCTTTATGAGTCTCCTTTTGGAAGTAGGGTTTCTTCCTTCCTCCTTTGGTGTGAGTAGCTAGGATTTGATCATCATCTCTTGCTAGTAACACTTCATGATTCACTACTTTTGTTTCTTATTGGATGCATTCTTCCCATAGACTATCAAACTTCAGTTTCTCTGTTCTGACACATATCGTTTGGATGAATGCATCCCAAGATCTTGTGATACCATTTAGGGCCGTCATTATGAGTTCGTCTTCATCTATGGTATCTCCAATAGCTTCTAGTTGTTCTTTGAATTCTGAGATTATGGAGAAGTATTCCTGAATCGTTTCTCCTTTCTGCATCCTTGTATTCTTCAGTTGAGTTCTTAGATTCATCTTCCAGTTTATGTTCTTTCCTTCATATAGTCTAGTCAAGGCATCAAACATTTCTTTCGGATTCTTCTTAGATGAAACATAAGGAATCAGGTGGTCTTTGATTGAATCTGCAATGATTCTTTTGGCCATGATTGTGTCCTTTTGATGCTTTTCCTTTTCTACAGCATCGGCGGGTTTCAGTACTTCTTCTTTAATGAATCTTGCTAGGTCATTCTCTTCAAGAATGAGGCCAATCCTATACTTCCAGGCACGGAATTTTTCCACTCCTTCTATATTGTCAACAAGCTTAATTCTTGTAGACATCTTTACCTGGAGCTAGGAAAATGACCAAAAAATGAAAGTGCTCAAAATCAAAATCTAAACTTACAAGGAGGTGCGCTTTGCTGAGGCGAGTAGCCTGGTGTGTTTGGATCTGAGAAAATCCAATTTTTTCTCCTCCAAATTTGATCTGCGGATTTCTGGACTAGTGCTTCTAGTACCTCTGGTACTCTAGTACTTCTGGTATTTCTAGTACACTGGTTTTCTGGTACTTCTGCTACTTTGTGAAACTAGGGTTTCACTTTCCGGTAGATCCAACCACTGAAAAGGTGCGCTGAGAGTGCCAAAATGATCCTTAGGGGAGGGCACACTTTTCTAGATGGTTTTGGGGCTGAAAAGCTTCACCATCAAAAAAACCTAATTTTCATGTACGACAACAATGACGTTTTTCACTCTTCTGAAAGATGCTTCCTTCAGCTTGCCTCTAATACCATGTTAATGTTTAAGCCATTATTATAGTTCTTTGCATATTAGATAACAATAGCATAATACAAGATCGCTGAGAAATACACAATCACAACAGACACAACATTTATCCCAGGAAACCCTCTAGGGGAATAAAACCCAACAAAACTTCCTTAATATAGATAGCCAATACAATGCCAAGAGATCTCTTAAACTAATACAAAAATTCCTCTCCCAGATATGCGCCACTCTCTCTCCTTCTTCTCTAACTGCAGATCCAAAACTTGTCTCACGAAATGAGCAAGTGAGTTGTGTGTCTAAGTGAGGCGCTAGCCTCATTATTTATATTAGACTGTCACGTGTGAAGTGTCTCTTCACTGGCAGGGTCGACTTCTCCAATTGGGTGGTTACAACCACCTTTAATATATTTTGGGGCCTCTTTCATATATGTTGGGGCCGACTTCTTATTCTACCTACTATAATTATCATTTGACCAATCCGCAAAAGGGGATTTGGTCCTATTACAATAGCCGACATTATCAATCCACAATGGGGATTGATCCAATGAATAATATATCAAATAATAATAAGAATACTCTTTGCAGTTACATTATTTCAACAAAGATTATGTCTGATTTTCATTACAGTTTATGTGGGGGGTATCATTATTGGAGAACCATGGCATACAATATCCTCAAGGCTGGGTACTTCTGGCCCAATTTGTTCACTGATGTTTGTGCTAAAATCAGAGCATGTGCTAAGTGTCAGAAGTTCTCCATAAAGAAACAACATAAGTATTTTCCATTGAAGCATGTGGTAGCCTCAGGACCCTTCCGGTAGTGGGGCCTAGATTTTATCGGGGAAATCCATCCCACTTCCAGTGGTCAACATAGATGGATCTTGACTGCTACAGATTACTTTACTAAATGGATTGAAGTTATTCCCACAAGGAATGATTCACACAAAGTGATCATTGGTTTCCTGGAAGACATCATAGCAAGGTTTGGGTGTCCTGACAGAATCGTCACTGATAATGTTGCATCATTCAAGTCTGAACCATTGATTCAGTTCTGTGAACAGTTTGGGATCACTTTGATTCATTCCACCCCTTACTATCTATAGGGAAATGGGCTTGCAGAATCCTCGAACAAATTCATTAGAAATATCATTAAAAAGTTGTTAGAGGATAACAAAAATGTATGGGATTTGAAAATCAAATTTTCTCTATGGGTTGACAAAGTGACAGTGAAAAGGTCCTTGGTACTTTCCCCTTTCCATTTGGTGTATGGAGTTGAGGCATTTTTTCCTTCTCATCCTGCCTTACCTGTGGAAAAATTATTCCAATATTATCAAGGGGAACCTGATCATATGATCAAAAGGATTCAATAGTTGGTTGAAGTGCAGTAGACCCAGGATAAACTTGTAGACAAAGAATCTAACCATCAACTGAGGATCAAGCGGGCTTTCGAAAAAAAGGTGAACAAAGAGGATTTTCAATTGGGCGATCTGGTGCTCAATTGGGATGCACCAAAGCAAGATAAAGGCAAGCATAGTAAATTTGAAGCTTTATGGATCGGTCCTTTCAAAATCTCTGAGGTATTCTCTAATAACACTTTCAAGTTGCATAATATGGAGAATGATAGGTTTTTGGTGGCCCTGTTAATGGGAATTTCCTGAAAATGTACTTTGCTTGAGCTTTGAGTGGATCTTCATATCATTGTAAATATCATTCTCTACTTATTTTTGTTTCAATAACTGACCCCATAGCCCTAGGTTAAGGCATTGTATCTACTCATTTTTGGCATCCCACAGGGGGCATGTCATCCCCTGTGGAGCCAATGTTATCACACTAAATGGCCTTGGGTCTTTTAGTTTGTTTTCAATTCTTTTTTTTAAGCCTTAGATTTTAAATTTTCTTTTAAAGTCTCATCCCTTTAAAATTTATGTTTGGTAGGACCCCTTAGATGATTAACATTTTTTAGTCTTAGCTCTAATTTGATCCTCAAATTGATTTTTGATCCTTGAACAATTTTTATCTCATGAATTGTTTTGGTCCCCTTCATGATTTGTCCCTAGGTCGATCCCTCCCATGATTAGACTGATGTGACACTCCTCTCTCCTCACTCATGACCTCGTAGGCATGCCTCATCGTCCTCACTTGCCTATCTAATCATTTTTTGAATTGGAAACCCTGCCTACTCATTAGGCAATTTCGTAGTGCCTATCCAGTTCATCATACTTCCACCTCAAGTCATGATTTCCACGACTGATGTCATGTCCCTTGTTTTCAGTGATAGAAGTTAGTTAAATATGCTTACCATATCTTGCATTTACGAGCCCTGGCAACGATTTATATTTTTTAAAGGCTCAAAGTGATGCACTGCACAAATTCACAAGTTCTGATCAGGTGACAACAAGGCAATCAAGATCGATATTGAAGTGGATTCGAGGGCCAAAGTTTTTGCAATCTCATCCTAATATTTCATTGAATATTCCAACAGGTTTCTACTCCACAGGTATCTCGTGTTTCCCCCCCTCTTCATATTAATTTTCACAATAAATTTGCGCTCGGGTTTTGGTTGGCCAAGTTTGCACAGTCGTAAGGGGATCGTAAGGGGCTCGTCTTTGCATGATAGCCTGGTCTTCTTTATTTTTTAGACCTATATCTTCATTGCCTATGTCTAAGTCAGTTTATTGTTGCATGCCTCAGTCATTCAAATCGCAAGCCTGTAAATAGCCTATCCTCTGCGTATGAATTGCGCTACCCAGAGGCGTTGCCTAAACCCTCTTTTCCCTCGTTGTTTCCTTTCATATTGGAGTTTAATGTTTTCACTCAATTGCAAAGGGCCATTTTTGGATTACTCCCTCATTTTTTACACTCCATAATACATGTACAAGCCTAAGGGTGTAATTCATAAAGTCGAGCTTGACTTACTAGCATCAGTCTGTCTAAAAGGGTCAGCCTTGTATATTTGAATCCCTATTCAAAGCCTTCTAATCATTACTATCCGTTAATCCTTTCAAAATCCCTCATTCTAATCCATGGAGACTTCTCAATCAAGGAAGACACACAAAGGTGGCAAGGTGGTTAGGACAAAACCGGTGGACATGCATCTTTTTTATACAAAGCCCATGGCAAGAGAGGCCTTTCAAAGAGTAGAGTGCCTCTCTTTCTGTCAGAACATGCAGAGAGGCCATCCAGAGTTAGCAAGATAGTTTTCATTACAATTTGATGGCAGGAAAACCAATGTTGGGGATTTGGGGTTTGAGGTGACTAAAGCCTCTATCTCAGTTGCAACAATGATCCCCATTACAGGTGAAAAATGGTTCAAAGCCATGGTTTTGAGTTCAGCCTATGAAAAATATATCTTTAAACCTGAATATCAAGCCAATGATTTGTCAAAAAGTATGCCAAGGAGTCAATTGATTGAACAATTTGACAGATTATTCAAGATCATACAGAGATATTTTACTTGTGAAGGGAGATTTAACACATTGTACCAATACCATATAAGATCATTTTTACATTTTACTGGTAAGGTTGAGATGAATATTCCCTATTACTTGTTGAGGAGCATGGGTAAAATGTCAGATGGGATACAAGCCAAATCCAAGGATGTGGATTCTAGCCTTTTCCACTCTGGATTAATCAGAATGCTAGTCTCTGAGGAATTGGGTAAGAAAGAGATTTTGTGGGAGCATTTTGTTGTTACTTCTCATTTCAAGTTGGATCTAGCACCAACTCCTCAATCACAGAAGGCAAGTCCTTTGTCACCCACCAGTGCAACTAATGAAGGGACCAATAGGAAGAGAAAGGGAAAATCCCCTGCTGATCAGCAAGCAAGTCATAGAAGTTGAGGAAGAAGTTTTTCCTTCTCCACACAGATATTTTTCACCACCTCCTCCTCCATGGTTAGAAGAGATGCCTTCTTCTACCAAAGCTACATCCAAGATAGGGAAGAAGCTTCTCTTTCCCTCTTCTCCTCCAGCAGTCGAAATCAAGGGTAAAATACCTTTCACAAGGTCATCAATTCCTAAGGAGGTTTTCAAAGAACAGTCTTTACCAGAAAATCCTATTCAAAAGAAAAAAGGAAAAATCATTGAAAATCCTGTGGAGGAGAAATCAAAAACCCTTATTCATAGGAAGAAGGGTAAAGGTAGTTTTCAGCCTACTGAAGGGAAACAAGAAACCCCTGTACATAAGGGTAAGGTTAAAGGTACTAAAATACCTTTGGAGAGGAAAGATGAAACCTCTGAGAAAGGCATTGAGAAGCCTGTTGAAAGAAAACATGAAACCCCTGTGTAGAGAAAGAAGAATAAAAGTAAAGCCATCAAGGAACCTGATGAGGTAGACAAGACACTTCCCATGCAGGAGGAAGAGGAGTCTGAGAAAAATCCTATTGAGATTGTGCATGCCATTGTTCCTCCTGACAGTCAGACCTACAAAAGTCTTATCAAGCAACTTAAATATGCAATAAAATAAATAGCTCGTCTTAAAGCAGAAGATAAGGTCCACTTGGCTCAGATGAAAGAACTCATGGATGGCTACATTCACACCCTTGACTTGGCAAGGTTTTTGGTGAAGAAGGACCAACCCCTTCATAGACAGTATAAGAATATTTATAGGAAAAACAGAGGCTTTCAGTCTCAGAATAGGAAGCTAAAGGTAGAGTAGAAGCACTTTCAAGATGAGGTAGCGCAAATAAATTTACAGGTGTTGGTTGAAGCTTCCATTGAAGATGACAAACCAACATCTAAGGAGAACACTGCTACACTGAAGAAGCCTGTCAATGCTAAGAAGAAGAACTTTGATGTGTCAATTGAAGATCCTCTTTCTACCAGAAAGAGTGTGAGGTTAAGGGTCAAAATGAAAAAATAATTGGTAAAAGGTAAGCCCCATTTTTTAGGATGGTTCCTTTCTGGGAGGGTTAACTAAATTCAAATATTTCCTCTACCATATAGATATGCTTCTAAGCATTAACTATCAAATTTTTGGGTTTTTTCTAAGTGCTAGCTTCCCCAGTGGTAAAGGGAACTACCTATTGTACGGTCAAGGCACCTAATTAAAATGATTTTGTCATCATGAAAGACCACCAATTGTTCTGCACATGTTCAAGATCGAAGACATTGTGTTTTGGAATGCTACCTAAACCTGCACACAGATGCAGCGTAAGTGGAGCTACCTAATGTTTGGCAGAGAACAGAATTGCCATACAAGCGCTACCTAACTGCACTATCTAATATTGCACAGAGAACAGAGTCTGTACATATACGCAGCATAGAGGCGCTACCTATAGGCGCTACCAAATATTTTATAGAGGGAAAAATTTTGCATGCATATGCAGCACAGTGGCGCTACCTATAGGTGCTACCTTTTCTCCTTGTAGTGCGCTACCCATATTTGCTACCCAAGGAAGCTGCCAACAAACACCAAGGATCTAGGAGGACCAAGCTAAAACAAATTGGATAAATTGATGATGAAGAAGGTTGTAGAAACAACAACTGGCATCATGAAGACAACCACATGCTTTGAAAGACAGATGGAAAACAAGGAGTTGCGCAGCAAAAGGGAATCAATTCAGTTTGAAGTTTGGTTGGATTAGTCACCAACATTTTCATGTTTTATAGCATAGGTGGTTAGATAAGTTGTTAGAGCAAATAAATGTTTAGAGTTTTTCAAGGGAAGGAGGCCAGCTTGTACCTCCAGTTGTTGCCTCCCTTTTTGTTATAAATAGATAGATCAATTGCTTTAGTAGGTTCGGATGGTTGATCAAGGCTCCCTTATACTGTAATATTTTGATGAAGTAACTGTGATTTAGTGATGTACTGGACTTAAGAATTTTTTACTAATAGAAATCAACTTCTCTTTTAGCCTATTTGCTTATGATGCTAAATGTTCATGCTTTGAATGATTGTGGTGATGTTATGATGGATGTTTGAACGTTATGTTATCATGATGTTTATTTATCTTCCTTAGTTTCTCAGTTCAAGAAGATCTTATGCTAAGAAACTTTCCTCCTTAGGCTTTTGTTGACCTGACGTTTACAGCAACCCCTGCACTTCTCTCATTCAAGTCTTCCCTCTATTCATACTTACTCCCAAACTACTGATTGAAATTAGCCAATACCTTAATTGTTGGTGCATGCTAGCCCTGTTATCTGAGTTAGAACATTATCACTTGATTCCTTTTCCATTTGACCCTTTAAACACCCTTACATTCACTTATAACTTGATGGGTATTGGGCTTGCCTTCCATGCAATCTAAAGGAGAATCCTAGTGCTAACAGAAGGCATTTAAGAAAGGTGATTTGGTACTGGTATATGATAGTAAGTTCATGAAGCATCTTGGTAAGTTTCGAACACATTGGCTCGGGCCATATGAGGTTGCCTATGTTACAAAAGGAGGAGTTGCACAGTTGAAGACTTTGAATGGAGAATGGAAGGAAGGATTAGTGAACGGGAGCCGGTTGAAATTGTATTATGAAAACTAGCTTCCTCACAGTTCTCAGTAAAAGCATGAGGAAAAGGGCTCAGGTACCAGGTGCAGTTGAAACTGGGTACCCGACATAGAAAAGACAGTCTGCACAATGAAGGAAGGAAGGGAGGAATAGAGCTAAAAGAACAGGTTGCCCTACGTAATCTAAAGTTGAAGTAAAACACAAGGATCAGATCTAAAGTGCCTCGGGACGAGTCACAGGTGAGTGTTGGGGACCTGTTGGCCCTTGGGTATGGAAGTAAGCTCCCTTGGGTATGGAAGTAAGCGAAGATTAAGGTAGAAAAGAAGGAATGTGAACTGCGCAGAAGACACAATGATTGTTACTGGGTCGAAGTGAGCAGAAGAGAAGAAAAGACGAAGAGAAGTAATATAAAGAAATATGTTGGATGAGAAGATCGAGGATGATAGATCAGCAAGGAAGATGGATCGTGGACAACTCAGCAAGCGGAAAAAGCCACCGTTGTATTCTTTGGAGCACAACACAAGAAGGAAGGAAAGACAAGTTGGTGAACCCCTGAAAACATAGGTCAAGTTGACCTAGGGTTTTAGACACCTAGGGTTTTTGTATCTAGGGTTTTGGCACTTAGGTTTCGGCCTAAGACTGTCGGTGAGTGATTGTAATGTATAAATAAGAACCTATATGAGTAAAGAGGGTGCGTTCTGAGTTTGTTGTTCGATTATGTGATGAGAGGAGATTGTTATTGAGAGAGAACTATTGTAATGTGAGAGAAGTCTGTATTGTAAGATATTCAGTTGTGTGTGAAGATCAACCCTGCAACTGGGTGCGCAGGGAGGGGAGAGACAGAGAGGAGAAGAAAGAAGATTTGCTAGCTAAGAGTGTAGAAAAGAACTGTATGCTTCATCTTAATATATTATAAAGCACAGTTTTGTGGACGTAGCCCTAGAGAGAGGGTGAACCACGTATATCTTGTGTTGTGTGTGATTGATGTTGTGTTCTTTACCATTTGATATATTTCTATTGTGTTAGATATGAAATATAGTTGTGCGAAGTAGATCTAAGCCGGGATTTGATATATAGATGTTGTGTTGTTATTGTACTAGATCCACTTGGTATTCCCTTTGGTTGTATAAATATTTGTCTTGCAACCCCCCCATAGCTACTTCGGGTGAGACTACATCTGCCTCACAGTTGTTGCCGAAAGGACCAGTAGTTAGGGCTTGTTGGTGCACTCTTGGAGCCTGAACCCTGGGTTTTCCCCTGTGCCAACACCTGTCACTTTAGAGATGAAAGAATCACCTCAAGGGGGGAATCTCGGGTGACCCTAGGGGGAAATGAGATGGAAAGTGGTATGATGGAAGTGTATCCCCTATAGGTCAATATGATAAGCACAAAAGGGCTTGGGAATGAGTCTTGGTGGTGGCCAAAGGTTTCCAAGAGGTATGAGTACCTGCAAAGAGTGGTGTACCTTCCCAAGATACAAGAACAAGCCAAGTATATGCTTATATTGTTAGGTGGACAAGAAATTTAAGCTTGTTGTCCCTAATTGTATAAACAAACAAATATATACCATTAAACAAAAGATATTAATAGCTGCAAATGAAGATGCTAAAAGTCTAGTTGAGTAAGCAAGAGACAAGCTAGTAAATACTAGTTCAACTCAAGAATCAAAGAGAAAGAATCTAGTATGAAATAAGGCTGAAAGAAAAAGTGTTTCGTAGATTTAATTTGCAGCCTTATGGATGTAAAAAATAATTTATTACAGCAGATAAATCAGTCATCAAAACTTGCCAACAATCCACCCAAAAAGTGCACTAGCTTTAGTAGGTTATAGGGGCAAACTTTTAGCAACTTTAGACAGTGGGATAGTGAGTTTTTAATGAGAACATGTTAGGGTTTTTGCAGCCCTAGTGGCTGTAGATAAAAATTTATAACAACAGCAAGAAGTACTTAACACATTGAGACGCCCTAGTGGCAATGGAAAGCCTAGAACATCAAGAAGAGATTGCAATTTGAACAATTTGAGTATCTCGTGTTTTCACATATCCCAATGCAACAATTTTATTTCTCCAATGCAAATTGAAAATGATTAGTTATTTAACTATTGGGTTATGGAGTCAAAGAATGAGTTACTATACTAGTTCCTTAGGGGTGTAAACCCTTTTACTCCCCAAGGCAAGTAAAGCTAACTAGGAAGTGTTAGGAGGGTGTAAGCCCTTTTACTTCTCCTGACACTACCTTAAACAACAAATTATTTCCAAGAAAAATATTGATGGGCTTAGTGGGGTTGTATGACCTTATACTCCCCAAGAAATCTAACTAGTTAGCCTTGCAACCAAGAAAAAGAGACCATAACAAGATAAAACCCTTCACCTAGAGCAAGAATTAACAATAAAAACTTCTACTTTACCAAGAGTTATCCACCAATATGCAAGAGATATACTCCACAAGAGGTAGCGCACCACTTCTTTCCACCAATAGAAAAGAAAACCATAACAAGTGAAAAGGAGAGAGAAAATTCCCAAAAATAGAAAAAAAATTGAGCCAATTACTTCTCATAATGGGAGAGTTATGATATGAAATGAGATTCAAATGATCTCTATTTATACAAAATGTCATAAAGATTTTTTGTCCACATCAGTTAGGGTAAACACAAAATAAGGGGGCAACAACCCTTATTTTTCCCCTTTACACAAATAATATTATTTAATTTCACTTTTGCACATGAAAGAAAACCCTAAATCATGACGTCAACCTCTTTTGAGGCCATGTTTTAGCACTTAGGCTAAGTTGTTGGGTTTGGAGATAGGTGTGTTAGGCCTCCAAAGGCCATGTTAGCACTCTGTAAATTTCGTCCTGCTGAATAGACAAACGACATAGGTAAATGTTTCAACCAACTTTAGAGCTAAGACACTAGTCTGCTCAATTCAGAGAGGGCTCTCTCATGTCACTTGATATTTCTTTAATGAACAGTGGCTATATTTGGTTTGTTTTGGGGGGTTTTTATAAAATTTGTTGGCAATGAAGGGGAGGAACACACATGGCTATGGAGTCAAAATTTCTGAAAATGAATGAAAACCATGATCAGTTGGTAGAACTCTCCAGAGGATAAAGGCTAAATGAGGCAATGAATCTGAGTTGTGAATTGAGATTTGCAGAGTGTAAGAGGAAAGGGGAAAAACAAGTAACTGCATCAGAGCATTCATAAAATGAATTCTGAATTAGTTAAGAAGACAATTACACAATTTAAATTGCCTAAGCCAAGAGAATCATAAGATGAATTATGGGCCTTTAAATCTCCAATTTAAACAGAAGAAAATGCAAATGGAATTAAATAACACAGGAAATACAAACTATGAAGGAGGACAAAACTCATATCATAGCCATTAGAATCTTTTCATAAACAGTGCAAAATGCTTATGCATATGTATTCAATTCAATCCCAGAAAAAATTACAATAGAGTCCAGAACCACCAGAATTGTGCCCTTGCGCTTTTGTCCGCCATTAATACATTCAGAACCTCTAATACTTATACAATTTGAGTTCCTTCAGTGTGAAACCAATTACAATAACTAAAATGAAACGTTCCAGCTTCTACAATGATTACAAATGACAGTTTTCATAAAAAAATGTTTTATAATCCTTGCAAATTCCGCTGACGCTCCAGCTCCTTCCTCTGCCACGTTCTCTTTGAAATGTCACTTATACTCTTTCAAATTTAATCTCATTTATCCATATTCCCATTAAACATTTGGGAATAATATATTTGAAATAAAAATAATTCCCAAATATTTTCTATCTTGTAGAATTAAATTTCCATAATTTAATTCATGCTCGTGATTCTTTTAAAACCATGTCTTGTTTTCCCAATTCACCATTTCATTGTAAAAAACATTTACTGTTACCATTTCCCTGTAAAAAACATTTACTTTGTAATGTTTTTCCAATTTACTGTATCACTGTGAAAAAACATTTACTATGTGTTTTTTCTAGTTTACCATCTTTGGTAAAATACCTTTTATCTTCTTCTTTTACTTATCTTTGGATAAAGAATTATCCAAGTCTTCGTTCGCGTGCATCTTCCCATTTAAATCTTTTGCATGGAAATAAGAATTAATGTCTTTAATTTGTAAAGCTTAAATCTTACCTCCGTAAAACATTTTCACCGTGACGAGGAATTTCATTTATTAGAAATTTCATATTTGTTGTTGAAATGCACTCCTGGAAAAATGTCGCACATTAAACATATGATAAATGGTGCATTTATTACGTCGGGCCTTGGCTGGAGTGGTTTAATCCAAACTTCTTTTACCTCCGATGTGCTCCACATAAAAACACGTGTCCACCAAATAAACCATGGTAGTTGTACCCGGCTTGTCTTCACATAATTAACCTCCTCATTACTTTAATCCCCGATATGTATGTGGGCCATCCATCCAACCTTTGACTTTGCCACATTATAAATTGAGATTCATGCCCATGATTTGACGTGATTCCATAAATTAAATATTGGATTAAATATTAATATAAATATAAAAATATTTATATTAATAATAAAAAAACTCCTTTTTTCTATTTTCGAAGGACTTTGGGCATATGAGGCTTAACACATGACTTTGTGGATTGGATAAGCATGCTTAATAAAAGGCATATTTATTAGAATTAAGGCTAGGTATAAGCTTGGGATATTTGCCAACGTTTTACTCGTGGAGTACATGACTGTTTTGGATGATCCATTGGGTAAAGGATTTAGGTGATGGGAGTTTGATGGAGCTGGTGAAAAATTTTGAAAATCTGAGTGGAAAAATAACACAAGGACAAGATGCATTGGGAACAAATTAATACAAATTAGTAGGTGATCTATGGTCTGTTGAGCCTCATAAACTTTTGATATCGGGGCCTGGAAAAAACGGTTTTAGGTAGACCGTTTTTCGCCCCAATGTGCCTCTGAGGGTGTCAGGCATCCACGAATGAAACCACAATAGTTTTCCCCGGCCGACCTTCACATAATTAAACTTCGTGCTATTTCACCGCCCGATATGTGCCTTAGCCGTTGATCCGAGTCGTTTCAAGATCTATGGTCTCCGGGGTCCTACCTTTCACGCCTCCGCGATATTTTCTATATGACCTTATCCCCCAAACTATCATGCTTCCATAGTGATTTAGCTCTTCGCTAAATTTCCAACTTGGATCCTATCTGAAAATTGTTATGGTGATAACATAGGCTCCAACTGGGGATGATATCCTCCTGCAAGGTAACAAAGAACTGTAGACCCGGTGCCTGATCCATTGGGCTTATCCCAAAACATGTGTGTGTACCTTGCTCTGACTTGTCACCAGTGTCTATTGAAAACCAAACTCTACACACTGCTCTCAACTGGATACTGAACATCGAATGCACCACTAAACTCTGATTGTACACACTACTGGAAATCCAAACTGATAAAATGCTTGACCAACAAGATTATTTGCACACTCCTATCTACTCTAAAACTGTTGAAATGAATACTCAATCAAGTGATGCTAAAGTGCCAATGCAACCAATCAAGCAATTGGCTTCCCGATTTTTCTCTGATGACATCTTTCTTAAGCAGGCAGACAAATGTAAATGATGGTAGCTGAAAGCAAAAATTGAATCCAAATTCTGAGCTTATGAATGAAACAAACTCCTCCTTCAATGATGACTATAATAGGATGGTCATAGGATCTTGAAAACCATGAAAACTCATTTCTTCTTGATGAAAAAAAAGAGGAAGACAAGCCTCATTCATAAGTGTTTGTTGCTCTTGCTCTACTTCTTCAGTTCTAAGAACATTTTCAAATGGAATGGCAACAATAGGTTTTTCTACTTTCCCGTGTATCTCAAAAAAAACATTCATACATTCAAATATGGCATCCATATTATGTGCATCAAGGCTATCCTCTTGTTCATCAAACAATTCTAATTTGGTTTTATTAAACTTCTGGAAATTTGTTGGAGGACTGTCATTTTGACTTTCAAATGAATGAATGGAAATAAGTTCATGCTCATAATCTTCTTGCAAATGTGAAAAGATAACATCATGAACTATTTCACAGTCTAGAGTTCCCATGGATGTATTTCCAAAACCATGATTTTCAAATGATTCAAATAAAACCATTGCTTCTTCATTATATTTCTGTATTTCTGATTGAAAAATGGCATATGTTGTTTTGTTGCTTTCCTGAAACTCTATGTCATTTGTTTGTTCATTGCTTGAAGTTTCCATAGATGCAGTTTTGGAACCCTCATCCATGTCTAGGCCGCTTATAATTCGAACAACCACATCATTCATAGGGGAAGAAAGACAACTTTGAAATACTTTATCTTGTTGAATATCGTCATCAAGTTCAAAAGAAGGAAAATGACTTTTAACAACAATTCCTTGATCAACTTCATCTTCAGCCAAAGGAGGGGCTACTATTTGTTGTTGGGCTGAATATTCATAAAGGTCTTCTATGATTTCATCATTCATACAATCTTCATTTCCAAAAACATTTTCAAAGTACTTAATGAAATGTTCACAAAATTCACAACAATCTTCAAACACCAAGGATGAAGAATTAGATTCTCCATAACGCTTAAAGAAAGTTATATGGAAATCTTTAGGAGAGTATAAGTTGTCTGGTTTTAAACCTTCATACCATAATCTTGATTTCCCCTCTAAAGTAGCCATAAACATTTTCATCAAACAATCCTCATGAAATTAGACCCCCAGATTACATATGTGCATGTGAAATCTAATCAAGTGCAAGGCAACATCATTTCTTTCCCATCTTCGAATTTAGAAAAATATTTTTGCAAATTTATGTGAGGAATACAATTTGGAAATCCAGGAATATGGGATTGATTCATTGGAGCATACCTTGCATATATTAAACTCATCTTGAGACAGTGGAGTCACCAATGATGTTTTGAAAGATGGATTCTGCATTGAGAGTGGAGTCGCCAAAAAATTAAATTTATGGATTCTTTTAGCAGTGGAATCACCTTCAAACTGATTTTTTGATGTGTGGAGTTGCCAGAGTACGAATACAGCCAATATGTGCCTAAGTGTTTGCTTCTCTTAGACCTTAGAACTCAACCATGTCGCACTTTCCCAGGGAAAAAAATTTCAATTTCGTCCTCGACAATGGCGCCAGAATGTTAGCACTTTGTAAATGTTGTCTGGATAAATAGACAAATGACAGAGGTAATTGTTTCAACCATCTTTAGAGCTAAGGCACTAGCCTGCTCAACTCAGAGAGGGATCTCTCATGTCACTTGATATTTCTTTAATGAACAGTGGCTAAATTTTGTTTGTTTTGGGGGGTTTTTATAAAAGTTGTTGGCAATGAAGGGGAGGAACACACAGGGCTATGGAGTCAAAATTTCTAAAAATGAATGAAAACCATGATCAGTTGGTAGAACTCTCCAGAGGATAAAGGATAAATGAGGCAATGAATCTAAGTTGTGAATTGAGATTTGCAGAGTGTAAGAGAAAAGGGGAAAAACAAGTAATTGCATCAGAGCATTAATAAAATGAATTATGGGCCTTTAACTCTCCAATTTAAACAGAATTAAATGCAAATGGAATTAAATAACATAGGAAATACAAACAATGAAGGAGGAAAAAACTCATATCATAGCCATTAGAATCTTTTCATAAACAGTTCAAAATGGTTATGCATATGTATTCAATTCAGTCCCAGAAAAATTACAATAGAGTCTAGAACCACCAGAATTGTGCCCTTGCACTTCTGCCCGCCATTAATACATTCAAAACCTCTAATACTTATACAATTTTATTTCCTTCAGTGTGAAACCAGTTACAATAACTGAAATGAAAGGTTTCAGCTTCTACAATGATTACAAATGACAATTTTCATAAAAAAAATGTTTTATGATCCCTGCAGATTCCTCTGACGCTCCAGCTCCTTCCTTTGCCATGTTCTCTTTGAAATGTCACTTATACTCTTTCAAATGTAATCCCATTTATCCATATTCTCATTAAACATTTGGGAATAATATATTTGAAATAAAAATAATTCCCAAATATTTTCTATCGTGTAGAATTAAATTTCCATAATTTAATTCATGCCCGTGGTTCTTTTAAAACCATGTCTTGTTTTCCCAATTCACCATTTCATTGTAAAAAACATTTCCTGTTACCATTTCCCTGTAAAAAACATTTACTATGTAATGTTTTTCCAAATTACCGTTTCTGTGAAAAAATATTTACTGTGTGTTTTTTCCAGTTTACCGTCTTTGGTAAAATACCTTTTATCTTCTTCTTTTACTTCTGTAAATATTTGGATAAAGAATTATCCAAGTCTTCGTTCACATGCATCTTCCTATTTAAATCTTTTGCATGGAAATAAACATTAATGTCTTTAATTTGTAAATCTTAAATCTTACCTCCGTAAAACATTTTCACCATGAGGAGGAATTTCACTTATTAGAAATTTCATATTTGTTGTTGAAATGCACTCGTGGAGAAATGTCACACATTAAACATATGATAAATGGTGCATTTATTACATCGGGCCTTGGCTGGAGTGGTTTTTCCCCTGCCCGTCTTCACATAATTAACCTCCTCGTTACTTTAATCCTCGATATGTATGTGTGCCATCCATCCAACCTTTGATTTTTCCACATTATAGATTGAGATTCGTGCCCATGATTTGACGTGATTCCATAAATTAAATATTGGATTAAATATTAATATAAATATAAAAATATTTATATTAATAATAATAAAAAAAAAAAACCTTTTTTCTATTTTCGAAGGACTTTGGGCATATGAGGATTAACACATGACTTTGTGGATAGGATAAGGGTGCTTAATAAAAGGCATATTTTTTATTTTCAACGAGAATACGAGAATACAAAAATAAGGGTAAAAATGAATGAAGTGATGGAACTAAGGGATTTAGATAAGAATTAAGGCTAGGTATAAGCTTCGGATATTTGCCAACTTTTGACTCGTGGAGTACATGATTGTTTTGGATGATCCATTGGGTGAAGGATTTAGGTGATGGGAGCTTGATGGAGCTGGTGAAAAGTTTTGAAAATCTGAGTGGAAAAATAACACAAGGACAAGATGCATTGGGAAAAAATTAATGCAAATTAGCAAGTGATCTATGGTTCGTCGAGCCTCATCAACTTTTGATATCGGGGGTTGGGAAAAATGGTTTTAGGTAGACCACTTTTCGCCCTGATGTGCCTCTGAGGGTTCCAGGTGTCCACGAATGAAACCATGACAATTTTCCCCAACCCGTCTTTGCATAATTAAACTTCGTGTTATTTTTCCGCCCGATATGTGCCTTAGCCGTTGATTTGATCTGTTTCAAGATCTACGGTCTCCCAGTTCCTACCTTTCACTCCTCCGCCACATTTTTCCATATGCCTCCATATGTGACCCTATCCCCCAAACTATCATGCTTCCATAGCGATGTAGCTCTTCGCTAAATTTTTGAGACTTGGATCCTATCTGAAAATTGTTATGGTGATAGCAGGCCATATGTCCTCGATCCTTTCCTTTTCCTCATGATCCAAGGCCTCCTTCCTCCACAACGTGCCATGTGTCCTCATCACCACTCAAAACCCCCTCAAGCATAATGCCAATCCCCTTATGGTGATGTTTTTGGCCTCCAAAGAAAGTCGTTTGAATTGTGAGGGAACCAATCTCTGCTTAAGAGAAAATTGTATCTTTCTAGTATGTCTACAACAACTATGTCTATGGTCTGATGAACCCTGGGGTCAGATGATAACCTGATTAAAAAATATATGAGTTAACCTTTTACTTTAACATACATCCTATCCAGTTGTATGATCCTGGTTTTCATTATTTCATAAACAACATTTGTCTTTTGGAAAATGGAAAAAGACATGATATTGGAAGAGGCACCCAAATCTGCTAAACAATTGTGTACATTGAAATTAAAAATTCCATAATGAGCAGAAAAGGTGGTACCTGATATGTTGAAAAGGCTCCTATGCTTGATGCGTTTATAGTTGTTGTTATTTCCATTTTTTGTATCTCATGTGCATCACTTTTGGGGATGAGGCTTTCAATAGCAGCGACATTTCCTTTCATATTATCATGAGGCTTGAAACTCACATTGTTGGGTTAAGGAACGGATATCGAACATGGAAATATTTGCTTATGTTTTCATCATGTCTTCAATTACATTATAGTCAAGGTTGCTGATAGTATGGCCTGATTGTTTTTCAACTACTTTTTCATTGTCTATTGTCCAGTTAATCTTAGTGTCATTCCCAAATGAAATAGATGTGCTTGGTTTATTTTTGTTTGATAAGATGGTTTTTCCATCTTTATTATTAGTTTTCCCTTGGGTCGCATCATTTTGTTTTGGAAGGACAGGGGGCAGTGTTATTTTTCTAAGAGGGATGTTATCTTATTTTGAGGAAGGAGTGTTAGGTACTGGGCCTTTGTTGCGTAAGTTATAACGTTTTGGAGTAACAACTTTGACAAATTGCGTAAATCCGACAAGGATTTCCTCAATCTCCTCATCGTCTGATTCTGGACACCAGTCTGAGAAGAGCATAACAGATTATGTGGGAGCTTCATCAACAACATCAACAAGAGTTTGTGCATGGATTTCATCATCCAAACTCTGTTGATCTAGCAACTCATCTATCACCAAGGTCATAGAGTTGGCCCATTGAGGGTGTGTTTGTTCAGAGGGAATGTTCGTTCTGGGTGATTATGTTGATGATAGGAAAAAAAAATATCATTACTGAAGTTATCTAAGTTGAAAGCCATGTATGGTGGTTTAGGTGGTTGTGGTCGGTTATCTGGTTTCTTAAATAATGGGAAAAAAGTTTGTGGCTTTGATGATCCTTTACCGACATTCTTTTTAAGGTCCACAACTTCATTAGATATCTTCTTAACCATTTTGACCACATTATCAATGTCCTTTGACTCCCTGTTAGGTGGTTTATCTAGTAACAATGGTTTCTTTCCAGCTAACTTAGTTTCTTCGTAATGTGGATGTTGGTCATATGCAGATAACTCTTCTTCCACAGTCTCGACTTCATCAAAGTTGAGTGTTAATGTGTTTCTATTAGCTTGTTTTACAAGCATTCCTATGGAAGGAGTTAATGCAGCTGTGTAATATTCAATAGCTAACGATTGAGCAGGAGCTACATCACGAGGAAACTTGACTAATACATTGAGAAATATTTGGTTAAATTCGTTTACTCTTTCTCTCTTGTCCATTCTGATAGCCCCTAATTGATTATGTAGAGACGTAGTTGTTTTTCTTTCTCCAAGTTTTCTCATAAAGAGCCTTTTGAAATTGTCTCAATCAGTAATAGACTCGTCAGGTAAGCTGAAATACCAAGTAGAGGCTTTCCCAGAAAAAGTGTAAGGAAACAACCTGCAAACCACGTCATCATGTTCGACACCTAGAAGATTATGGCTAAAAATAAATTATTCACATGATCTTCCAAGGACCCGGGTTTGTCTGGGTCAAATTTTGGAAGGAGCTTATCAAATTTCCTTGGCATTTCATGTAGTTGTCCAGCTAGATTGAGAGCTCCTTGGGCCCTCCATCAAGGTATAACTTATCTATGGACCCTATTTTCTCCCATTAATTGTTCTAAAGTTATATTCAGTTGTTCACGTTTGAATTCTTCTTCAGGTTCAATAAGGAAACGTGTGGCCCTCCTCAAAGGTACTAGAACTTCTTGTAAAGAAATTTTAATGGGGTCGTCTATGGAGTCAAAGTAAAAGTTGGGATCTATTTTGGGTCATTCTACATAGGTTTCTTTCCTCCTAGAGAGCTCAAACATTGTAGGTATCCTTCCAAGAAGCTTTGTGTAAGCACGTGTAATCATACAGGCTTCGTGGAGCTCTTCCCATGGTATGCGAAGCAAAGTCTTGGTATGTATTTATGAACTACCAGAGGCACTTCTGAAATTAGTCTTTGAGTCTTTATAGACAACTTCTTGTTCATACTTGACTCGAGGAAACAGGGTGGGATGGGGATTGAAATTACTTGTTGAAGACTGATTTCAGCTATTGTTTAACTCATGTATGTAAGCCATAAAATATGGCCCTCCTTCTAGTGCAAATTATATTGATGAGTTTGAATTTTCCCGACAACAGTAAGGGATACTCCCTGGTACATAGTCCCAACTAGACTATACATTGTTTGGATTAGGAGACCCATTCATAATTCGGCTCGGCTGCCATTGTTGCTATATTTCAGGGTTTTTTTGAACGATTGTGGACCGATTTTCCGATGAGGGTGGATGATGAGTGGATATGAAATGTAAATATGTAGATGAAGACTGTGTATTAAATGAAAGCTAAATTAACACTAACCTAGTTTAACCTATCCTAGCTAGGAGCATACTAAAGTGACCAGTGAGTTGTAAAATGAAACCAAATCTTGCATGACTTCTACACAAATAACTGAGACAAAAGAGCAAGATCAGAAACACGTGTATACAAATAGGTATAACCATAGTAGTCTAGATTAAAATAATGCATACATTAAAAACTCACAAATCTCAAGGCATTAAGATATTTAAAGAAATACTCTAAATTGAAGAATAGCACAAATTGTATGAGAGTTAGTCTATAACAACATAGGATTCTTACAGTCCATAGGAACAATGTCCATATTCACTAGAAGTAGTTCTCAGCTCAGATTTTTTCATACACAAGAATTCCTTCTATAACAACTGGCCATGAGGGCTTCTCAATATTCATTGACAAAGTATAAGTCCTAGAATTAGTTCTTGAGTCTATACATTGCTTGAAAAGTCAAAAAAATCCTTTTCAAAATATGGTTCTATTCTATTTTATACAAATGTTTAATAACACATATGTGTCTCTTCATCTTCTTCTTGAAGGATCAATTACAAAAATGGTTCACCTTCTCATTCCTAATGACAAGTGTACAAAATGGGACGAAATTGAGATTGGTTAGGAAAAGGTAAAAACAAAAGATAGGTATTTTTTCCTTTTCTTATGGATTTATGTTGCTCATGTAGACTATCCAAACTTCCAGCTGATCATAAAGTGATTCAATCCTTTTGTATGTCAGTTGTTATAATGTTGCGTTGATCAAAGTGACATTGTCCTCGAGAGTGCCCGTATCCTTTTCCAATCTCGTCACGAAATCGTGTACCATGGTATGAATATTTACTGGTTGTAGCAAGTGTTGATCAATGAGGTCTGTGGAGATCGAGGTATTTGCTTCAACCACTTCCTTCTTTCGATTGGTGCTAGCATATATTGTATTCACCAATTCTTTTGTTACCAGGTTCTTCCCAAGTTCATCTAATCTCGTTTCGGTGCCGCTCGTTTCTAATTAGTTCCTAAGTAGCTTTATGGATCCTCGAGCATATCACCATGGATTTGGTGACTTCTCTATCATCCTTTTATCCTATCTGTTGGAAATGATCCAATATTTCTCTCCACTTTTGATGGTCGGTAAATTTCAAGTGGCACATGATCTAGGTGGATATTGGAGGTCACCCACCTATTCCAACTGGCTCATTTTGACAATTTTAGTTCAGCACATTCTTCTGTAATTCTTTGTAATTATGGGTTATACACTTCAGGGTTGTCTGAAGCCCTACACAACTACTAGGTGTAGATTGGTGGCCGCCCACCTAATCCAATTGTCTTATTTTGGAAGTTTTCATGTCAGTGCATCTTTCTGTACTTCCAGGGCCATTTTGGGGCCCTAAACAATGTTTTTTCTTGCTTTCCATAGTCAAACTATAAATGGAGTGAGAGTTTGACAACATAATGTGTATTTCTCAAAAATACCTTTCCAATGGGCTATCACGCGCCTAAAATTGAGGTCATATGCAAAATTTAGGACCTCGTAAAGTTGAGGTACCAACTTATCCATCGGGGCCCACTTCATCTCCTAGGGTTAGGTTTTTGGATCTCAAGGGTTTTGGAATTAAGAAGTAATGTTAAAAAGGCCTCTAGAGCCTCATTGGAATCATTCTGCTAAGACGGATGCATGTAACAGCCACATCTCTTTTCAGAGATAGCTACCACCATTCGAGCAAGTTGTTTTCAATTCTGCAGTTTTACAGTTTCAGCCTATTTTATTTATTCAATAGAAGTTATTGTTTATTGGATATATGTTGTTATTCTTTGTATCTCTGTGTTATTGTATTCAGAATGTTATTCATTTCGTTCCACTCATAAATCTAGATCAACACATTGGGATTATCTTCTCTCCATCTATCTATGTCTGATATGCCTTCGTGAATAGTGTTATATTGCGACAACTTCATCTGTACCTGATTATTTTGATTAATGACTATTGTAGCCGCATTTTCGAAAAGGTGCAGATGGGTGTACATGTCAATGATATATCCTTCTAACTCATTTCTGACCTTTTTGACATTGATTTTGAAGCTTTGGAGGCTCCTTTCATCAATCTTAACCTGATGAAGTCTTTCCTCTAGTTCTCTGATTCTTGACTCATTTTCTTCATTTTTCTGGCATAATATTTGTATGTTGTCTATGTTGGCGTTCATAAAAGAGGAGTCAAACTTAGCTATGGAAATGGGATCTTCTTTCACATCTCATGTGACTGGAACATGGGTAATAACTGAGATAGGGTTTCCTTAAGTTATTAGCACTTTTTTTTCTAGTTCTTACACAATCCTACCGATCTTACTGTCATAAGTGAAGCTCCTTAGATCCAGCAATTTGCTTGGCTTAAATGGCTCCCAAAGCCCAAGTCCTAGACCAATGCCTGACAAATATATTTATGTACCTGCAATAGATCTTATTGAGATATCCATCTCTATGGGATGCGTTTCGTCCCTTCTGTCTTCTATGTTTTTCTTTTGTCTTTGTTCTTCATCAACTTTGTCTAGTGCTTCTTTTGTTGCTTTCTATGCTTGCTCCATTATTGCTCGTTCTTTAATTTCTTGTTCTGTTGTGGATTTTGCTTCTGCCTCATCTTTAGCTCTATATTTGTCAGTCTCAATATTTCACTTCTTCTCTTTCATGTCATTTTTATTTTTAAAACTTTTTCTTTGTCCCTCCTCTTTTTTTCTATTGGTACCTCTTCTTCTTCCTCTACAGATCTCGAGTTTGTTGAGATGGAAATACGGGAAATGTGATGATCCGAAATATATTTGCATAATGAAATGAATACATATTATTATCAAAATATGCTTAATGCAGAATAATATATACACAATAAAACTTGTTTATATTCAAAAAGGAAATAAGTTGAAACTGTAAAATGCAGCGGAAAAAAGCTTGCTAGAATGGTGGTGGTTTATCTCTAAGAGGAGATGTGATGACTACGCTCATTCACAAGAATATGATTACCATGAGGCTCTAAAGGCATTTTTACAATAAACAGGAATGTCAAAAACCCTAGACATCCAAAAACCTAACCCTAGGAAATGAAGCGCCAAAATTCATGTGGGCCCCGTTTGGGTAAGTTAGTACATCAAATTCCTGGAGTCATAACTTGTACATATGATATCCATTTTAGGCGCACGATATCCCGTTGGAAAGGTCTATTCGAGGACTACACATTTTTCTATAATATATCAAAGGTCATTCTAACTATCGTGAGCCCTAAAAACATTGTTTAGGGCCTCAAAACGGCCCCGAAAGTCAGGGACCCGAAAATTAGGGAAAAAGCTGTCGAACTGGAAAACTACCAAAATGAGTTAGTTGGAATAGGTGGGAGGCCACCAACATCCATATGGATCAATCCTTACCCCTTAATAATCAATGGTATCCATTGCGTTGAGTTCCCCTATCAGATGAGGAAATTTTATGTTGAATTTGGCCCCGGGTGAGCCACTTGCCTTGGTGTAGAAGTTGCCCTGCTTTGACAACTCGATAAAGATGGATCCTATGATGGAAAGTTCCCTTGATCTATTTTTCCACAATATGATCACTGTATTCATGTTTTATGCAGTTGGGGTTGAGCTCTATTGGTGTCAATTTTTCTACTATCTCTAGGTGTCCAATAATGGTGGGAAATACAGTCGAAGGATATCCACGTTGAACACTGGGTGCAAGCCAAGGAAAGGAGGAATGTTGAGCTTGAAAGCATTATCACCCACAGCCTTGGTGATGGTGTACGACCCATAATGGAATGGGTGAAGCTTCTGATGGGGCCCTGTAAGGCGTTATTTCTGCAAGTGCAACCAAACTTTGTCACCCACTTGAAACTTATGTGGCACCCAGTGTTGATCATAGTGCTTCTTGTACTTATCATTGGACTTATGTAGGATATCTTGAACCTATTGGTGAATGTGTTGGATCCTCTCAATGAACCGGGTGGCTTTGTCAACTTTAGTCGGAGTAGTATATTAGTCGGCCGAGGTGACCACAAGGGGTAGTGCAACATCTATGGGACCCAATGGTTGGAATCCCAACCCTACCTGAAAGGGGTTGTGGGCAGTTGAGCTATGCAGGGCTCAGTTGTAGCTATGATGAACATAGGGGATCCTATCATCCCATGTGCAAGGGTTCTTGGAATTATACATGCGCAATATATGCACGATCATTCGATTTACGACCTCGGTTTGACCATCTGTCTGGGGGTGGAAGGTCGTGGATTTGGTGAGCTTGGTGTCAAGCAATGACAAAAGGCTTGACCAGAATGTGCTGAGAAATCGACTATCTTGATCTGAGAAAATGGTTTTTGGGATTCCAAAATGTACCGAGACTCATTCAAAGAAGAGCTTGGCAGTGTCCTTTGTTGTGATGCTCTTCTTGCAGGCAGCCAGAATCGTCATCTTAGAAAAGTGATCCACAACCACAAAAACACAGTCATTGCCTCACTTGGTGGATAGGAGGCCTGACATGTATTCCATTGAGATGGATTCCCATGGCCTGCCAGGGGTAGGCAGAGGGGTGTGCATGCCCTATTTCTTAGTGATCAGTTTGGAAATCGCGCAGGCAGTGCAGGACCTGATATACTTGTTGACCTCTTGTCAAAGTTTCGGCTATTAGAAATGTTTCTACAACATTGCCACTATCGTTTTGACACTGAAGTGTCCTGCCACTCGACTGTAGTGGGATTCCCAAATCATCTTCACTTGCTCGCTTGATGGAACACATATATGGCCTAGATGACACAACAACCCGTCTTAAATATGAAAATTAGCGACAACTCCATTTGCGCCCAACATTTGGTAGGTGGTGGTGAAGTCTAGGTCTGTCTCATAGAGTTGGGGCCATCCAGAGGTCTCATGGACACAAGATTCTAGCACCATGGTGATTTCTGCAACTAGTGGTCTGCTAAGGTAATCAACGATGTGATTGGTGCTTCTGATTTTATACTTGATGTTGAGGTGGAATTGTTGCAAGTACATGGACCACTTCTGATGGTGGTCATTCTGCAATTTTCCTTGTCTCTGCATGAACTACAACAACTTATGATCTGTGTGGATGACTGTCTCCTTCCCAAGAATGTAATGTCTCCATTGGTGGCAGGATTGCATAATGGAGTATATTTCATTATCGTGAGTAGGGTACTTACAGACAACATATGATAGTGTCTCACTATGATAGGCCACGGGGTGGTCGTGCTGAGTGAGAACGATGCCCACAACATAGTCCGAAGAATCTGTCTCAATCTCAAAGGGTTGTTGCAGGTATGGTAGTGAAAGTACTGGGACTTAGCATAAGAGTTGCTTCAAATCATTGAATGCTTGTCATTGGGACCAACCCCACACAAATTTCATCTTACCACCACCCCTGGTTACTTGGTTGAGGGCTCATGCAATATGGGATAATCGCAACATGAACCTACAGTAGAAATTAGCAAGGCCCAAGAAGCTCTGAAGCTCAGTGAGTGTGGTTGTGGCTGGCCAGTCATGGATGACTTGGATTTTGGCTGGATCCACATGTATGCCATTTTGATCAATGATGTATCCCAGGTAATGAACCATGTAAAGATCGCAGCCACAAACTTCCCTATCTAAGAGATGACCTTTCTGCATTTCTTGGCAGAGATCAAGAAAATAGCACTAGGTGGGACTGCCTTGGGTATCCTGTACAATTTCTTGTTCAAAGTAATAATAAAATTGTGAGGCCTAGACTCATATACAACATGACATTTCCACAAATATGGTTGTCCCAAAAGAACATTACAAAATTTGAGAGGGGTAACATCACACAATACTTCGTCTTTGAAGGGCTTGATGTCGTAAGACAAAAGACATTGTTGGTTGACGTGAATGTTGCTTCCTTGGAGGAGCCATCCGATGGTGTAGGGTTGCGGGTACGACGTTATCGGCAAGGCGAGTCACTTGACAACCTCTGTTGAGATGAGGTTCTTCTAGCTACCGCTATCAATGATGAAGTGCAGTGGGGTACCCTTCACCCACATCTATGAATGAAAAAGGCATGTGCCTTCCTCTGGCTTGTCTAGTTCACCGGGCTGGAGCTTGGTGGTAGAAATAGTAGCACTGGGTTTTGCATCAATGATCTGTCTCCCCCTTTCTGGTTCTAAATCAAATTCAAAACCCACTTCTGATTCAGAGGCTTTCACCTCAGCCACCAATGACTTCTTTGAGCGACAATCAGCAATTTTATGCCAAGTGCTCTTATTGAAGTTGCACCACTTCCCGGTATCTTTCTTTGTCTTTTTGGTGTCCTTCTTTGCTTGCGACCTGGAATGGTTGTCCTGAGGTTGTCCGTCTTTGCTCTGTCGGACCTTTGTTCTATGGGTTGGGGCCGCCCTTTCCTGGATTTTGTTGTGAGGGGTTTCCAAGCCCAAATTGTCGCATCTTTTGTTTGAGCTTCTGCTCAATTTTGACGGCATATCGGTAGGCTGCACCCAAGGATGAGATGTCCAGAAACTCCATTTCATCATGGATGTATCTATGCATACCGCTGCGATACTTGAGGACTCGATGTCACTCAAAATATTTGATACCCAACTTGGTGTGCAAGGTATGGAAGATATTTATGAACTCGGGCACCACTTGGTCTCTTTCCTGTCGCAACGTGGTCCATTTTGGGGTTTCATAACTTCCAATAGGGTAGTATTGTTCCTTAATAGCATCCATGAAGGACTCCCAGGTGACTATGATTGTAAATAATGAGGTTTCGTCTGTTTCATTTTGCTCACATAAAGTTTCCCACCAATCTTTGACATGGGGGACAACTTTAAGGAGCGCAAAAGTAATCTTTTCTCTATTCGAGAAGTTATGGATAGAGAAATACCCTTCAAGCAAATTCAACCATTTCTCTACCGCATCTTCGTCTATCTGACCTTCAAATATAGGAATATCGAATTTGATTTGTACCTTGAAGGGGGTGATGCCTCCGTTTGAGGAAGATGTGTCCCCTGTTGGTATTCGCCGAAGGATTTGCGCAAAACTATCCATCATCTCATTCCTTTGTTGCGTGAGGGATTCCTCGAGAAACATTTTGAAGGGATCTCCTATCACATCGTATTTATTTTCTTCTTCCATGAGAGGTCGTTTGGGCGTGTGAGATATTTTTTCCTGAAGAGAAACAAGCTCGAGACCCAATTCTTTGTACCCTGACCTTGTTGGGGACATGCATTAAGAACGACAAGGAGCATACCGCTCTAGTACCACTAATCTGGAATATATTTGCATAATGAAATGAATATAGATTATTATCAAAAGATGATTAATACAGAATAACAAATATACAGTAAAACAGGTTTCTATTCAATAAGGAAATAAGTTGAAACTGTAAAATGTAGCGGAAACAAGCTTGTTAGAATGGTGGTGGCTTATCTCTAAGAAGAGATGTGTCGGTTGCGCTCATTCACAAGAATATGATTACCATGTCTCTGAAGGCATTTTTACAATAAATAGGAATGTCAAAAACCCTATACATCCAAAAACATAACCCTAGGAGATGAAGCGCCAAAAGTCATGTGGGCCACGTTTGGGTAAGTTAGTACATCATCTTCCCGGGGTCGTAAATTTTGCATATGATCTTCATTTTAGGCGCACAATATCCCGTTGGAAATGTCTATCTGAGGACTACACATTTAGTTGTTATATATCAAAAGTAACTATGACTGTGGCGAGCCCTAAAAACGTTGTTTAGGGCCTCAAAACGGCCCTGCAAGTCAAGGACCCGAAAACTAGGGAAAAAACTGTCAAACTGGAAAACTGCCAAAATGAGCCATTTGGAATAGGTGGGAGGCCACTGACATCCATCTAGATCATGTGCCCAGCTTCTTCTTGTTATGCCTCTTTCCTAGTTGCTTCTCTCATCGTTTCTTCATTGGAAATTCTTCCCTTCAACTGGCCACGTCTGTTGAAAATAAATTCATCATATGTCCTGGTGTACCTCTTCTTCTTCCCAAAGATATATGGTATACTCATAAGGCAACCTGATGTTATTGAAATTTTCCCTGACAATACCCTTAAGATCATGTCTCCTGAATTGCTCTTCCCCAAATTGATAGGAAAACAAGGTATTTACTTTTGCTAGGGCTTGTTTAGTATTTTCAAAGAAATAGTTACCAACATACACAGGTAGCGGGGCCCAAATTGATTTCTTCGATCTATACAACATTCATTCAACTCCGTGTATAATGGTTTGATATACTACTTCCTGGAGAACCATCTTATCGAGCACGAACTATGGAAGTAAGTGTGGTGGTTTCATCGCGCCATATATTCTTATGTAAGTACCATGATCCATGAGGTACCGGTCCCTGATCTTCCTTATGACTATTATGGATTTGTCAGTCATGAGCGGGGGAGTGGAGCAAAAAATGAACTCATACAACGGAGCGAGAAAGTGTTCACATATTCTTTGGTACTATGTATGATATTTGTGCTCCCATAGTACCTTACAATATAAGTGAATTGAAGGGTTGGATGGTAACCAACTACACCCCATGCTAGGGCACTTGTGAGTTGTGCACATGATTTCCAAGAGGTACGAGGACATGTGGAAACTAGGGAACATCCCCGATCAGGCTTGTTTGACCGCAGAGATAGTCGTTGTAAGGTTATCAGACAAGATGTTTGCTCAGTTGAATGGCGTTCCTTCATCTATGTAGTAATATATTAGAGGCATGTATGATAAGGGGAATTGTGTTGCATCGGGTTCCCTGTATAATCTGCATAGCATGGCTACTAGATACTGGTAGGGTCTTCTTAAGGCGCTCGTGGGGTACCCACTTTTGGATCTGTACTTAAATTGTTTTTCTTCCTTATACCACTTGGGGAACAAATATGTAGGCATGTATTCAAGCTCACTGAGAAGATCACCATCCAATATTTTTCTTCCTTCTTCAATATGGTAGCACTTGGCCAAAGAATCTGGTCTAAAAGAAGCTATGGGTTCCTTTCTCGTGTTGCAGACGTATCTAATGCTTATGTCGATGTTCTTCAGAATCCAGGAGATAGTGTCTGCACAAGGGAATATTGTTGGATGTGATGCTACTAGGAATATCCATGATCTCTTGATATTCTTGAATGCTTGAAGCTCATATGGGTCTTCAGTTTCAACGGAGAAATTTGATTTTTTGAACATATGATAAATCTCTCCCCATTTCAATGTCTCTCTGTCCTTCTCCAAGAGCCTCGTTGCATCATCGTATGTGGCTCTGATAATCTATAGCTCTCCTCTTGATTGTTGGTTACTTACAAAGGCTTTAGTCCCTGATGCTTTGCTTGTTGTTTTCTTTCGAGGTGACATGTTCGAACCTGCCACAAAAATAAGTTTAGGGTACATATTAGGGTAAAGTGTACCATTCAATGCAACCAAATGACTAGAAATACTAGAGGAGTTATTGATATTATTAAGAGACATAGATCCATCCTCTAAGGAGGTAAGGATAATGATAGGCATGTTTAAGCAACTTGGTAGCAACTTCGAGAAGACGGGTGAAAACTAGACTTTGAAAAGCAATATCAAAGGTCCGAAGGTTAACTCCTCTGATGCAGGCTGGAGGAGTTTGTATAAAGTGTTTCGATACAAGTGGGTAACTAGTTGAAAAATATCTGATCAGGGAGGTTACGGATAACTCCTCCAATCAGAGACAACAGAGTTAAAGTTTGAGCTCCTGAATCGACATGAAACAAACAACATTGAGTGTAACTCCTCTGATAATATCAGAGGAGTTGAGTAGAAATCCTCCGATATTATCGGAAGAGTTATTTTTAAATGTTCTAAGTGGTCGATATATATGGAGAATTGTTTTGCGATTCCTTTGATCGCATCAGAGAAATTAGTTAGAACTCCTCCGATGTGATCGGAGAAGTTAGTTGTAACAATATCGATGGCTAGAAACCTAGAGGTTTTAGGGAGAAAGGGAGAGAGTTTATTTAAGTATCACTGCACTAGGTACAGGTCCAAGGTCGGGCTCCTATGGATATCCTAGCAAAGGGGATCTCGAGATTTTGACAGACATGGTAACCATATTATGAAGACAAGTCTAGGTGCACAGATGATGTAGCTACATAAACGCAGAAGGAATTAAGGGAAAGGTGGGGTGTTTAATTGAAACAAAGTGGAGAGGATTTTCAGGAAGAAATTAAAGCCTAACCCTAAACCTAAGAAAATTAAAAAAATGTAAAGATTCCCTTACCTAGATCTTGGTGTTACGTGGAGGTTGCGGATAGGTCATAGGTTTGAACGAAAATAATTGATGCACTCTTCATCTTGGACTCTTCCTCACTTCGTCTCTTGTATCGAATAACAAGAACCTGGTTATTGTTCTGATTATATAGATTAAGAATCATTTTAGCATTAAATGCAAGTAGGTTGGGTGGTTAAGGTCAGAGAGTTTGAAGACAAGTTCTCTGATGAACATCGAAGAAATTAGAGGAAAGTCCTATGATAATTATAGGAACCGATGGGAGAAACTCCTCTGATACAAATCAAACGAGTTAGAACTAACTCCCTCAATTCGTATCGGAGGAGTTGTTGTTAACTTGCACGATAAAGAGTGAAATCGGTGAGGAAAGGAGGAACTCCTCCAATGTGGATTGGAGGAGTTTTAAGTAACTGCTCTGATTCTCATTGAAGAATTTAATATTAACTTGGTTGATTTTGAATGCTTAGCTCAAAAACCAAGTCTTCAAGTGCTTCTACTTAAACATGATTTTCTAAGGAAAACATAATTCCTCTGAGGATTTTAAGTTGGAGAGAGACTAAAGAAAATTTCTTCTAGGCTCAAAATATGGGGGGGGCTATTTTCCAAAGGTTACGCAAGATCAAAGAAGGAAAATGGAGGGTTGTAGTGCTTGTCACAACAAGTGGGGATGTTAGACATTCGTTGTCTAATGAATAAACCTATCACTAATGGCAGGGTGACTAGATGGTTACTTTTGTTGGAGGAGTTCGACGTTACAATCATCAATAAACCTTGAAAGGAGAATGTATTTGTTGACTTCCTTTCTAGGCTTATTGATGGGGGGATGTTATTCCTATAGAGGTACCTTTATGTATGAACATTTTTTTTCTTTGCCTATTAACACACATTGGTTTGAAAACATTACTAACTATCTAGCTGCAAGAAAGCTTATGATTTATCCGTCACCAAGGGATTATCAAAAAGTCATCAAGCAAAGTGCAATGTACTCATGGATCCAAGGCCATATATTTCGCATAAGGTCGGATATTGTTATCCAATGGTGTCTCCGATAGTATGAGATCTATGACATCCTCAAATTGTTCCATGATGAACCTTATGGAGGAAATTTCGCTAATAAAAGGACTACAAACAAAGTACTACATCTGGGATACTATTTGCCTACCATCTGTAGGGATGCCAAAAAATATGTCATAAATTGTGGCAATTGTCAGCAAATGGGTCGACCAGTCAATCTGATGAAATTCCACTATAGCCTCAGGTATTGGTAGAACCATTTAAAAATGGGCTCTTGATTTTGTAGGGCCAATCAACCCACCTTCAAGATAAAAAGTGTATATTTTGGTATGTGTGGACTATGTGAGCAAGTGGGTTGAAGCCAAGGCTCTACCCAAATCCACTGAGGAAGCATTAGCTGACTTCCTTCATGAAGAATTGTTTGTTTGTTTTGGGATTCCCTGAGAAATCGTTATTGACTAGGGGATCTTGTTTACTTCTAAGATCATTCATACCATCACTCAACAATTCAAGATCAAACATCGAATATCACTCATTGGATGGGGCCATACAAAATCGACACATTCTATGACAATGGCTCTATGAAATTGCTCACTATTAACGAAGATAGGACCTCCATCATGGCTAATGGCCATCAGTTGAGGTTGTATCGAAAGCTAGTGTCTAAGGAGGAGTTCATCCAGGAATTTATCAAGCAGGCAAATTTAGAGTTCATAAGTAAGGTAGTTGCGCCATTGATAACTACCTCCTCTTAATTATTTTTAAATTGAAAAAAAAAAGAGAAAAAGGAAAAATAATAATAATAATAATAAATCTAGTGATGAAAACCTGTCTCAAGCATTATTGGACCCAATAATATTAGAAAACCAGGCTCTGGTTGGTATCACTTGGATTGAAATAACTTTGATTGTGAAAAAATCTATGAATCACAATTGGATAGACTTTGCTTTAAAACCAATTCACTGGCATACAAAGTTTGCAAAAAAATAAAAAATAAAAAGTAAAAATAGAAAAGAAGAAAAAGGTTTCTTTGGATTACCATGTTTTGAATTTTTGGGAATGCTACAGAATTAGTACCATTAAACAACATCAAACCTCCATTTTGTAGCAGCTCCAATGGTCCACCAACTTCAGCTTTAGAGGGACAAATCAATTATAATCCTTTTCCTCGTTGCAATTGTTTTCTTACATAGATTTTCTTGCTCTTTGATACTTTAGTACATCTTTCATTTCTCTAGGCATAATTTCAGTTTAGCAGCAAGATTTATGGAATTATTTTTGATTTCATAAATTGTAGTTTTCTTTGATCATCATACTTCAATATTTATTTTAAATATCCCAGCTAAAGACGAAATAGGTCATTATGGCTCTACACTTTTCCATCTTCAGCGTTGAACATGATTTTGTCTCAACTATTATTATTGCTACGGGGTTATGCAATGACTAGCATGGAACTTCGACTTTCACTTGGGTATGACAATGTTGAGGTAAAATTTAAACTCTTTTGATTTCATTTATGAATTTGAATAGGTTTTGGGTCAATCCTTAAATCATACCTTTGACCCAATTTCCTTGGTAAGTCGGGTTTTGAGAAAAATATTTAACTTATACAATTCCAAAGCCTACTTTGACCTGAAATATGAAGATTAAGGGCTTGTTTCTAAAGCTTGTATCTTAAAATATGATAATACAGTGAGATCCCAAGGCTTGATTTTAAAGCTTGGGTCTTGAAACATGACAATACAATGGTAAAGATTCACCTTCCAAGACGTGTTTCAATACTTGTGACGTACAAATTCCAAGCTAATGATACCCCGTAGCATATATACTTCATGCACATTTTGATACTTGTGACATACAAATTCCAAGCTAAGGATACCCCGTAGCATATATACTTCATGCACATTATGAGTGTAAGTTAAGGGTTATCTTTATTATCCAATCCTATCCTTTCTCCATTTACATTCATCATTCAAAGACTCAAAAAAAAAACGTCAAAACAATCCAATAGCAATGAAATTATGAGTTTTAGTTAAACACTACATCATAAGCTCAGTTGAGAAATTATGATTTTCAAAGGACTATACCTTGCATTATAACCAAATGATGGTAATATAATCTTGTAGCAATGCAATTATGAGCTTGAATTGAGACATCATTCCAAGTCATTATCATTCTAGCCTTTCCATCCTCGTTTATACATATCACTCTTCCTATCCTTGCCATTTTATGACATGAATTGATCGGGCCTCATAGAATTGATACAATGGGTGGAAGAACCAAATGAGAGGAACCCGACAACATTGAGATTTTGGTAGCCGACTCGGAGGCCCTAGCAATCTTCAATTAGGCCAGAAGGCTACAATTATTTGAACATTTCTAGGGTAATGCCCAATAGATAACATTAGATTTTTCCTGATCATTTAATGAAACAAAGGCAGAAGCCCACGGATTGAAGCTAGAGGTGACAGAGAAGAACATCGTTGAAGCTACAAGATTACAAAGACGTGGAGAACGTTGGTTGAAAAATTTAAAGCTCCCCCAATGAATAGTTGGCCACAATTGCTATGCAAACCAGTTCGGGTACAAGATTTTTGAAACGGAGTACCTTAGGGTCTTCTTATTTCGCCATGGAAATAGGTAGTGTTCTTCATTCCAAAGTTTATTACATGTGAGGGATGGTTCAAAATGGTTTTTCACTACCATATCAAACTTTTTCTCCACCTAAAGAATAGATAGTACATTAATCTCCCCTTATTTCTCTTAAAAAGCCTCACAAAAATGGCCACAATAGTTTAGAGAAGTCTGGAATCTGAGAGTGGTATATATCGCCATGACCTCGTCAAAATAATCATTATAGCGGAGTTGGAAAAGAAGGGCTGGACCTGGGATATGTTTTTGACAGGGAAGGTACTCAGCCTCAAGCCTAGGGATAGAGTTTTACCTCCTCTTATTCTTCAAAGTCAAAGAAGGTAGACTTGGGGTAAACCCTCTGCTTCAACCCCCACAATAAATATTGTTACGGATTCAAAATTTGATAAAGTTGAAACCCTACCTCAAAGATGAAAGGGTATACATCATGTTGCTCCATAATTGGAATCGAGTCAATCCAAGGGTATTGAAACTCCATCCCAAGAAGAAAAGACTACAACACATGATGTTGTAGAATTGGAATTAGGGCAATTTGAAGGGCCAGAAACCCTAACCCTAGATGTTGAGGATGAAATGGATTCTCAAGCTAAGTCATCAACTTTTGAACCATTATTCTCAGTGAAATGATGATGCCCAGCTGAAGATAAGCCCAAAGAAACATTACAAGCCAACATAAGCACTTCAATAAATTTCCAGGAAGAGTGATTAAAAATTCAAGGGTAAGTGCCAAATGCCCATGCTTTTTTGACTTTATTGACACAAAAGTCCATCCTATTTGAACTTACTTAAGTCAATTGAAAAACTTCATTTGTAGAATTAAAATTAAGGAGACAACTTGGTAAATATAGATCTGAAGGTTCAAAAATGGATGTTCTCTTAAGGGTTATTGATTATGAGAATGCACCAACTTTTTATTCTGACAATGTATTAGATGAGAATCCTGAGAATGTTTTAGCACAGAACCCTAAGAATATATTAGTTGAAAAACTTGGGAATATCTTAGTCGGGATCCCTAAAGATGCACCAACTAAGGCTCCTAAGGTAAAAACAAAGGATTTTGTCTCTTATGCCCATCAATTTATCAGTGCCACTCTAGATGACATTATGGTCAATACTTACACGTTTCTTCAGTTAAAGCCTGACCTGCCCAACCGTAGGATTAAAGATGAGTTGTTTGATTTCGTAATTATTGACAAAGAGAGCCATCAACAGGCTATTTAGAGGCTAAAAGAAAAATGGTTTGGCATGTACATAGCCCAAGAAGAAAAATGGAAGGATAAAATTAAGGGTTATAAGGAGCGATTGACACATAGCCAACACGAGGTTCAACATGTTTGTGGATTGGCCTGGCCTTACAGGCATTGTCTTGCAGATCCCCTTCCACAATCTATGTTATATTTTTACATGAAAGATGGACACAGTTTTGAATCCAGAGGATAGCAGCTGGGCATCCAAGCAATATACATACTCCAAAACAATTTATAGTTGTAGTTTCCTCCATCTCACCTCACAACCAAAACCTGTTGTGTGAATTATACCACTTTAATTTCTTGTTACAAGATGAATCAAGGTGTAATCCAAACCCGTATGTGGGGGATATTCAACTTCGAGCTTTCTCTTCCTTTATTTACAATCAAACTGTGTGGAAGGAAGATTCAACTTTTTATGAAAGAGAAAACGATGGTTCTAGCCTTATCATTAGAGATGAGTATCCTCTACATATGGTTGTTAAAGAGGAATATTACAGACTTTTAGATGATCCATGAAATGCAACAAGAATAAGACATAATCAATGATTATCCATTGCTGATTTTGAGGATATTATTCACAACCGTGTCTTGAAATCATTGATGGATTCCCATGAGAGATGGGTGGGATTACCTGATTTCTTACGAGAACAAGATCCTACCGCCTATCCACTATTCAACCTGGCTTTAGCAAGAGCATAATTCTATTAAATTCTATGAGGAGTGGCACTAGATGGTTGGGACTGAGGTTTCACTTTCCCCTCATTTGGTGCCCTACGAGGGTATACAGAATAACAACATAGTGGGATGAGTTTGCAGAGACAACATAATGGGATCAAGTAGATAGAACTTTGGGTTTCTATATATCAATAGAATTTGGTCACCCATCGTTTAACTAGAATGACATTCATGTTGAACTTCCTGAACAAGAATGAAAGGTTGCATGAGGACATGCAACAATTTTGGCAGGGGAGGATGATGGGCTCCTAAAATGACATCATTTTTTCCTATATATATCTATTTCTATTAATCACTTACTCTCATTAAGCTCATGTCTATTCCAGGTAATATCTATTTCACAAAGATTTGGCTCATAGGGTTTTCCAGGTATTAATGGATTGATCTCTTAACCTTTTCTTGTTTATAGAATTAATCTTAAGATGTTTTAGTCGTTGCTTCCAACTTGTTTAAACTAGATATCATGGTTACATGCTAAACCTTTATGAAAAGTACGTAGATTCCTCTTTTGATCATGGGGTTTCTAAAGACGTTGTTTTGGAAAGATTTATTACATAAATTTTATGTCCAATGCATCAAGCTACCCTAGGAATAGAGCATCCAAAATGAACAAACCTGGAATAGTCTTGGCACAATTTAAGGGCCTTTTGGTTGGATATTTAATGCTTGAACATTTTTGGCATGATTTACGGGTCGTGTCTTGGCATCTATAGGACTGCATCTGATGCCATCACAACGAGAAACCTCCAAAAGTAAAGAAGGCCACTACCAGCAACCAATCACAACTCTTCCTAGTCTCAGCGCTCAATTATGAATAAGGGATGTCTTCAAATTAGTTTTTCAATCATTTGTTTGAATTCCAACTTGTTTTGAGTTCAGCTATGTCTCGTTGTGGTTTTCTAAAATTTGGCATAAGCCCAAACTCTATATATATATGAGGAAATCTGTATTTGAGACCATCTAGAGACAGAACAAATTTATAACAGAGTTATAACCTAGATCAAGTTTTCTGAGAAATAGATGTTGTGTGGATAAAAGGATTATTTGACCCGTTTGTCTTTATTGGAATCTTGTTGAGGTAGCCATGATCTAATGAAGGATTAAACTTGTTAAGCATGTTGAACCACATATTTAGTGTTGGCATGTTTCATTTTTACTGTACTTTCTTTTAATTTGCTTTCATTATCAATTATAGTGACCTTAAAGTAGATGCGCTTTCCTGTCACTAGATAAAAAGAACTTCACTTTGTAAGATTCATTGAGAATTAGTAGGATTAAGCGTACAGGTGTCTTCAATTAAAATTAGAAGCATACTAAAACACTGTCAATCGGATTAATGAAAAGTTTCACATTATTTATTTCCTTGTTCATGTTAAGTAATATTTCGTTTATGCATTTGGAATTTCACTTATTGCATGGATTAGTGTTTAATGTATGTGAACGCATCTAGGGTTTTAAATTCTAGGTGCATTTAATACTTGTCTATTGCTTGATCTATTTTAACAATTTCTTTTTACAAGTTACCACTTAAAACATATTTGAACAGATTAAGAACAATCACATCATAATTACAATGAACACAAAGACACCAGATGTTTGTATAAGCTTTTGTTTAATAAATATGAACATAGTAATATGAAAATATGTGAAAGAGGATTTTCTTTTAGCACCAACTGAAATGAGAAGCACCAACTCCTCAAAGAGCACCAACTCTCAGCCAAGACCCAGCTTGCTGCAAGTCCCAGCTTGCTGATAGAACCTAGTCTATCCAACTAGAGTATATTCAACTCTAGTAGTAGTGATGCATTATAGAACCAACTATCTTATGATCAGAAGTATACCATAACACTCTCATCACCGTATTTCATCTTCTCTGAGATTCACATTTCCTTTCCTCTGATATCTTCTTGGAATCTACTTCGGCTTTTGATCTTCTATTCTGAAGTGCAGAGACACTATCTTCTCACCACTTTTTCTCATTTATATAATCTTCAAACTTGTGTGAAATTTAAAACAATGTGTCCCTTTATTTGAACCATTGTACATTTTCATTTAAAATGATAATCTAAACTTTAATTAATATTATTTTTCTTTTTTATTCTTTATTCATATTTTCATGATTTATTCTCGTTTAATCATGATTGTGAATCGGTTCATTTTTGTCATGAGTTGATCACAAACATGGATCGACTCATTAGATCGTACTCTTGTTTCTGTTGCGTTCTCGGCTCACCAACAGACTATAATCGATCATCACATCTCTTCGATTAACCTAATTATAATTAATGTTTATTTATTTTACTGTGAAGGCTTTCCATAAATTTATCACAATCATGGATCAATTTAATCCTTTAAACTCGATCCCTAATCTTTGTTAGATTTACAGAGACCAGATTCTGTGAAGGCACTTCCTTCAAACCATCACATATGAGTGTGCCACAAGACCACGAGCTTTACCAACTATAGCGATGTATAGTACAATGCTTATAGCATATGACCAACGACATAGAACCACAGGCTTACCAACTAGGTGACATACATTTTGTCCCTTTAAACCTTTTTACCATATGACCAACGACGGTGACCTCACGCTTAGGCAATTAGACCAAATGAGCGCTTTATTAAATTAACGGTCATGATTCGATCTCTGATGGGATGGACGTCTAACGGAGTTTCAGCGTTTTGCCCATCGGGTCTTCGTGACTTACTACATTGCAAAACTCCTGATTTAATTCTCCCAAAGTGACGTAGCTTTGCTTACGTCACCTGTTGACATGGTCACGAGCCAATTTCCTCTTTGACACTTGTCATTTTTTGGTTATGCCATGTGTACACGTTGACATGGTCTTCCACGCATCCTTCCTTACGAGGTTTGCTGACATGGTCTGTCAATGTGTCGTCCTTCCTCAACTTCGTTAATCTTGTGCCACGTGCATGCCCTCCAACCAACAACTATATCTTCAGTATTTCGGATTTCGCAAGTTCAGGATCCTTGAATCGTTGTCACTCCAAATTATCTGAGTCCAAAGTTTCGAAGGAATTCACAACTAACTGTCATGCAACTTCTCCAAGATCTAACGGTCCTTGTACCTTTGTGATCTGACGACCCAGAGCTTATCGAGATTTCGTGTTTCACAAATTTGGAGGACTACTCACCTCCCTTCTTCCATTCCTGATTTCTCGATATCCTCTTACGTTGGATCGATGGTCCACGACCCTCCATGATCCAATGGTCCAGATCATATTGCGATTTTTTGTTTCATGAGTCCATGCAACACTGTCTTTGACTTTCCTGATCTGAGAGTCAGCGAAATTCCAATCACTTGCCATGTGTCCTCTTGATCCAACGGATTACATCATTTCGCTGCTTTGGAGTGTTAACTAACTCCTGGGCTTATCCTCCTTGCAACTCCACTGGATCTGACGGCTAACAGGTATTCTTGAAGCAGATCAACGGTCACGATCTTTCTGTGATCCAATGGTTTAGCTCTCATCGTGATTTCGAGTTTCGCGACTTCAAAGGTTAGAGCACCTCCTTCCTTTGACTTTTCAGTCAACGAAATGTTGATGTAACACCTTGTTTCCCCCAGCTTGTAAAAATAACTATATTGGCCAAGAACTATGGCAAACCCAAAGATGTGAATGTTTAATTTGACGGACCTTTGTATAAAAGGTCGATGAATGTAAATTATGTTATGATTATGCCCAAATATGTGAATGTTTAATTTGACAGACCTTTCTATAAAAGTTGATGAATGTAAATTATGTTATGATTATGTGTTGTGTGACTGCTGGGAGGGGGGATGTGCTAAAAGAGACCACGATGGCTAATGAGAGGTGGTGGAAGGGACCTGGAATGGTTGCGTTAACTTCCACCGAACCAATACCGTAGTGGTTTTTAATTGCTCAAAGACCAAGAGCAACTCTTTGACCCTGGAATGAATTACCCGTTAGGATGGTAGGTGGGGAGGCTCCTCAAGAGTTAATGAGGGGATGGGGGCAAACCATACATCCGTAGAAGCTCTCAGACCTGACCACGGACGGGGGAATTCGTGCCACAAGCAATCTTGCAGAAAAGGAAAGAAAGGAAGTGTGGGGAAGGGGGAGAGAAAAACACGCACGATAGGGATCGCGGAAGAGAACCAGGAGGAACTCTGGAAATATAGGGAGTTCTGAATAGAGGAGAAGGAGAATAACCTTCGTCCTTGACTTTCGTTGAGTTGGAAGTAGGAGACTAAATCTCAAGCATCGTGGTCTAGCTCGGGGGTGGCTAGTGGTAAATCCATTTGGAGTCACTGAGCCTACGATTGGGTGGAAACGAGCACCCCTCTCGGGAGTCACGTCACACCTGGTTTTTTTGATAAGTGTTTAGGTCTTGTATTTTGAATTGAATATCTTGGATGCATGCTCATGTTCATACGCTCATAAATGGTTTCTGTATAGAAGTGATTGCCTTGTGTTTTGATTGGGAATAATGGATGCATGTTTATACTTATATGACCATAACTAGTTTATGTATAGAATGAATAAGTTCATAATACGAGTTCGTTCCCTTGAGAATTGTCCCATCTACTTGACTCGCACTTTGTCCTGGTTTAACTTCCCAAAGGCACCTTCTTCCGGGGAGTTTCCTCACATTTCAAAGTCGGAGTGAGTTCCTTGAAAAAACTATCGTTATAGTAAACCCACGAGTTTACTTTACCCCTATCACAGAGTTCATAGCCAAGCGAATTAGGAAGGTTTTTCAATCAGGTCACCAACCTTAAGGATAATTACCCAAGAACCCTCTGAAGGATCATGTGATCTGAGTCTGGAAACCTTGTACAAGAAAGAGTAGTTCTCTCAGGTTTCGAAGTCATGGGAGTTCGAAGCTCCGAAAGGTTGAATCTCGTGATTCAAGCTCAGAAAGGACGGGGAGTCCAGTTATCGAAAGAGAGTACCCCATCATTTGGCAAACGAACAGTTGGAGTCCTTTTGAAAATATCCCAAATCGGTTTAGTGTGAATAGGTTTCGGTGTTTCAGCACCTGGGAAACCAAAGGGCAAGACCCCTCATTTTCGCCAGTCGCGAAACCCCGGTATATGAAACCCCGAATCGGTTTAGCGTGAATAGGTTTCGGCATTTCGGCACCCGGGAAACCAAAGGGCAAGACCCCTCATTTTTGCCATTCGCGAAATCCCGGTATACAAAACCCCGAATCGGTTTAGCGTGAATACGTTTCGACATTTCGGCACACGGGAAACCAAAGGGCAAGACCCCTCATTTTCGCCAGTCGCGAAAACCCAGTATACGAAACCCCGACGCGCTCTGTGGATGAGCCCTGGGTCACAGGACAAGGTCATGTGGTAGAAGGTAGGTGTTAGCACTTAATCAAGGGTCTAAATTCGGGAATCGACATTTCGGGTCCCGAAAGATTCTGGACCGTCCATTTGTAGAGGACGTGTGGCAAAGATCTAAAGCCGTCGGGGTTCTGGAGATCGGGGAAATAGGAGTGAAGACCCTGCCAAAATTCCAAAAGGTAGAATGTCGGGATTTAATCCGGGGCGTTGATCAAGTCAACAACCTGGACCGTAGATCCGGATGATATTGGGCTTTCGGGTTTCAGGGATTGAAGGAACAAGGGTTCCTTGCAACAGGAATCTCGAAAGTTGAGTTCCGGTAGCACCATTTGGTGTTAGCTTGTGTTCACTGAGGTGATCGCATGAAGTAGGAAAAAGGGGAGCCAAGAAGCTCGTTAACCCCATTTCGGGTTTCGGCATTTCAAGGGACAGGGAGCCGGGGAGAGCTCGCACACAGAAATCCTGAAATGCGAGAGCTAGAAGCGCATTTTTGGTAAGGCATGTGGTCATAGCCAACGATCACATGGAGGAGGATAAGGGAAGGGATGGTTTGCACTAGGCACCATAGAAATTCGGGGATTATGTCCCTCGAAGAAAAGAAGAAAAATCTAGGTTGTCGTAGTGGGTGTGTGACAAATTGGTATCAGAGCATGGTTACAACACTTGGCCTTCTTGGGCTCATGAACGAATTGTGCAAAAACTCCATTCAAAGTACTCTTAAAAGGAGTAACCCTCTATCTTAACCCCTTTATCAAAAGCCGAAGTTAAGAATAAAAATCCCTATTGTGTGTAAGCATTTGAAAAATATGAATTATGCGTTGATTGTGAATGAATATAATGTTGACTAACAACAAGTGTTTTTCCTGCACAACAAGCGGACGATCAACCACGGGAAACTGCAGACGCATAGAATGGTGATGCACCACAAAGTGGGGGATGGCTCCCACAATAGAGACGAAGAGTCTGACGAAAGGAGAGCGGTAGAGACCCCTCCAGATCTAGCTAAGACTTTGAAAAGCCTCATGGTCGAACTACAGAGTTGCAAGGCCAACAACAAGTGGTTGATAAAAGAGCAAGAGGAGCAAATGAAAATTAATGCAGTCTTGCTGCAGAGTTTATCCAACATCCAAAGACAATTGCCGCATGGACCTGGCACTAGTCACGCAGACCAATGACAGACAAAGAAAAGTCGAAGTCCACCTGAGATACAGAAATGTGGTGTTTTAAGTGGCCACACTGGGAAGAGCACCTTGAGAAAGGTCCACCCCAGAGGTAAGGGACAAGCGTCAGACGATTCCTCTGGAAAGGAAACTGGTGACTTGGAGAGATCTTCTAGTAGCAGAACTAGTTCTTATTCTCAAAGAAAACGGAAGAAACAAAATCATTCCAAAAATCATAATCTCAAAGAATTCAAGAAGGCCAAACCACCCTCTTTCGACGGTGAAAGAAAGAAGGGAGAGGAAGTGAAGGCATGGCTACTTGGACTAAAGAAGTATTTCAAAGTCCACGACTTCTCAGAAAACTTGAAGGCTCGAGTAGCCACTTTCAACTTGAATGGAAAGGCTTCCATTTGGTGGGAAGACCTTAAGAATGTAAAAGGGATTCACGAAGAGGACCTCTCTTGGGAACGGTTTGAGAAATACTTCAGGAAGAAGTATTTGTCAGAAAAGTATTTCGATGAAAAGACTAAAGAATTATATGAACTCAAGCTGAGGCAATTCACCATAAAGGAATATGTCAGCAGATTCCTCGAGTTGTTGAGGTACGTACCCTATATAAAAGCAGAAAAGGAAAAGGTGCAACAATTCATCAGTGGACTACCTAAGGACTATCAGAACAGGATTGAGTTTGACGAGCCAAAGACCCTAGAAGACACTATCTGAAAGGCAAGATATTGTTATGAACAGCTTGGGCATCGGACAGAACCTCACGAAGGCTGGAAGCAGAAGAATAGTTCGGGATTCCATAAAAGGGGGTTTAAATCCCCAAGATTTAAAAACTATAAAAAGGACTCAAGGATGAGCTTCCCAACCGGAAGTGTACACCAGCAGAATTTCCCCTCCCAGGGCGGAAATAAACCTTCTGGATCTACCCCAGGAAAGATTGATAACCCAAAGAGAGAACCCTTGAAATGTTGGGGTTGTGGAGAAGAACATCTACTGAGGGACTGCCCTCACCGACAGCAGAACAGTCGAAGAATTTACAACGTTCAAGAAGCTACCACCGTCAACGACATGGCCAGGAGTATGCCGCAAATTTATGCAGCCATGGAAAATAAACAAGCCGACCACCAAGCTTCAGTGGTGGAGATGGAAGGTATGATCACCAACCATCTAGTGTCTATTCTAATTGACCCTGGTTCAAATTTGAGTTATATAGCTCCTAAGGCTGTTGATAAGTGTAAATTACAGCCACATAAACACGCTAACCATGGTTGGTACAGTTAGCCACTGGCACCAAAAGAAAGGTAGCGGAGGTCATACCAGCTTGCCAATTCACTATGGGTGAATTCCCCACCCAAGCAACCCTTAACATATTACCCCTAGGATCGTATGACCTGTTGATTGGTATGGACTAGCTAGCCACCTATAAGGCCAGACTAGACTATTGCCATAAAACCTTAGAATGTGTAAATGAAGAAGGAAGAAGGATAACCCTTCAAGGGATCCAAAAACCTGTCTCGGTGAGATGAATATCAACTCTTCAAATGAGAAAGTATTGCAGAAAGGGATGTCCACTATATGCGATACAGGTGTTAGAATCAGTTGAAGATGACAAACCAAGCCTCAAAGACCACCCCACACTAAGAGAATATAGAGATGTGTTTCCGGAAGAGGTATCGGGTTTACCTCCAAGAAGGGACATTGACTTTTCAATAGAACTTGCACTAGGAGTAGTGCCCGTGTCTATGACACCCTATAGGATGAGCACACCTGAGCTAGTTGAGATTAAATTACAACTAAAAGAAATGATGGACAAAAGCTATATCCGGACCAACGTTTCCCCATGGAGAGCACCAATTCTGTTTGTGAAGAAGAAAGATGGTACCCTCCGACTGTGCATAGATTATAAACAGCTCAATAAGGTAACCATAAAGAACAAGTACCCCTTACCCCAGATTGATGACTTGTTCGATCAATTGGGAGGTGCTTCCATCTTCTCAAAGATTGATTTGAGATCTGGATACCATGAAGTCCGAATCAAGGGTGAATACATCCACAAAACTGCCTTCAGGATGAGATATGGTCACTATGAGTTTGTGGTAGTACCATTTGGATTAACCAATGCCCCTGCCACTTTTATGTGCTTGATGAACAATGTGCTCAGCAAATTCCTAGA
>ML785243.1:441540-477908 GCA_009831015.1 Picea engelmannii
GGCCGCGTTGGCTGGGGCCGTGGATGTTTCCCCGCAGGGGTTTTACCACGTGAAAACATCGGTGTGTTGATCTTTGATCTGGTTATGTGAGTGGTTACTGAAGGTGTTCGTCCTCTGTTGGAATACCTGTGTTGTCGAACATTAACTAACTCCTGGGCTTATCCTCCTTTCAACTCCACTGGATCCGATGGTTGGTGGGTATTCTTGAAGCAGATCAACGGTCACGATCTTTCTATGATCCAAAAGTTCAGCTCTCATCGTGATTTCACGTTTCATGACTTCAAAGGTTAGAGGACCTCCTTCCTTTGACTTTTCAGTCAGTGAAATGTTGATCTCTCGCCATGTGTCCTTCCACTCGAACACGATCTGATGATCACGATCTTCCAATGATCCTTAAGCTCACGGTCACCCATATGAGTGATGTGCTTTGTATCATATGATCAACATGGTTAGACTCTTGATCGGATCGATGTTGAGCTTCTCATTCTGATCGGACAGTTGCTGAGGCTTCTCACATTTTCTGTGCACTGATCAACTGTTCAGTATTTTCACTGATTCCGATGACATCTCTACAATCTGTTCTTCCTTCAGAACTTTTGATCATTGAATCATTGTTGATCCTATCATGATCAACAATAGTCACGGATTTCCTCTCTGTGCAATGTGTTATTCCTTCTAAGATTTTGATCTTTCGATTATTCGCTTCTCCTGTTCACTCTTTCGATCTCTACACATTGTTTGACATCTCTTTCTTAACTGATATATTGTTGACATCAATGACAATATCATTTTTCATTTAACAACAGATCATCACATTGATTGTTGACATCAATGACAATCTCAGCTGTGGTTATTCATCATTAACAATAGATCATTTCTTCAACTGTTGACATCAATGACAATATTTCCAACACTTGTGACAAAAAGCCACCAATAGATTGGCAACTCCACTAAGAATTTGATCTAGACATTCTTCCTCGGTTGTGGGTGTGCTTGTTAGCCTCCTTACCTTGCATTAATAGAGGTTAAACTTGAGGTTTTTTTCTATTACTATTTTTCACTATTTTAGCTAGGTTATGTGGTCAAAAACCCTTGTTTTTGTCTCAGTTGCAGCCTGAAAACTTCACCTCTCAATTGTAGGTACAATGTGGTTTTTGGCCATTTTTCTGTACTAGTCCAACGCAAATGTGGCCCTATTTTATGCATTGTCTCACTACAGATTCTACCTACATTTTTGCACTATCATAGTGCGTTTTTTGGCCAATTTTCCACACTGTCTCAATGCACTTATTGGCCATTTTTATATGTTGGACTTAGCTTCCAAATGTTTTAGTTTATTTTATTTTTCCTAGTTGAAAAAATCTTCCTATAGTGTTCTCCTAGGCTAATAGGTGGTTGGTGTTGTACTGTAAGGAATTTTTACAGAAACATTGTAGGTAGAGAAGAACCCTCCTAGGGTTCCTAGTATATTCATCTTGTATGATTTTTGTTTATTGTGTTGCATCTGTCTTGTTAAGCATACTTATTTCAAAACTTTTTCTTCTTGCAGTAGTTGCTTGAATTTTATTTCAAATCAAAGAAATATTGGATAAAGAAAATATTCCTTTTTGTCTTAGTATTTGTCCCTAGTTGCATACTTTATGTTTGAAGCACTTTCCTTTTGTTGGATAGTTGGTTGTCATTGATGTAAACCCTAGTCAACCCTAGAATAAGCATCTAGAAGTAATGGGTGTATTTGGAGAAGTCTCCAAAGTGATCCCCTTATGGTGTAACTCTAAGCATGGCCCTCATAGGAAGATGCTTTGAAGAAGTCTACAAGAAACCCTCGAAATATGGCCAAATGGTTAAGTAGTTAAGAAGTCCCGGAGGTGTGGTCATGAAGCTCGAACTTGATTGAAGAACAAAACTAAGAAGGACATTACAAATGCATATAACACATCCATATATGGATATTCCTCGTCATTATGTTTCCAATGGTAGGTGGTAGGCCATGTGGTTCCTCACGATTGAGGAGATGTTCCCTCTTGAAGATGGAAGCTCCAAAGTATGGTTAAGAAGCCCATAAATGGTTGTAACATGAAATGACAAGTCGACGCCCAAATTAAGGAAAAGAAGAAAAATTGTTGCAAACAAGAAGTTAGAAGTCAACCCCATTGCAATGAATATTAAAATAAATATTAAGGATATTGTTGGTAATCATTAAAAGTTAAATTGAATTTTATTTGGGTAAAGTCGGCCCTAAAAAGAGGGTGCCAGATCTAGTATAAATAAGGCCCCTAGGAGTTCATTTGTCACATAAACTAAAGTTATTTTTATCTAAGGTAACCAAGGAGATCTGAGGCGAATTTCAAAGGGAATATGAAGTGAAGAAGGGAGAAATTCCAAAGGAGGATGAAGTCTTGTGATGATGTGTTCTAAGGTGTGTTATTTAAATGTCATCTTACCATTTTTGCTAAAAATCTTTTTCTAGATTGATTCAGATAATGAAACTTGGAGGATGTTGAGAAGACATATCAAGGTACCCGTGGTAAACATTTCATCTTCTAGGTCGTTGTAGTTTTGGAGATACACTCTGTGGAAGATAGGGTTTTTGACTAGTCCTGAAAATAGTCTCAAACAAGTGTTATGAGAAAAACAATCATAACTTCCTCATAGATGATCCAAATTCTGTGAGAATAATTGAATTGGAAAGGGTACAATTTGTAGTATGTTTTCTGTGAGTTTCAAAACTAGATAACAAATATGTTGATGTTTGGACAACATCGGGAAGACATTCTCTTGGAATAATAATTAATAATATAATTATTGATTATTAAATATCATATATAATAAGTAAATGATAATAATAAATAGTTATTGATTATTCAAGGGACACATCCTTTCATGGATGGTCACCATATGTTCCCTATATATGGAACACTCATCATTGTAATAATATATCTATCATATCTCATATGAAGAAAAACAACATGGTATCAGAGAAGGAGACTCCTTCACAGGAGGGCCCAGTAAAATGAGAGTAGAGTAAAATGTTGGGAGTGTTAAATTTATGGGGTTGTTACAATATCTATGTACAACATATTTACTTTTTACTCCTACCTAAATTATAGAAAGAATTCCATATATTATGGTGGGAAGTAATTTCTAGTAAAAATATCTAATTACCTAAATATGAGGAATGTATTGCATATTTACTTCTACCTATATTTATGCAAAGAATCACCAGAATTATGGAGGAACAATTTAACAAAGTCAAATGCTATGTGGATGGATTATAACCAAATTAATCTTTGGGTAGTTACAGAGGTATTCTCCAACTATTTATAAGAAATAAAATTTAATTTAATTTTAAATTTAATCTTCAAAGAGACATGTATTTTTTGGATCAATCTAATATTACTATAAAAAGACACTTTAACGGCACAACAATAGAAACACATATTTTTTTATCTCTCACACGTGGGATAAGTGATCTAAGGAAGAGACTAAGAAGTTGAAATTTTATGAGTTACTTAGTGGTGTTCTAGTGTTTACTAAAGTAATATCGTATATCATTGGAAGTAATTACCACTTGCGAAAAATTGTGCTTGTTTAATTTAACACTAGAAAATCAACATGGTTAGTCGTATGACATCGAGTATATGATGGATGTGTGTTGGTAGTCATATGAAATCGAGTATATGTTGGATGTTTTTTGGTAGCCTTATGACATCGAGTATATGATGGATGTGTGTTGGTCATAGTGGAAGACATATTATTTGGAGGGTCACTGTATATAGTTATGCACAAGATAAATTGATCTCCTCTAGGAGATTATTTTTGTTGTTCTTGTTTCTTGTTTTGGAAAGGTCATAGGTAATAGCTTTGAGAAGGAGACATAATGATGGTCATAGGAGGAAGGCATGGAGGGAAATACCTTCCAACATGATATCAAGGAGAGACATTGCCAGACATGATGCTCAAAGACAAGAAGTCTCTAGGAGAAATGTACCTCCCAGGACGGGACCATGTCAGATAGAAGAGACAGTTCCAATGATCATGGATACAACGATTCATGATTGTAGTAAAACTATGGTAGATCTAGTAGAGGAGGCAAACACATTATGAGACTCATAGGGAGAAAGTGTAGCAGTCCCAGTACATGAGTCAATCCATCAGATGTTGAGGAAGCAAGCATGGAAGCAGTTCCAGTGTATGTAGAGGCACTCCCAAAGGGGGAGGAGGTACTACAACCAGAGAGAGCAGAGATTGAGTTACCTTGAGAAAAGGAGGAAGAGCTACCTTCAGTGTCAGAGGGAGCAGAGACAGAGGAGGAGTCACCTCCAGCTCCAGAGGGAGTGTTGATGTTTTTCAGCTTCCTGAGACATCGGTTTCATGAGGGAACCTCGATATATCAAGTAGGGTCCAAGATGAATTAGAATGATAAATATTTATCTATGTTTATGTGGGAAAATGCACCCATGATTGCAGTGTATGTTCAGAACAGAAGTCCTCATAATAATTTGAGTAACATGACGCCCGAGGATGCCTTCATCGGAGTGAAGCCCGAAGTTGCACACTTCAGGATATTTGGGTGTCCAGTATACATTCATGTACCCAAGGAGAAAAGGATCAAGATAGACACTTCAGACAAAAATGCTACATTTGTGGGGTACAATGAGTCTTCGTAGGCATACCAGATCTACATCCTTGGTTAGAGACATATTGAGCTGAGTAAAGATGTTACTTTTGAGGAGGAGGTATCCTTTAAGAGATCTAGAGGATCTCACATGGAGAATGATCCCATTGATAATGTATCTCCAGTTGATGTTCCCAGAGATATTGTAGTAGGTTGGAAGAGACCTACATGGGCTCGTCAGAAGGATATGCAACTCCTCATGGTACCTTCCGAGTGAGAAAGAGACCTCAAATATATTCATGCTATGTCACAGCTATGATCCACATCATTCCTTTTGAGCCTTTATGTTATGAGGAGGAAACTAGTCATCCAATATCGAGAGATGTCATGATGGAGGAGTATCAATCCATCATGAAGAATGATGTGTGGGATATTGTTCTGAGGCCTGAGGGGAAGTCTTTATTGACTTCTAAATGGATCTACAAGATCAAACACACGGTTGACAGGAGCATTGAGAGGCACAAAATGAGATTTGTTGCTAGAGGATTCTCTCAGGTGGAGAGAATATATTATGAGGATACATTTGCTCATGTTGCTCGACACACTTCTATCCAGATCATTATTTCCCCTGTAGCATCCATGGGTTGGAGAGTGAATCAGATGGATGTAAATACAACATTTCTTAATGGAGAGATTGATGAAGAAGTATACATAGAGAAACCAGATGGTTTTTTGATACATGATAAGGAGTCTCATGTGTGCATGTTGAAGAAGGCCTTGTAAGGACTCAAACAACCACCTCGATCTTGGTATGCAAGGATTGATGGAAACCTGATGATTTTGGGCTTCAACAAAAGTGTTTTTGATCCCAACCTGTACTACAAGACTATTAATGGCGAGTCCCTGATTTTGGTCCTCTATGTTGATGATTTATTCCTCACCGGTATAGAGAGACTTATTATTGAATGAAAGTATGTGTTGGCCTCTAAGTTTGAGATGAAGGACCTTGGTATGATGCACTGCTTCTTGGAAATAGCGGTGTGGCAGAGAATTGATGAGATCTTCCTAAGTCAAAGGAAGTACACAATTGAGATATTGAAGAAGTTTGGGATACTGAACTTGAAGTCCGTGGATACACCAATGGTGATGAATCTAAAGAAACTAAGTGTGTCTTCTCTTGATTCTGATGAAATTGATCTAACTCTATACAGACAACTAATTGGATCATTGATGTATTTGGTTAACACCAGACAAAATATTTTCTATGAAGTGAGTGCACTTATCCAGTTTATGAGTCATCCAAGATGAACACATTGGATTGTTGCGAAACATGTGTTGAGATACTTGCGAGGCATAGTTGGACATGGTCTGAGATATACTTTCAGTATTGATATGATATGGTAGGAATATATTGACTCTGATTGGGCAAGGAGCGTAGTGGACAGAAAGAGCACCTTCGAGTGTTGATTCACTTTGGGATCTTCCATGGTTTCCTGGTGTAGCAGGAAACAAAATTCTATGGCTTTGAGCACAACAGAAGAAGATTTCATTGCATTAAGTATGTCAGTCCGTGAAGCAGTGTGGCTTCACAATATTCTTGTAGATTTATATGAACATGTGTTGGATTCCACCATTATTCATTATGGTAACCAAATTTGTGTGAAGATCTCAGAGAATCTAGTGTTTCATGACAAATCGAACCTCATTGAGATCAAGTACCATTACATCTGAGACATGGTGTAGAGGAAGGAAGTACTGGTGCAGGACCTTCCTATAGATGAGTAGGTTGTTGATATTCTTACCAAACCAGGACAAAGTTCAAGTACTTCCGTGACATACTTGGTGTGGCATAGAATGTCTCACTCACTGAGACGGAGTGTTGATGTTTGCATCTTCCTAAGACATTCGCCATGTCGTACTCCTCTGTGACTGAGTTGAGTTGATCTGTGATGACACTTATCCAAGAAGGGATAAGTTTGTTTGGGATTATAGCCCAACGTCCCTTGTGGAGAGCACATGAGGACATGTCAAGAGAAGTTACCTTGATGTCACACACTATGGGGAGTTGACCCTAGTGTTTCTAAAGGGAGTAGCCTCTAGAAGTCCACATGGGAGTACCATGTGTGATAGACGTTCTCCAAATCATACTCCTCTGTGAATTGAGTTAAGTTGATATGTAAGGACACTTATCCGAGAAGGGATAAGTGTGTTTAGGATTATAACCCAACATCCCTTGTGGAGAGCACATGAGGACATGTCAAGGGAGTTGACCTTGACATCACACACTATGGGGATTTGACCCTAAGTGTTCTTAAAGGGAGTAGCCTCTAGAAGTCCACATGGGAGTGCCATGTGTGACAAACCTTTTGCTACTATGGTGATTGTGTACCATTGGCGGATATTGTGTGTCTTTGGACAGTAGTTGTGTACTACTATGGAAAGATACCTCCCTAGATAAGAGGGAGTATTGATGTTTTCATCATCCAGGGAACCTTCTCCTAAATTGGGTTGCAGATCAAGGGAGATATGATACATTTATCATAAATGTGCACTTGTGGTAAATGGGCCCAAATGTAGTCCTTCCTTGATCATTAAAAAGAATAATATGGACTCGAGGTGCTTGAAGTGCTTTCCACTTGTCAGTTAGCATCAGGATGACATTCACTCACAGGTGTGTACTTTTGGTGAAAGATCTCGGTGTGGTCTTTTTCCTAGTCATGGTGATTTGACAAGGAATAATAAAGACTCAATATGCTATATGCTATTACATGCGGACCCAGAGTGAGCCTGATCTTAGAGAGAGTTAATTGGATCAAAGGGAGAGCTACATAAGGAGTTTCTCCTCGGTTCAAGTGGGAGAGAGACGTCTCCCAAGACTAACAGACAAGTGTCATGAGTCTAGGGTGAAGTTTGTACACTTCAAAGACAAGCTTGGCATGATGTAGAATGTCTCCCTCGTTGAGAGGGAGTGTTGATGTTTAGACAACATCGAGAATACATTCTCTTGGAATAATAATTAATAATATAATTATTGATTATTAAATATCATATATAATAAGCAAATGATAATAATAAATAGTTATTGATTATTCAAGGGATGCATCCTTTCATGGATGGTCACCATATGTTCCCTATATATGGAACACTCATCATTTTAATAATATATTGATCATATCCCATATGAAGAAAAACAACAAAATATTCAATGCATGGCATGCTCTATAAGTTATCTCTACATAATAGGCCAGAATTAAGCAAGGTTTGTCATTTTCACTATAACTCCTTTTCAGGGACTGTTATAGCAAGATTTGTCTCACCCTATATAATCTTGCACATAGGGCCTTTTTCCATTTTCGTATGCAGACTTGAAGTCTCTTTTTTGCAAATCCCAGAGATAAAAATATAATTTTTCCACATATACGTGCCATGCCTACTATACAACATGCGTATACGCAGGTTGCACCACTACAACCATGTACATCGAGAAATGTGCCCAAAATTGAAAAATGGTGTCAGTTTTCCATGTCACATCACAAGATCAATGATCCTTGGCCTTCCATATACTGGAAACGTTTCTACTCAGCCCTTCAGTTCCATTTGAAGGCTATAAATGGGCCAAATCCGAGTTGTGAAAAGGAGAAAAAGAATTCAACTTTGAGAGAAAAGTTACTATGGAGAAATTGTTCACTTCACATTGAGTCTGCATCCCTTTGTCCTTTAAGTCTAAACACATGGTTCAACCCCCAAGATCTTCCCTTACTGACTGAGGACTTCATTATCTCTCTTATATGATTTTGTCTTTGGTGGAGGCCCAGTTGGAAGGAACTTAGTTTCTCGGTTTCGAACCATGCCGAAACATAAGTCTGTAACTTATTCACTTCTGTTGATTATATCTTAATAGAAATACTATTTTCTCGTCCAATTAATATCTTGCAAATATTTGAATTATTATTCCATGGGCGTATTTGTTATGAATATTGATGGATTATGTTATTGAATGTGCTAACATCATATATTATCACCATATTCTTGTGTTGCTTGGTTGTTGAGGACTAGTTGCAGCTATATTGCTTTGGTTCAAGTGCTCAACGATGGAATTCATCGAACATCTGGACGAGGTAGGCCTTTTATCTTGTCTTGCTAGAATATTTTTCTATATAGCATACTTGATATTAGAGTTGATTTCTGTAGTCATTTTCATATGTTGTGGTTTAGCCCTAGCCATAGAGATATTTTCCTCGTAACAGAATTGGCGACCACACTTGGGATAGAATCTTTTTTTTGGGGTTTGGAGTGTTTTTCTCCTTCGATTACTCTTGTTCATATTGAGTTTCTTGTCACATGGTTGTTTGACATCCTCTGTTCACTATGGGTCTGAGTCTTTCAGCCTTCTCCTTAGCCTAGATGTGTTTTGACACATCTATGCGGGTTTTTGCTTGACAGTCACATACATACACATGGTGTCCTTTTGCAAGTTGCGTACATATACACTTTTCCCTTGAACAATCGCGCACATCAACTTTTGTTGCTTGATTGCTGGGTTTGGTGGTTGTTGGGTAGGTTTTGATGATTGTTGAGTCTTCTTGGGTCTTTGTAGTGACTGTTCAGTGTCTGTGGAGTGATAGGAAACCTGTATTTGGTTGAATTTTTGGGCGGTTCCTTTCTCATCATCTTTTTCATTTTTATTGTCCTTGCACCATGGGCTGGGTGTTTTTCTCCTTGATATCCTACTTGGGTTGTCTCTGTCTATACACAATAGAGTCTTTATATCAAGTTGTCCTTCAGTCCTTGCATTTTCATTTTTCTTATATTGAAAATACAAAAATATTAGGCATTTTGCATTGATTGGCATTTTGATCTCTTGAGTCTTTGTCATTTATCTTAGTGCATGTAAAGAAAGATTGAATTTTTATTTAGAATTGCAGAATTGAATTGAAAATTGCATTTTTAGGAAGCATATCATTTTTTGAAAATCGAAGTTAGGACTTTTCATTGTATTCATATTCATTTATTTTACTTGCTAAGTCATAACATCACTAGGTTCATGAATGCACCTTTTGAGTAAGCAAGGCCATTAAAATTAACGCTATAATTTAAAATTGATTAGTAACGATTTTATTTTCTAGGGTGCACAAACTAGCTTAGGATTTAGTGCCTTGGGATAGGATTTTGTGAGTAAAATTCTCCAAGGCTATTAAATCAACATATGTTTCTGACTAAGGGAGTAGAGAAATCCATTGTATAATTGATAATATCAGGAGTCTCCACTTACACCAGAGTTAAGCATGAGGTTGTGTGAGGTCGGTTGAAGGGATATCCCCCCGATACCATCTTAGCGTTAGATATATTTATGGGGATCTATTCGTATATGGGGATCTTGCTAATGCCCTTACCTCCGTGAGAGGCGGTGCTTTCAAGGTTTCAGGATTTGCTACCTTGCGCATACGGTGGACCTGACTTATGATTGTTTTCATGTGCATCAGTTATACCGTGGTTGATTAGTTTCTTGACTTAGGTGCCACGTAGGTTACTTGCAGGGGTTATTCTGCAGGTACCCTGGGTCAGATAAGGGTCGGACAACACACATGCTTTATGGAGGATTACCTCTCTGGGGGGATCTGACCGACTGGTTGTTAAGCCCGTGAGGGCCCTTATAATTGATTATGTTTCCTCCAATAATTAGCAGTGGAGTCTCAAGCCCCTCTTGGGTGAGGCATACCTACTTTAGAGAGGGAGGTCCCTTTAAACCACTTTACCCTATTTGTGTGCATATTGGCATTTTGTTTATTTTATTTTGGTGTCCTCTTTGATTATTAGTTGACCTTAAGATATTATATTGCGCCTTGAGTTTTCATCATCATGGATAGTGGAGTTCCTTTGACTCCCTCCTTCATTGCTACCTCCCCCATGCCCTTCACTCATTTCATGGGGACGAATCCGTCCATGTTTCATAATGGTATGCAAAATTATGATACTCTGACAATTCTGTGGGTCTCTAATCATTTTTCTCATGGTATGAAAGACATGTCTTCGCACTTTCCATCCTTTGTTTCGTCTCCTTATGCGAATCCAAGTTTTGGGTCTGGGGGAATTATGCCTCCTTATTCTCCATGTTCGTTTGGTGGGAGTCATATCTCTCAAACAACACTTACGATAGGAGGTTTGAATCTTCCTTCTTGTGAATCCAATTTTCCAGGAGCAAGTGCTAAAATGGGTGGTCCTTCTACTTATTACACTCCGTCCACCTATCCTTCTTCCATTATGTCAGTTCCTACGAATGCTTTTCCCATGGTGAACCTTCATCTGTCCTCTGGTGTTTCATCCGGGGGGAGTTATTTTTATAGTATGGGCAACCCCCTTCACGAAGCTCCTTTGTCTGGGGGAAACATATATCCTCACATGAGTAACCCTTGTCATGTCGTTGTCTATTCGCAAGCGACCTCCGCAGTGTCGATGCCCTTACAGCCCTTTATGAATCAGTATGGGGGAGGATACTATCCTGTTGAAAAGGGCCATGGTGTATACCAGAACCCTTCTTGGCCTGCAATTTCTCAAAACCAGTCTTTCCCGGAACCTTGGTCTCAAATGCCAAAACCCACCGCCACCACAATTCCAGTCACTGCCAGTCATATTGGAGCTCTATCACCAACCGTTGCTAGTCATGTTGGAGATTGGTCGAAAACCTATGCAAGTCATGTTGAAGACCTGCAACCAACCACTGCAAGTCATGCTGGGGGCACAAGTCTAGTATTTTCTAGTCACATTGCACTTCCATCACCAACCTTTGCAAGTCATGTTGGATATTTCCTACTAGCCTCTGCAAGTCATGTTGGGATCATGTCACCAACCACTGCAAGTCATATTGGAGGAATTCATATGATTGAGAAGCCTAGACGTGTCAGAAGTAAGCCCAGATTCCTTTGCAGGACTTGCAAAGGAGATCACCTTACTCGTTCGTGCCCTGCTACTGTTGTGGTACCAGAAGCGTGGTCCTTACCTAGGGGCCCTTCGGGTTCTGAGTCGTCTTCGGTTTCCCAACCTTCTTTGGTTGATACAACAGTTGTGTCGATGCAATCTTCGGCCGACACCGCTCCTATTTTTGGGAGTGATGCATCTCTTGACCTTGTTGTCTCGCATCCTGTTCAACCAACGGTCGTGTCGATGCAATATTCGACCGACACCACTACTATTTTTGGGGGTGATGTATCTCTTGACCTTGTTGTCTCGCATCCTATTCAACCAATGGTTGAAGAAGTGGTCGTGCCGATGCAATTTTTGGTCGATCCCGCTCTTCTAGTTCTAGTTCTATACCTTCTATACCATGTCATTAGCATTTCTAGTACTTCACCTTCTAAACAAGAGAGATTTTTACTCTCCCCGAGTACTCTCCCTCCAAGTCTTGGAGAGATTCCCTTTGACTGGGATGGTCTTGTGGGGTATCCAATGCCTCATCCTATGTCCTTTCAAGTAAGATACATTATCCGATATATCATGGAGAAGGTAACCTTCGCTAGCACGTTATCATCATCGACTTGGAGATATTTGGGTTTTCCCAATCTTGTGTCAGTTATTCGTAAGATACTAACATTTCACAGAAGTCCAGCACGAGAGCCTTGGCCTCCCCCGTGACATGCCTCCTAGAAACTCCCAAGAGAGTCTGATTTAATCTCTTTTCTGACTTGTTAAAAAGAAAAAATATTGTCGAGTGAATTTGTCCCTTTCACACTCGTTAAATTGGATTTGAAAGGTTGTGAGTCTCAGTTAAACTCTTTTCCGACTCATTTTCAAAAAGCGAAAATATTGCCGAGTGAAATTGTCTCTTTCACACTCGTAAATTGGATTTGAAAGGACAACTGTTTGGTACAATTTTATCCCTTTTTCAAACCAAGTAGACTAAGACTATGAAAAATGACATTTTTTGGCATTAAGTTGTGATCGCATCTCATGCCCTTGCTTGTAGTATTGATCCTATTATTTGTTCTTGCTTTGCATTATACATTGTTTGCCTCAGTAGTTTTTCATCCTCAACCAAGCAAAGTATCATTTGTATCCTTTGCAACTTGACACCCTATACCCAGGAGGGAACATTCCCCCGAGGGTCCATCTCCCGCATGCACCTCCTTGCATTGAGCATAGGTATGTTCCACTGCTGGAACTAGTATTGCTTACTTGTGACACTCGTTTCCTCTTCTGTATCAAAGCATTATTTTGACTATGAAAAAAAAAAAGATGGGTAGGAAGGGAGTATTATCTTATATTGACAGTAGTTGTGTCGTCTTTGAACAGAGCACAAAATTTTTTAGTCCACTTGCCATCATAATTTTGGGTTTTAGCATGGCCTTAGGAAGTTGAGCCCATTACAGAGAGTTTACTCTCCCGACTGGTTAGTCTTTCAGTCCCTATGGAGAGTTTGATTGATGCCTCCTGCATCTCATGGTTTCATCATTGAGTCCATGTTGTAAGAGTCTTCCATATGTCTCATGATCTTGTTCAAAGGATGTCTATCAACATGTGTCGACCATTCCTCAGAACTCTTGACTTTTCATGTTGGCCACACCCTCTGTTTGTCTCAGAATCACATGAAGTTTTAGTTCTATGGCTCACCCTAGTCCTACTTTCTTCATTGTAGGTAACCTTGAACCCAACAATCAACATTTCATCATTGGTTGTTGACTGGGTGGTTTCCCTTGTGTTCAACGGCAAGACATCTATTCACACATTGGGATTCGTGCAGTGTATTGGATGCCATTAGCCTTATTGGTGGTTTCCTCACCTTTGTCGGCAGGTTTCCTCATTGTCTTCTCTTCATAGGGTCTTTTTCGTGTACCACTTGCACTTGGCACACGTGAAATATGCACAGGGTCATTGGTTCGTGAACATGTTCTTCGTCCGATTTCCTCCAAAATCATCAAGCTCCTACTTTGTACCTCGTGTTGAATGATGAGATATGCCTTAATTCTCTCCTTTCAGCGGGTCTCCTTATATCGATTTCATCTCATCTATTCTGGAAACGAGAGCTAGATTCCTATGAGTACCTAGAGGCTTGCAGTCATTAGTGGCAGGTTCTCTCGCCATTGACAGTTGGAAATACATCAATGTCTCATGATCGATGGATTATTCAAGTGTTCAACCCCGACTCCTTTATTCACACTTGTAAGAATGTACTCGGTGCCTTGATACCTACTTTCATCATCGATAGGTTGTCTCACATTTGTTAACGGTATACCTCAATGACCAGTAATCAAACGAAGCCTCATCATGTTCGACCTCAACTCCTTTATTCACATGATGTAGACTTGCACCTTTGGCGGATTGTATAGAAGACTTGAAGACATAAGTTTTAGCCGCAACTTTCCTCAGTTGTTATTACCTTTTCATTGGACTAGTACCCATGTGACTTCAACGATCATGGGAGATCAGATCGTACTCCATTGTATACAAATATCTTCAGATTGATTTTTGAGACTGGTTTTATTGGGCCTTGTTCGTGACTATGACATTCTTTGGCATGTAACTGCATTTGTATTTTCCTATTCATGGCCATGGACAATGTTTTGGTATATTTTCACATGGATCTGCAGTGTAATTCAAATTGGCAGCCATGTATGCAAAGTCAATACAGATTGTAATGAGAAACTAGTTCTTCCAGTTGGGTCCCCATTACTCCACTTCTGGGCTTTTATAATGTATTTCAACCATCGCAGATACTCCTCTAACCTCACACATTAGGGCGCATATGTTATAGCAAGATTTGCCTCACCCTATTCAATCTTACACAGAGGGCCTTTTTCCATTTCCCTATGCAGACTTGAAGTCCCTTTTTTGCAAATCTCGGAGCTAAAAATACAATTTTTCCACATATACGCACCCTACCTACTATACAACATGCGTATATGCAGGTTGCACCACTACAACCCGCGTACATCGAGAAATGTGCCCAAAATTGAAAAATGGTGTCGGGTTTCCATGTCACATCACAATATCAATGACCCTTGGCCTTCCATATACTAGAAATGTTTCAACTAGGCCCTTCAGTTCCATTTGAAGGCTATAAATGGGCCAAATCCGAGTTGTGGAAAAGGAGAGAAAGAATTCAACTTTGAGAGAAAAGTTCCTCTAGAGAAATTATTCACTTCACATTGAGTCTGCATCCCTTTGTCCTTTAAGTCTAAACACATGGTTCAACCCCCAAGTTCTTCCCTTACTGATTGGGGACTTCATTGTCTCTATTATGAGCTTGCCTTTGGTGGAGGATTGAAGTGGTGGAGGCCAAGCTGGAAGGAACTTAGTTTCTCGGTTCTGAACCGTGCCAACACAAAAGTCTGTAACTTATTCACTTCTATTGATTATATCTTAATAAAAATACTCTTTTCTCGTCCAATTAATATCTTGCAAATATTTGAATTACTATTCCATGGGTGTATTTGTTATGAATATTGATGGATTGTGTTACTGAATGTGCTAACATCATATATTATCACCATATGCTTGCGTTGCTTGGTTGTTGAGGACTAGTTGCAGGTATATTGTTTTGGGTCAAGTGCTCAATGATGAACTTCATTGAACGTCTAGACGAGGTAGGCCTTTTATCTTGTCTTGCTAGCATATTTTTCTATATAGCATACTTGAGATTAGAGTTGATTTCTACAGTCATTTCTGTCTGTTTTGGTTTACCCCTAGCCATAGAGAGATTTTCCTCGCAACAGGGACAATTCAAGGAGTGAAAATTGGATATTTCAGAGAATATATTGAATAATATTGGGTACAAGTTTCATACCCTTATTCATTATAGGTACAAATTTATGCTTGTTGAAAGTTATGGTTTGTGGCTGATCCAAAAACTAGTCCCACAAGACTGAGGTAAAGTTTGATAAAGATGTTATTCTATTGTTGTTGAAGATGAAGAAGGTATGAGTCTTTGTGATGGTATGCACCAGGTTTGTCACATGTTTAAAGGTATGGTTCTCTATGTGTTTTTGAGGTTTGTATCTTGGTGGTTTGGCACATGCTTAAGGCATGTATTGGAATATTGTTTGAGGAATTTCATTGATGCTTGGCCCATGCTTGAGGTATATGGTTGAATGTATATCTTAGATGGTTGAGGTATATCATTGATGTTGTGGTACTTGTTTTTGGCATATCTTATGGTACATAGTTTATTGCATGGTTGAGACATATCATGAATGATATGGTATATGGTTGAGGTACATGCTTTTGGCACATGGTTTGAGGAGCATCTTGGATATTGGGCACATGGTTTGATATGTACTTCAGTATATGTTTACATGTCTGAGGAATATCTTGGTACATGGTTGATGGATGTGATGGAACATGTTTTGGTACATGGTTGATCGATGTTATGACACATGGTTGAGGCATATATTGGCACATGGTTTATGGATATGGCACATGCTTGTTACATAGATTATATGGAACACGTGTATTATCATATGGTTTGATGCACATCTTGGTGATGGTCTTTGTGTATGATCTATGAGAGTGGATCGGGTCTTATTGATGATGATGAGGTATCAAGATCAGTGGCAGTAACAGTGACATGTTGATTATCAGCGACAGTGACAGGTTGATTATCAATATCAGTGGTAGTGACAGGTTGATTCTACACTAATATTTCAGGGTGGAAGGAAGGGGCAAGGAAAGGGGGTTGTAGCCTCCTTCCAGTTAGAGATGGAGAATATATGGATTTGGAGCTCCTTCAAGTTGGAGCCTATAAATCAGGGGGTTGGAGCTTCCTTCTATTTGGTGCTAGAGAATACAGGGAATTGGAACTTCCTTCAAGTTGGAACCTGTAAACTAGGGGGTTGGAGCCTCCTTCCAGTTGGAGCTGAAGAAGTCAGGTAGTTGTACCTTCTTTCAGGTTGGAGCCTGTAAATAGGGGATTTGAGCCTCCTTTGAGTTGATGTTGGAGAATTTGGAAGTTGGTGCTTCCTATGAATGTAATCTTTTGATATATAAGAAAGCATTATGTAGTTTTCTCCTATTTGGGTTTCCATGTAAAATACTAGTGTACTATGTATTTGTGGTTATGATATGATGCATTTTTTATGATTATATGTTTATGATATGTTAAATGCAATCATAAGTGAATGGAATCATTGATAAGTTAATGTAGTGATTGAAAATGGTAAAAAGTGTTCAATATCGATTCACACCTCCCCCCCGCCCCCGCCCTCCCCCTCTCAGTATTGGTGAATATTCCAACACATTTGCTATTCAAACTTTCTCTTCACTTATTTTCCATCCTTCAACCTTCATTTGGTTGTTGTTATAAGAAGCATTATGTTTCAAAATAAAAGTAATTACTTAGAGAAAGAAACACATTTCATTTCCAATATTTGACTTCTTTCTTTTATCTTTTCATTTTAAAATTGCATAGCCATCTAAATCATAGCCCATAACTAGGTGGAGATAGAGTTTTTCTTGATAATTTGAATCGAGGAATACTCATTTCTAATTAGGAGTTTCATTTTGATAAAAAAACAAGTACCTTTTTCTGAAGTATTTGTCTTAATTTGAACTAGTATTTCAATTCAAAGTCTCTTTACTTGCAAGCATTTCTATTTTAGTGTATCTTCGTTTGAATTTGGTTACACCACAAGTGCACACACTTCACTCCCCAAATAAATGATTGGTTCATGATGCCTATCTCAACCTGAAAGCAATAATTTAAATTAAACAATTAAATCCCCACTCAAGGCCAAACGATTTTTGTAGTTAAGTTAGGGGCGTGGGGATATGAATCCAAATAATTTTCCATAACCATTCATATTTGAGACATAGTGGTTAACCAATTAAGGAGATAAAATCCTTTCTATCGGACACAATCAAAACCCATTTAACAACAAGTGTGCTCTTTGGAGTGGATAATACCAAGGTTGGGACCATAGTTTTGATTGAGACTCCTAGCTCTTTCAATACTAAATATCCCATAATTATTTTATTTTATCTTGAAGGAAAGTTAACATGTTACACATATATTTGAAGAGGTAGCTTAGTGGTCTTTCTATTATGTTCCTATCTAGGTGGATCTCTCAAGAGGGAGGGAACTTGAAACTGATTTATGTGGGCCATTAGGATTTCATCACCCTCTGCCTTCCAATTAAACTATCTCATTTGTACCTTCACTCATCACCATGGTGGATTTCATCACCTCTCATTGTAGGTGTTTAGAAGGCTCTCTTTCTACTATTTATTCTCTTTTATCAATGGGCCTCATAACAATTTAGAGGAAAGGGTTTGGAAGAATCGTATTCTAGGACTATTTGAGCGTATTTAGTTTATCTTTTTCTTTTATAGGACACAAATTTCAATTAAGACATTGACACTATGATTCAAACACACTTGGAACCACTTGTTGCACCACCTAAGCACATAGTGTCTTTATTTGATCACTTATTTTCTTAATTGTTTGTTCTTGATACTTTAGTTCCTTGATGGAATAATTGCACCATTGAAGAGGTCTTAACACCTAAGAATCATTGCACCCCCTCAAAGACTATCTCTCAAAATCCAAGTCCTTCCTCCATTGGGAATTCTCGGTTGTGTTTTATCTCCCACTTGTTGGGTTATAATTGAATCAGTAGAGCCCCATAATCTCCCATCATGTTCATCATATTCAAACTCAAAACTATCATTCTCCTCAGATTCAGAACCATCATCCCCTTCAAGGTCATTGATTCTAGGTGCACCTAGAGTTAGTCTCCCTTCGACTAGTTTACCTCCATCTACCTCTGTCTACAACTTCAGTTCCCATGGTCACAACAAAAATAACCAAACTAAAACTCAAGCTCAACCTACTTTATCTTATATGGATGGGTTGAGTCTCCCCAATTTAACCAAACTCATAAATGATCTTATTTGACATGACACTACTTGGCCAGCCATGTCGACTAAGTTTCCCTCTGATATCCCTAAGTTTGAGGGCCATTCTGGAGAGAACCCCTCCAATCATATCATGTCATTTCACCTTTGGTGCTCATCAAATAATATCATGGACGACTTGATTAATCTTAGGTTGTTCCAACTCATTCTCATAGGTGTGGTCACCAAATGGTATATCGATTAGCTTGCCAATGCCCATAGAACCTTTCAATCCATCGCTAAAGTATTCTTGACCTTTGTTCAACTACTAGTTCGACGTGATGTAGGAATTGAAATAATTACCAAATTTCATTAGACTACTACTACCCATATCAATGATCATATCCATGAATGGAGTAGCAATTTGGTTTATGTAAGGCCAAAATTAATGATCGGTTCCTTATGGATTGGTTCTTAAATTCCTTACTTCCTCCTATAGCCAAAGACATGGCCATGACCATGCAAAAAATTAGGAGAAATCCATCCAAAAATCCCAATAGTATGACTTGATATGTGCCCAATCAAGGTATTTGTACACCATTCTTCTAGATGTTATTTTCTCTCGCTTATGTGACTTGTCTAAAGTGGGGGAATCCCATGTTGCTAATGGTGTCATTGGGTCTCTTTCACAAATTCATTTGTACCCTTATCCTCTTGGACCTAATATCTAGGGTAATCCATATGGTGGAATTAATATTCCCTGTGCCTTGCCTCCTATAGGGTGTCCCTCGATACCTTATAGTTCCAATCCTCCATGGGATACATCTTGTTCCATGTCTTAGGTAGGAGCCAAGACATATTATTTAGTTCCTCTCATGCATCAACATCTACATGGTCATACTTGTACTAGTTCCTCTTGTAATGGGGTTGCCACAAATCCTTATTATCCTTTTATTGGCCCTCCACCAAAAACCTTAGTACCTCCATCTATGGTACCTCAATCCTTAGTCAATGTTGATCCAACTTCTCCCTCTCCATAGGGTCAAATGTATGCCCAACAAAATGTTCCTACCCCCCCACCCCCCCCAAACCAAAATACAAATAATAACAAAAAGAAGAAGAAGGGTAAAGGAAAACATAATGACCAAAACTAGAATCAAGAGAACTAAGGTAGCCATAATCACTTGCACAATAATGTTGGATGCAATCAAAATGTTGCAACCAAAATTAAGATCATAATGCCCAACCAAGACAAGGGAAGAACCATATGCTTATTACTAATCACCCTTGCACTCTTTAAGACGTTTATGGACATTATACTCATTAGTATCCACTTATACTTGAGTTGCTTTGATTACATGAATTGGCTCATAAATTTGGAGTGGCACCAAATCAACGTATTACTCAATAAAACCCAAGATAGTCAATGCAACTAGTTGTGTTGTACAACCATTTTCCAACACAAGGATTTATATGCATTCCATAGGCCATCTCTTATGGTCAATCTACAAACCGTAACCCTTATGGAGATGGTATCTTTCAAATATTATACATAAACCTGGCGGATGCTAAGCTTTCAACCCAAACTCACTACTATGGCATGACCCTTGAGGCGTTTCCTACTGAGTCAATGACCCTCCACCCATTATTAATGGACCTTATAGATTCCTCAACCTACTTTCAATCTTTCCCCCAAGATTCCAAAGGTTCATTTGCATCACACTTCCTATAACCCCTACTCACAGGTTGCCCATAATTACAACATAGTTGATGATTTAGCTCAATCCCCCACATCTATGTCATCTTTAGAATTTCTCCAGACTTGTCATACATAACATAAATATTTACTATCTTAATTGGACATGCTCAATCCTTTGGTTGATAGAATGATCACCATTGATATCGACATATTTGAGCCTCATATCGCCCTTATATTGCCTTCCAAATTTTGGTCATTATTAAGAACATTGTGCTTCATCATTGCATCATCCACTTGTATTATGTTTTCTAGTGTCTGGAAGAAGTTAGGCTCTATCAAGCTTGTGCCATATAAAATCACCCTCTGTGTGTATGATGGTCGAATTTCCCTACTTGAAGGATTATATCATAATGTTCCCATCCAATTGGCTAGCAAACAAGTTCTTATTGATGTTGAGGTTCAGTAGATGTCATGTTGGACTACAACATCCTTTTAGGACATAGTTGCATGTATTCCATGAAGGAAGTTGCTTCCTCAATCTTCCATACCATGAGCTTCCCCCATTAATAGAATATTATTACCATCGATAAACTTACTTACTATGATCCCAAATCTTAGAACAACCCTAACAATGTATGACCTACCATTAATGGGAACTAGGTCATTTCCTCATTCATAGATGTTTGTCTTGGAATCTTCAAAGATTCCACATTGCTTGGGACTTACTATGGTCCCCCACCAATAGTGACATCTCCTGGCCCATCCAATGTTTGTACCGTGACAACATACAAATAACATGTTTCCTCAGCACCCTCCACATCAAGTGCATCATCCCCACAACCACCTAATGAGCCCACTGCTACCATATCTTCAAAACCATCATGGGGTGGGAATCCCACCTATAGGTATCCCTTTTCTCAAGTCCTCTTCTTGTTCCCTCCTAGAGTAATTGGCACTCCAGTGATCACTACATTAAATATTCCTAATCTTACATTGGATATCCATGTGTGGTACATGAATCCCCCAACCCCTCCTATGCCCTCGACACTCACTCCTCATTTGGTTTTAATACCTATGCAACTAGTCAATGTTACCCTTGTTCCTCCTTAGAATCCACACAAGATAAGCTGGCCATGACCAAGGATGGGAAAGGAGCTCAGAATGGGGGGGGGAACTAAGAAAACTAGGGACACCACTATATATAAACAATCTATGGCCACCCTGACCATTGCACCTAGAGTTATTCCTCCTTGTGCATTATGCAATCTCACTAACCATGCAACCAATAATTGTCCATCACTCCCAAATTTATGAGACCTATTTAATTTCGATGATTCAAGCCTTGAACCCTCCACTCCACTTGCAGAGGTTTCTCTCCCTGAATCATCCACAAATCATATTAAATCCTTACGTACTAACCATCCTTGCACTTTGTGTGATACTTACATTCATTATTCTCGTCATTGTCCAAATTTACCCCAGTTCAAGGACACTCTTGCCATCATTCATCATCTCAATCGTTTCTAGAGGATAAACCCTCTCCTAGTTTGGACAATGTTTCCATTCAATTAAAAAATTATTTTAGCAAGAGAGCAATCCCATTGCTGAAATAGGACCTCCTTCTAAGAAACATGATGAGAATATTGTCCATATTTTTTTCCTTTCAACTTTTGTAGGTTCATTATCCTATGAAAATTCTTCATTTTCGTCAGATGTTCATCAAAGAACCCCTTCTATGCTCGCTATCCATTTCTTCAATTTTAATGGAATCAACTAGATGAGGGTGAGTAGGCAAAGCTGAATTTTCATCCTCACTATCATAATCTGTAAAGAAACCTCAATAGGGGTATTAGAAAAAATATTAGGGATAGAAAAGGATGGCACGAACATTGAATTAGGCATGCAAGCCAAGAGATATTCATCAAACTTGACATCTTTCCTAATAACAATTTCTATTGAATGAGGTTGAAGAAATTTATAACCTTTTACATCTTCAAAATATCCAACAAAGATGCTCTTCTAACTTTTATGTTGTAGTGCTTTCCTTTTCTCATCAGGGATGTGAACTCGTGCTTCACTACCAAACACACAAAAGTGGCTTACATCTAGTTCGATGTTACTCCATGCTTCTTTTTGTGTTATATATTTTCAAACCTTTGTGGGAGTGTGATTAACTATGTAATTTGCACAATTAATGGCTTCCACCAAAAAATGAGAATTGAATCTCTTAGACTGGATCATACAATTTGTCATTTATTTTAATGTACAACTATTTGTCTCAATGACATTTTGTTGTGGTGTGTATGGAACCGAATGTTGCATCTAAATGTTATGTATAGTGCAATGAGTTGTAAATTGGTGGTTAACATATTCACCCCCATTATATGTTCTTAACTTTTGAAGTTGATGTCCAAATTGTTTTGTAGAAGAGCCTTGTAAGCCAAAAACATGTCAAAAACTTCACTCTTTATTTTTAAGAAATAAACTTGGACACCTCTAGAGAAGTCATCGATGAAAGTTAAGTAGTACTTGAACCCAAAGAAAGAAGCATAAGTAGACGACACAAATCACTATTAATAAGCTACAAGGGGGTCGAGGCATGCCAAGAGGCACATTTATCAAAACTATCTTGATGACGTTTGCAAATAACATGACTTGAAAAAACACCATATTTTCAATAAATAAGAGGAAAACCAACAACCATATTTTGTTTACATAGATGCTACAATGAGTTACTAGTAGTTTAGATGATTAAATTTATCATGCCAAAGTTTGCTCATGTCATTGATATGAGCAATAAAAACTAATGGAAGAGATTATGACCCGAAGTTTTAAATCTACATGAGTCTAAATATCATAATAAGTTTGTGAGCAAAAGAACCAATTTGATTTTTTTAAGTTAATTTTAAGGTCACGATTTGACTGCTAAAGTTTACAAAGTTGTACATAATCTACCCCCTCTGGATTTGAACTTGTGACCTCCTAGGAGGAAACACATGTTCTTAACCATTAGGTCCACTCAAGCTCTACACACACAAATATATTTCAAATTGACTCTCCACCCCTTAATGACCTCCTCTACTTTCTCATGTTTTGACAAACAAAAAGGCATATTTTCAGATTCTCCTTATAACATTGGAAATATATTGATGACAACAACAATTTTTTTTGTTATAAACTATGTATAATTCCTACTAAATTTGTACAAATTTTCTAAATAAAAATATGATTTTATTTATTTATTTCAACATAATGGAAATTAAAATATATATAAGAGAAAAATTGTATCCCTTATGACAGTTTTCAATAAATAATACTAAATTTCAAGATTGGGATGAAAATTATGTAAAAAAAAATTGAAAATATATATTTTTGGTTAAATATCCAAAAAAGTTGGATGGCTAAAGTGGTGGAGAGTTGATTCTTTGAATAGACCCTCCACCACCTCCTTCTCCCCCAAACCAAAAACAACATATTTTATTTATTTATTTTAAAATATTAATTATTTTTTCATGTTTATTTTTACATATATACACAAAAATCTAAAATCTTTAAGTGTATAAAATATGGTAAATTTGAGCCTATGAAAATTTTCATAAATTCATTATTTTTCATGATTTACAAACTAATTTTTTTGAATTTGTAAAAAATATCATTTTAACATATAATCACCAATAAAACATGGTTGATTAAATTTACTCTTTAATTTACCTGGTTGATTATTCCAGAAAAAATTACTCTTTAATTTAACTGGTTGATTATTCCAATTTCCAATTACCCTCCATCACGACATAAAAACTTCCAATCATTGTTAGATATTTCAATGGCCCACGACAACAAATCATTACCCATTACCGTAATGAATTGGTAGTGCTAATGGAAATAAAAGCAAACAAATCTCCCTCCATTGTGTAACAAGGGTCAATCTGGGAGAAAAATGCCACCCTTCGTTAAAATCAAGAGTCTGCTCGTAGTTCTATCCAGATCACAGTTTTGCTCATGATTTCACTGATTTCAGCATGTTGCAATGGGGTCTCCAACCCGATTCACAACTTCGGAAAGGACATTTCAAACGGGTTTTGGGAGTTTCCAAATCGACTCATAATTTCAAAAGGGGGTTTCCATATCAACTCATAACCTCAAAAAAAGGCTTTTCGCTGTTCTCGTTTCACCGAGACTTTGATTGACATCCATTTCATGGCATTTTATCGCAGCCTCAATAATCTGATCAATAGTATCACTCAGATTTCTGTCAAGCATCCCTGGTCAGATTCATTTGGGCTTAGAATAGTAATGCACTTAAGGAGCTCCTCTGCAAAAGAATGATTCCTGCTCAACCTATTATACTGGGCATTTGTACAAAGCTAAGTTGGCTCAGTGATTCCATAGCATTTTGATTCAAAATAAATATTAGGAATTGAGCTGTATAGTAATCAGCATTAAAGAAACTGAGCCAAGTATAAGCTTTGCTTTCATCTTCTCCACTGCGTCAAAGAGAGCCTTCCATTTGGTTTTAGGCAACCAGAGTTCCAAATCAGCTATGCAATCAAAACCTCCATGCGGGAATGAATCCAGTTTTAGAAGAAATCTCGAACAGAAGGAATATCAGTGCCTGCATAGAAGGAAAATGTGTTTTGATCGATTTATGAAATTTATTGAATAAAGAACAAAACTGGATATGAAACATACAAGAAAGCACCTGCATCAGGTTACACAAAAACCCAAAACTTACTGCGTACAAACAGATGAGCGTTTTCCTCTCCAGCGTTTAGGACTCACCAGCATGTAGGAATCTGCAATGAAATACACAACTACAACAAAAGCATCTACCTACAAATACTGAAAATCAGATTAACCCAGGCATGCATAGATAGCAACGTAAAGGTGGTTAGCAAGGAATATATCATTATAAATAGCTATTGTTTTATATACAGAACAACTTGAATCTCACACATACTCAACAGGAGACACCATCTCAAAGACCACTCTCTATCTTATTTTATCGATGCCAACATACATACATAAAAATGTATACAATGGGCTTTAGTGAACTTCTATTCATTTTAAATGGAACACCCTTCAAAAATTAATTAGGGAATCTTCACATTAGCATTGCGAATGGCTGGCTTTATAATTTTCCCATAATTAAGCTAAAAAAGGGCTTCGAACATGGTTCAATAAAACCTCCAACCTTTAGCAAACACGTCAATCAAAGTTTTCCAAAATCACAATCAGTTAAGTTATCATGTTGAAATGTAAAAATGCTCTTCCACAAAAAAAGAAAATTATGAAAATCATATAACCAAACCAAAGCTACAATTATTTTTATACACATCAACAATTTATTATTTGTCCTTCTTCACTTTTGTCCACAGCTTGAAAAATATACACTTTTATCAACACAATAGTAAGTTCACAACTTGAAGAACATACGCACACACTTTTATTGTTCACAAAACAACATTAAAAAATGTCTTAATATTACGAACAGGACAAGACACCCTTACCTTACCACAATATTTATAAAGGAAACGCCACTTTACCACGATGAGGACTAGACACACTTTTATTCTTTACCACAACATTTATTAGGGTCTTTACCATCAGGACTAGACACCCTACTCTGAATCTGTGGATAAGATCTTTATCATCAGGACTAGACACCCAACTCTGAATCTGTGGATAATGCCAATAATGGATATGGAACGTGGATAGCATGTCTGCACTCATCCTGATCCTGCACAACAGAAATATCCAATCTTGAATGTAGCCTGGAAGTGATAAGCTCGGAAGTTTTTGATGGAAAAATATGGACTGTTAACAAAACCAAATTTTATTGATAGGAAAATTTAAGCTTATGTCTTGATCTCTTACCAGTAGACCTGCATGCCGTCCGCGTAGGATTTCAACATGTATCCAGCCAATCCAAGCTGAACTGTGCTTCTACAAGTTCAATTCTAAGCTCCATGATAGCAGAGCTCTTGACACGATTCCACTGCTGCCCAATCTTCTTATCGCAGATAACATGCTTTAGAGATCTCAGCCCACCGACTGATTTAGGCAGCTTCCTCAACCGAGAACACTCTCTCATGTCAAGCTCCTCGAGTTTTTGTAGTTGTCCTATTTCCTCTGGTAATTCTTTTAAGCACTCACATAGTGAAATGTCGAGATATTCCAGCTTCCCAAGTTTTCCAATAGATGGTGGAAGCTCTTTAAGACCTAGAGATGCAGTTACCCTTAACATTCTTAAAGAGCTGAGCTTCCCCAAGTCATCAGGTAACTTTTGAAGGAGGTGACAGTTAGTGATAGACCACTTTTGAACTGAAGACATGTCACAAATACCAGGGGTCAACTCCTCCAAATCACAGCAATGGTCCAAGTTAAAATCTAGCATCATGGGAAACTTTAGGCTCAACTGGGTGCTCTTGAACATGGACATATTTCCAAGCCCTTCACATAAGCTGAAAGATAGCTTCTCTAAGTTCTGTAAGACTTTACTGTGCTCTTGAAGTGGGGGCACATTCAACCTCTCCAAGCGAATAGTCTTAAGCTGAGTGAGTGAAGATAAGGCTGGTAGACCATTCACTATGGCTCTCTTGGACCCAGAATTGAATACTATGAGGATTTTCAGTTTTTTCATAGAATTCAAAAACGATGGAAGAAAGTATTTGCTTGCATAAAAGACTAAAACCAAAGCTTCTGCCTCGTGAAAATTCATTTTAGACCACTGATTCTCTTCCATGGCACCTACATAAGTAAACCACGAATGCAAAATTTGATTAGAACATTATATATACATTATTGGACACACAATGAAATCATTACACATATTTTCTAAGATCTTTGATATCAAAGGCCAACATCTCAAAATTGGTTTGTGATCAGTTCATACATATGACTTGGTGATAATCTATTGGTGTAGGATAAGATTTACCTATGACATGCGCAGAAAATCCTGAGAACAAACTTTGTATTAGATGTGAATGAAGATAGTGAATATGGTGAATATTCAACAATAATAAATAGTTTTCTCTGAAGTTGATTGGTTAGCACCCCTGAGCAGCAAAATTAGAGAGCATTTTCTCTAAAAGAAAGCTATCATGGGTACATTATTAACTAGTTCATATATAATTTTGGGAAATAGAAAATTCAGATATTAAAGGTGAAATAATTACCGCAAATTTTAAAAAAATTTGGTGATTGGATAGTGTAGTTTCAGAGGAAATGCTTTCAAAATAGCCATTTGGTGATTGAGAGCCCCATAAGATTTCCTTGGACAGGCTCTCTGGTTTCTAGGCCTGGTTCATGACCTGTACCTTGTTGATTAAATTTACTGATTATCTAGAAACACAAGGACCATAGAAAAGAAACAGCAATTCCAAAATAACCATTTGGTGATAAAGAGCCCCATAAGATTTCCTCGGCAAGGTTCTCTGGTTTCTAGGCCTGGTCTATGACCTATACCCAGTTGATTAAACTTATTGGTCAGCATGAAACACAAGGAACAGAGAAAAGAAGCAGCAATTCCCAATACAATACTTTTTTACTTAATTGTTTTGAACAAAATAAGTGTGTACGCTTCAAGCAAGCTGCTAAAATCACCTACCTGTGTGAATGGAAACTATTTGAGCATCAAACGCTTGATCCTTGAGCAGCTCCCATTTTCGTGGCAAACTGTCCTCCTTTCTAGGCATAAGCAACCTCTTCCTACGAACTATACTGTCTTGGGATGCCAAATATTGGGCCAAGTCTCGCAATACATCATGCTGAGAAAAGTATAGCTCAGAGGCACTTCCATAATTGATTGCTCGACTCCTACTAGGTCCAATTACAAAAACGTCACAATGTATAAGACAGAGGAAGCCAAGATTAAAGAGATTCAGCACAACAAACAGAAGAGAATGAACTTGCCTGAGATTGCTCGTTAAATTCAACAAATTTCTACTTGCAAGTTCTAACAAGATGACAAAAGCATCCTTCCACTCTATCTTTCGCACATAAACCCAGATGTCCAATAATGCATCCACGGAGATTTTTCTATCCTCTGGAAATGACCCCACGTCTAAGAAGCACTCACGCGTCTCCTCATCCAGGACTTCAATACTGGTCTCGAAGCATCTAAGAAGCTTTTCTTTGTGATAATCTGATATTGATTCCCCATTTAAAAGCTTGTTCTTGGCACTCTCCCACACCGGGCGAGGTTCACCATGCAAAGAGCTTCCGATCACCTTCAAAGCAAGTGGCAGGCCTTTACATTCCCCTTGTACCTGTGATTCATACATCAATAACATCAATAACAATTCAGTGGAAATTCTATAGGTGTAAAACTAATCAAGCACATATTTTGTTGTCAAAAGCATGAATCTCTGGCCTAATTAGCTTTTAGTTCATTCATAGGTTTTGTTTAATCGCTTACGAAGATGAATTTATGGCATTTTGTGGGAAAAATGATTCTATAAAAGGATTGTTGAGTATATGTCTGGCAACTCTTATATTGGAAAATTGATTCTATTGTTAACCAAAGAGGAAGTACTTATGTGGAACAATATCCCATCATGAAGGGATATGCTACTGTAGTGGTAGCTTGTAGTGTACACTGTATACTGCTATACCTAAGCTCAATCAAACTCAACATAATGACATATTGCATATAAATAGCATTTCAGTGCTGTAAGACGTATACCTGCTTGACTAGATGTTCATCTGCAGTAGCTGGAATTGATCTGTGTCCAAAAGCCCAAAAACTGAAAAGGGACAGAGCATCAGCATCATCGAGCAATGGCAATTCATAAAGCCGACTAGAGGTTGTTCTGGGGATGGTAGAACGATCTCGGGTAGTCACAAGGGTCTTATATCCTTCCCCTTCAAATAACAATTTTTCCAAATTCGCCCTAGACCAGACATCATCCAATACCACCAGAGTTGGCTTGGCTTGCCTCTGCAGCTGCTGCTGCAGCTGCCTATGTGCATCCTCCACATTCTGAAATTCAGGTTTCTTCCTATTGACAATCTTCTCCCACATAGTCTCCAAAATTCCCTTCAGGTTTGGGGACTGTGAGACAGTGAGAAAAATGATATTGTTTAGGAAAACACCTGGCATACATAAAAAGACAAATGCTTAGGTAGAAATTCCATAATCTGCACAAGAATAAGTTCTTAGGTAGTTTCATTATGAGAAAAAGGCACTCAAGAACTTGACATTGAAAAGCTACAACACAATTTCTGAATGTCCCCAGATCCATGCAAGCCACAAGCTATATAGATGGCAACCAAAACCAAGGTGGCTGCATTTAGAATCCAGTCTTCTTAACCTTAAACTTATTATCATGGAAAGCCTATGCTATCAGGAACCATTTAACAGCATCAAATGGTGCCCAAGTTATGACACAATTTGTAGCTAACACAAATTAATATGGAAAGAAGCATCATAGCAACAATTGGGTTATTTTAATGTTTTATGATTGAGTAAAAAGATGGAATAACAGTGGCGCCTCTGGGCAGGAAAGGTTTTCCCCTAGCTGCTTCGGTGATGGTGGATAATGCGGCTTCTCCTCCAGTCTCCCTGGTTCCCTCTCCCTCCGCAGTGCAGGCAAGGCTGACCCTGTTTAGTTCCCCCAGAATGGCTCAGGCAAGTCCCCTGAAAACCCTCAAGGAAATTCTGTCGACTGTAGACTTGGCAGATCTGAAGCTATCTCTGGAGCATCCAGCTCAAGGATGGATCATGATCCGGACAAAAGGGGGCAGGCCCAAAAACAGGCTAAACAGAGATGGACTGTTGTATCAACTCATAAACAGTCAGTCATTCACTCTAAATTCAGATCTGGAAACACGCCAATTTAGCACAGACAGGTGCAATTCTCACTGCTCCTAGCAATCTACGCTCTGAATTCCTCTGAAACCTATTACATTCATCCAATTCACAATGCGGATTGTCTATTGGCACACAGGCCGAACAAATTCACAAACAGATTGTCTATTGGTAGTTGGTACACAGTCCAAACAAAGGTGTCTAGCTAAATCTCATTGCCCTCTGGCATGCACAACTCATGTGAGCGCTTCTGCAATGCTCCTCTGAGCAGTCTCTGCAGAGTTCCTCCGTTACTTGTTTCCACTGCTGCCTGCCTTCTTTAATAGAAATCCTAATAAGGGAACGTTGCCCTTTATTGGCATGCATTGCCACCATGTTTCTTTTTGGCCCCAACAATGCATGCACACCAACTGACACTTGTCATGGGCATGCAGATCATGTGGTGGAGGTGAGAGTGATGGATGCTCTACTTCCTACTCCCCTCATTAAAGACTTATGAACCTCCTGGTTCATAGCCTGGAACTCTATTTTCTTCAACTTTCTCTAGTGATCAAACCATTTCTCTTCTTGCATTAGCTTCATGTTCATTTTCCACAGTAGAAACAACACCATTTCATCTTGATGATAAAAACCATTTACATGTGGTATTTAAGCTTCCATCACTGCCAGAATAATTTATTTTCCCAACTCCACTTTTAGCTCAACACCTCTCATCCAATTCAACAAATTCCCCTCTAAGGGCTTATCAAGCTCAACAAAAGTTGGATAAAAATTTGTCAAATCAGCACAAGTTCTTACCTTGGTCACATTTGGAACACTATGCTCTTTGGCTTCCCTCCCTGAATTTGCCATTTCAAGAGTGGTTTTCTCCTCCAATTTCTTTCTGCAATTAGCCGCATTTATCAAGCTGATGGCTGGTACCAATTGTTCTTCATCAACAAAATCACATTCAAGGGGTAACTCCACTGTATTGTCCATGAGAACGCATTATTTTCTCATTTCTCCTTCTCCCTTCCTCTCTTCTTTCTCTACAGACCGATTCTTTCTCTACAGACCGAAACGCTGGAGTTATCTCTATTGCAACTCATAAATCAGCATCATCTTCTTCTTCCAATAAATTTCCCTCTTCTCCGAGGAGAACTTCTTTTGGATACAATATATCCAGTTCTGCTCGGTCATACTCTTCTTCAGCTGTAGCTATATCCACAACTGGGACCTTTTTCTGCAATTTTCTTCTTTTCAAATCTTTCTTCATCCTCCAGTTCTTTTATCCTTCTCCTTATGGCTCGGATCTGAACCTTTCTCTACAGGTCTTTTTCCCACTCCTTGATTAACTTCCTTATCACTTGCACCTCTTCCATCAGCTGTAGCTATATCCACAACTGGGACCTTTTTCTGCAATTTTCTTCTTTTCAAGTCTTTCTTCATCCTCCAGTTCTTTTATAGTGTTCCACGGGGACGCGTCCCCCATGTCCCTGGGACGGGGGACTCCAGGGGGACGTTTCCCCACGTCCCCTTTTTGGGGAGATGCGGGGGGACTTGGGGGGACGCAACTCCCCAAGGTGGGGGATGAGACTCGCCAAAAGGGGGACTCCTGGACGTCCCCCCCTTGAAAAGGGGGACTTCTGGACGTTCCCCCCAAAAGGGGGACTCCTGGAAGTCCCCACCAAAATTTTTTTGCCCAGTAAGACTTAAAAAAAAGAAAAATTTAAATTTAAAAAAAAAAAATTAAAAACAAATATATATAAAATTAATTTATGTTATTGTTGAGATTTATCATATTATCATTATTATTTTTATTTTTTATATTTTTTATATTATATATGTGACGTCACCCTGTCCCTCATTTCCCAAAAATCCCTAAAATTTGGGGGTACTTCCACACGTCCCCCTTGTGCGTCTCCCCGCACCCACGTCCCCCTTGTGCGTCTCCCCGCACCCACGTCCCCCCATCCCGGAGTCTTGGTGGAACATTGTTCTTTTATCCTTCTCCTTATGGCTCGGATCTGAACCTCTCTCTACAGATCTTTTTCCCACTCCTTGATTAACTTCCTTATCACTTGCACCTCTTCCATCAGGTAGTCTTTTTCTTTTCAGCAACTGCTTCATTATTTTTTCTTTTTTAAAGATGAGAAATTGGTAACTCATTAGAGTTTCTTTTTTAACCATGAGAAATTGGTAATGCCTCTTCCATAAGGCAGTGTTTTTCTTTTCAGCCAACTGCTTCATTTTTTCTTTTTTAACCATGAGAAATTGGTAATGCTTCTTCCATAAGGCAATCTTTTTCTTTTCAGCCAACTGCTTCATTTTTTCTTTTTTAACCATGAGAAATTGGTAACTCATTAGAGTTTCTTTAGAGTTTCTTTTTTAACCATGAGAAATTGATAACTCTAACCATGAGAAATTGGTAGGTTAGAAATTGGTAACTCATTAGAGTGATCTGGGCCCGGAATTGGCTACCACTATAACCCAAGAGTATATCCAACAGCCCACAAGCCAAATATCCTAATAACTTGTGATTTAGCAAGAGCGAGCCCACGCCAACCACTTCATTTTTAAGTTGCAAGCCAACAACTTCATTTTTAACTTGCACAAGAAAACAATACAATACAATAAACAATACAAGAGGACAAAATAGTTCCTCTTCGACTCTTATGGGGATCGATTTGCTTTTATACAATTCCAATGCAGACAAAAAGATGCAGGTCCGAAAACAAACTAAACACGGATGGACTTCTATATAAACTCATAAACAGTCAGTCATTCACTCTAAATTCAGATTTGGAAATACACTGATTTGGCACAGACAGTTGCAATTCTTAACATCATAAATACACAGGACATGGCATGCTGATCCTAGCAATCTACACTAAGGATTCCTCTCAACCCTATTACATTCAATCAATTCACAATGTGGATTGTCAATTGGCGCACAGGCCAAACAAATTCACAACGTAGATTGTCTATTGGCACACAGTCCAAACAAAGGTGTCCATCTAAATCTCAATACCCTTTTGCATGCACAACTCCTGTGAGTGCTTCTGCAATGCTCCTCCAAGCAGTCTATGCAGTGTTCCTCCGCTACTTTATTCCAATTCTGCCTGCCCTTTTTAATAGCAATCCTAATAAGGGAACATGGTCCTTTATTAGCATGCAAGACCACCACATTTCGTTTTGGCCCCAACAATGCATGGACATGGACCAACACTTGTCACAAGAATGCAGATCATGTGGTGAAGGTGAGGGTGACAGATGCTTTGCATCGGATCAAGATGATTAAGACAACAGCCAGCCCCTCCATCCCAATTGATCTTGAACCCCTTGAGGAAACCAACTTCTACCTGCTTCATGTATCGATTTGCCACTTCAATGGATTCTGGCCACGACTAGCTAATCTCCATCAATGGACCTCCCTCACCTGGAAACCCTTGCTTCCAGAGGAGGCCTATATTTAGGCATGTCTCAAGGGATTCTTCATTGTGGAATTCGAATCAGCTTTGGATAGAGACCTCATCCTAACTCAGGGGTGCAGGCATGTGCCTGAAGCCCTACTTTTCTACTTTTGACCCTTCTTCAGAATGTCTCTATGGCTCGTCTGAATCTTTGAGTGCTATTGGAAATGCCATCAGTAAATTCCACCTCTATAGTGAAGAAACATAAAAGAGGCATATTACCACCTATGCTCAAACTTGTGTTGATATGGACTTCTCTAGAGGACTCCCATAAAAGATCAGTTCAGTAACAAGGGACTATGTCGGAAAGCAATCATTGGATTACGGGTAGACTACATTTAGATATAGGGCTTGTTATGGAGCAAATCATGTAGCATCCCAATGCCCCAAACTTCATTGGGATGCTGGTCCCTTGGCCTCAATCGGAAACACAAGAAACCCACAGGGTGGAAAGGTGCAAAAGAACAGCACCATCTTGTGGAGAAAGACTTACCTCTAGAAGAGAAGGTCATTCTTCAACTCCTTGAACCTTTGGATGGGGTCCAAAGAGGTTTAGTGAGAAAGTCACCCCTCTGGCAATGGACTCTCTGACGCCCTCGCATGAAGAAAAGGGAAGTTGAAGGCCCCACTGCAAGGAAAAACGCCGCATCTAGGACAAGGAAAGAAGGGGAGATTAGAAGAGGACAAGGGAAGCTCTATCCCACTACAACTCCAACAAAGCCACAAAAAAAAAAAACCCACACTGGAGTGATAAGGTTAAGGAGACAGTAACTACCCCCAACCGCCCAGTAGACTCAAAATCGAAAAAATGAGATTATGGACAACAAGATGCAATTAGAGGAAACAAAATCTAATAGCAGCACTTACAACAGGACTCTTGGCTCCAACTTTCTATTAGAAGAAGAACCTATCAAAATGGAAGAAGACACAGCACCCAATCATGAATCAGCCACTATGTTCTAGGACAACCCCAAAGAATCGACTTGGGTAATAAACAGAAAGTCTAGAAAGACAAACAAGCCCACTACTAAATACAAAACCAGATCCCAGAAGGGGAAATATCTGTTCTAATTGTACTGTTTTTGTGTTTAATATAAGTCAACAGTTTGTAAGAATCTATTACGTCCATCATAATATAAGAAGAATCAAGGATGAAAAGCTGAAAATTGTGTCTTCCCCATTTCTTGTGGCAATTGGGAAAGAAGGAGAAGTTAGAAGACATGCTGAATTTTGTAAGAAATGTGTTAAGGCTGTTTGGGTCTCAGCCAAAAGTTTTTAATCAATTTGAAAGAAGGAGAAGTTAGAAGACATGCTGAATTTTGTTAGAAATGTGTTAAGGCTGTTTGGGTCTTCCTCAACCAAATGTTTTCAATCAATTTGACAAAGGAAAATTTTGGGGACTAGATTCTGCCATTTGGTTAATTTTCCATTTTTATTCTAAAAATAATTTGTTAATTTCATTTTTTTTCCTAGAACTAATTGTTAATTTCCATTTTATCCCATAAATAATTTTCCCAAACTTTTATAGGATAAAATTATTTTCCTTAATTGGAATTTTTCTAGATACTATATAAAATTCTTAGAAATTTGAATATTTTTACAAAAATATCCCCGAACTGTTATAGTTGACATTTTAAAAATTCACAACATTCACCAACTTTTGGATAATTTTTGTAAAACAACACAATTTGTAGCTTAAACAAATTAAAATGGAAAGAAACATGAGATCAATAATTGCTTTATTTTTGTAAACAAACACAAATTGCAGCTTAAACAGATTAAGATGTAAAGAAACATCAGCAACGCTTGGGTTAGTTTTGCCCATTGTCCTGAGACCTTCTCTTGTTATCATATAAAGATTACAATATAACTGATCTGAGCAGTGCCAAAGCAGCTCATAAATTGTACCTCTAAGAAATCCAAAGAGCTACCTGGAAGTAATAAAGACGCTTTTATGAACGTTTCTGAAGCCTTTCCTGAAAAAGAGAAGATTAAGATGGGGCTTGTTGCCTCCCTGTCCCAGAATTGGAGGGTTCGGAGATTTACAACACAAATTACCAACATATGCAATATTGAAATTAAAAATATACGGCTTCCAAATTCGCAACCTTGAGGTACATCTTAGAACAGGATTTAGATGGGCTTGTGATAACAATACAAGTATCACATTTTTCAAACAACAAAATAATAGAGAAAGACGAACAAGAAACTGGGTTTTTCAGCAAGTAACCTACAACCATGGAGTAAACAAAGTACCTTTCAGGAAATAAAAATGGTCTGAGTAAAAGGAAACCCAAATCACCTTTAATTTCTTTATCGTTGCAGAGGGCCAATGCCATAGTTGTTTTGCCAGCACCTCCCATACAATGCACTCCAACAACGGAGACCTCTCTCTGAAGCAGAATCCCCTTCAAATTCCAAATATTTTTCTCCAAACCCACTACAAAATCAGACTTTCCTAACCCATCATAACTACAAGGAGCTTCAACAAAAGCTCCATCAATCATATAATTTCGACCCATTTGTTGAAGCATCATGGCATTCTCATGGGGATCATTGCTGAGCTTGGAGATTGTTTCATTCATCTTGTTGTCATCCAATAGCCCCAACTCGTACAGATGGCGAAGACTGTTCAACTCTGTTACGAGATTCTTCACATCAAGGAGAATGTTGACAGGCATCTGGTACTGAAGGATGTCAGAGATCTCGTCCTCCAGATGGTGGATTTGAGAAGCATATTTGACGTTATGAAATATATCAAAACGGCTAGTTTTCTCACATTTTTTAACCAATTCAACGCCCTTCATGAGGATGTTCAGGAAATGCTCGTATATAGGGTTTTGCTCATTTTTCGGCTGTTGTAAATTCAACAAACAGGTCTGCTGAATTATTTGAATAAGGTCTGTGAGCAGCGCGTCTAATCTAATGCATGCGTTCTTGCAATTAAATCTATCCATCAGGAGTTAAATT
>ML785243.1:480628-496136 GCA_009831015.1 Picea engelmannii
GAAAGAAAAAAAAAAAGTAAGAAAAGGAAAGGAAATAAAAGAAAAAGAAAAAAGAAAAAAAAAAAGGAAAAGAAATATATAATGTTAATTGGACAACTATGACATTATGAATATATTATACTTAAGTGTATAGTATACTTAATTGTCATGTATATTTAATTATTCTAAATTCAAAATGTTATATGTAATATATTTAAAAGTAAAAATGAAGTATTTTTATTTAAAATACAAATATAAATAAATTAGTGTAAATCCATTTTAACCTTGGATTTATTAAATATTAAGAAAAAAAAATAAAGACACAAATTTCTTATTATTTTTTGGCAGGTACAAAACTTAAGATCCCTTCTATGTATTTGATAGAGTTGAAATTAAGATAAATCTAAAATGCTTAGAAATTAATTCATTTATTATTACATTAATCACATTAAAAAATTCTTTCATTATTTGTATTGATAATGAATTCTGAACATGAAAAAAAAAAAAAAATTGATATTCATACATAATAGTTATGGATGAAAATTTATAAATAGTGATAATACTAATGTTGAAGATACAAAGAACATTTTTAACTTTAACTAATTTCCTACTTCCTTGATGTGAGCATTAGAGGGAAGAGATGCTAAATTTGTTTACTGTGTGTACTTAAAGTCAACATTGAAATAGAGTTTTGTTGTTTTTTTTAAATGTTACGTGTCAATTCCAAGTTGAGCATAGATTACACATCTCCCTCAAACTTGGTTGTAGAAAGTGTCTCTAGGATTTATTTTTATTATTATTATATATTGTTGTTTTTTAATCGAAATGGTAGTTTTTTATTGATATACAAAAGGTGTACATGACAATACATAAAGAAAACTTGGTTCAACTATGCACAATCATGCCCAATATAGGCTTCTTTAATTTCATGTTTCATTATCTTTCATTCCCTTCTACATCTTGTTGTCCCAATCCTCTTCATGCTCCTTTGTTCCTTGATGCACTATCAAATCCTCCATTCATTCCTCCTTGACTGACCCAACGAAATCTAAGGGCTTGCCCACCATTGATTATGAGCTTCTAGCAAAACAAAGAATCGTGTGATAATGCACATCAACGTTAGAGATGAAGAATTTATACACTTGCCTATTATGGGGTTCAATATGTTCTTCTAGGTCCTCATATCAAGTCTACTGGGCATCTATGTGATCCTGAATGCTCTGGTTCAAGTGAGATATCGCTTCCTGCAAGATGCCCAATTGTCTAACCAAGGGCCCAATAATCCTTCTCAGGTCTAAAACTTTGCACCCCAACACATTTCCCACGATGATTATGCTCCACCATAACACCACCTGAAAATTCAAAATCCATGCCAATTACCTGCTAGAAGAACAATCCTTTGCCAATGTTCACTTCCATTGATGATTCCTAGCGAAGAAAACTCTACACAAACCAAATGAATATGTAGGAAAAGTATCAATTGGACCTTGTGGAACAAACAAGCTTCAAATCGAATCAAATACCCCCATATAATTTTTGTCCCTACACCTCTATTGCACAACAGAAAACCCAGAAGTGAACAAGCCCTACCTAGTAAACCCAAAAAGAAAATTCTGAGATTTGCCTCCTTGGTAAAGACAATAAACATTCACCACCTTAAAAAGCTAATATATCCAACCTCCAATGTAGGAAGCCATGATATCCACCTTAATTCTCCTCCTACAACAACATGAATGCAATTGTGTGGTGGGTACAAGATATGGGAGTGGTTTTAAAGACCTTTTCTCATAATCCCCCAGTTTCCAATTGTATAGCATAGGATGACAAGGGTTAAGACTAAGGATGCATTTCATAAATCTCATGGAATTAAATAAAGGGTGGGATGACCCCCATTTTGAACCAACACACCTTTTGTTAAACGAACTGTCAGGTTTTCCATGGCATATGTTTGGACATTATAATCTCAGAGGATATGATAAAATTCAATAGATTCAAAGTGAGTAACCATTCCCCTAATTCAACCGATAGACCTAGCAAGTGATGATGATATATCTGATCATGATTTTCTAACTTGATCAATGACAAGGAATGAATCACCAAAAATTGAAACCCTATATTCAAACTAAGTAATCTTTCCCCTAATTCAAGCTATAGACATGGAAAGTGATGATGATATATCTAATCATGATTTTCAAACTTGATTAATGATAAGTGATGAATCACCAAAATTGTGTGGTGGGTATAGGATATGGGAGTGGTTTTAAAGCCATTTTCTCATAATTCACCAATTTCCAATTACATAACATAGGTTAACAAGGGGTATGACTAAGGATGCACTTCATAAATCTCGTGAATTAAATGAAGGGTGGGATCACTCTCATTTTGAACCAACACATATTTTTCTAAACAAAATGTTGAGTTTTCCATGGCATCGGTTTGGACATTACAATCTCAAAGGATATGTGTAATGTCCCTTTCCAAATGAGTCTTTTAGAAGATTGGCGAAACAGCCTAAGTAATTCCCATAGGCTATAGTCAGTGGGGAAAAAGGGAATTAATTATTTATTTAATGTCATCGGAGCAGGAATTAATAAATTTTAAAAGGTGACATTGAGTAAGTGGTAAAAAAAAAGGTGCCTAAGTGACTGTGGAGAATATGAAAAGTCACTTGAACTTATTAAAAGGTAAAATGGTTGGAAAAGAAGCAACCAAAGAATAAAAATTGGAAAAGGAGGGCGCCTTCTCTCATTCTTGACTTGACATTTTATAGAATTGCTTTGAAAGAGCTCTTTGTGGTTTTATGAACTCTTGGGATGAAAAACCTAGGAGATTTTTTTGAGATTAGTTTCGGTGGTGAGACATACCCACCCTAGCTAGTCATTTGGGGAAGAGATCACGTAGATTTATTCACTGTGCTTCATTGTTAAGCTAAGGTATCTTTACTGGAAGCAATTTTCCTCCATTTGTTTATGAATTTCAGAGGTGGCGACTGAGTTGTTGCTAAGGGGGGTAGAACTACTTTGAGGAGGTTGATTCATGACTTGTGAGGGTTGATTTATGTTAATGAAGGCGATTTCATCTTATGATGGGTTATATCCCTTGTTGGGGTCAAAGGTATTGATTTGGGGAGGGAGAAATACCCATTGGAGGGCAAGTATTCTCATGAGAACTTAGTGTGGCTACAACGATTGTAGTTTCTTTGAAGGAAGGGGTGTTTTGTGTTGGAGAAGGGTGCACCATAAGAGCAAGAGCTCATATACAACAAAGTCGATTCAATCTATGTTAGAGGTCAATTTGTGATAAGGAAGGTGGAAGAACTATGTGTTGGGCGCAAATCTCATAGATGGGCCGAATTCCTTTACTCATTGTCCATTTCCAGAATATTGGAAACCTATCCTCGTCATCTAGGTAAAGTTTGGTTGTTGGACCATTGCATACCCAATTCTAGGGGTGTATTTATTCTTTCTACATATATGTGCTTCAACAACATTCCAAATATAGTTCAGATATGTGTTTCAAAGGGGAGTTGCTTTACCAATATTGTCATATATGGATCGTATCTCTTATTATATGTGAAGAACATCCTACAGTAAGAATATCCTAGGTTCTTTATTACTACTATGTGTTATTTATGAATATTTTATTATATATTGTAGCCATCTAGAATAAATAAAGACAACAAGCATTTGATCTTTGTGTAGTATTTCATTGGGACATTATAGAGAGTTCAGAAGTTCTTATATATTGTTGTGCAAGCATTACATTCAAATTGTTTGTTTTAATTCTTGAAACACATAACTAAGCAAAAACACACAAAAATTTAGCAAGGCACATTACAATATCATAAAATTAAATAGATTCAAAGTGAGTAATCATTCCCCTAATTCAAGATATAGACCTAGCGAGTGATGATGATATATCCAATCATGATTTTCTAACTTGATCAATGAGAAGCGATGAATCACCAAAAACTAAAACCCTATGTTTAAAATGAGTAATCATTCCCCTAATCCAAGCTCTAAACCTAGTGAGTGATGATGATATATCTTATCATGATGTTTCTAACTTGATCAATGACAAGCAATGAATCACCAAAATTGTGTGGTGGGTACATGATAAGTAACATCCCCCAGCCCAGCTGAGGAACATTACGGTGCAGAAAAACTCATTAATTAAAATTTACTGCTAAGTAATTAATTTCATGTAGCTTCCATCTATGAATCACAGCCAGATTTAACTATTGTTTATTACCATTAAATTGATGCATCTACAACATGCTTAAATCATACATGAATGCAGTAAATAGCTTATCATATCAACATATGAATCATTTTCATTTACAGAGTTAATGAACAAAAAATGAACTCATAATACAAACAAAACCAAGATAAAACACTTATCTTTTATAAACAATTGTGCAACCAGATGCTTGGGACGAACGTTCCAGCCAACCATAGACTTGTTGTTCCAAATATCAACATCAAATCACCCTTGAGCTAAGGCTATTAATCCACAAAAGAGGGTGGTCTCTCACTTTCCACTCACAACTCATAGATTCACAGCCCACTGGTATTCTCCTATATCTATCTTGATTATCCACCATCTCTCTTCCTCTCAACTTTCCCAACCCAAGGAATGTACCCCTTCACTGATCTCAGTCCCTCGGGCATCCCATTTGTTTATCGGGGTCTCTCTGGAATAGGTAACCAGGAATCTCTCAGTTGGGAGCTCAAGGGAACTCGTTTCTAGGAAAACTCCCAGAAAACAACAAAAAACACTTGCTATTTCAATGCAACTCACATCAGAGTTCACTCTTCAGGCCTAACAACCTGGCTCTTCAATACTCAACTCCAATATTATCCAAAATTCTCCAGCATACTCTAGAATTCACCCTCCATGGTTGTTCCATCTCTCGTCTCTCTTTCCTTTTGTCTCATTGCTTCTCATGCCCCAAAAAATTGAATGTCTAAAATTTTTGTAGCTACCCATACTAATTTCCCCTATTTGGATTACTTTCTTGACTCACACACTTCCCCAAGATGATTATACTCATCCCCCATGCTTCCAATATCTATGGGATGTGACTTCTCACATTCACCCCTCTTACATGTATTCAATGATTGGCTTTGGGGACACTCAATCATAAACTAGAGTGTAATACATAATAAATTTCACGAATATGGGTGGAATTAATAGACATGGATAATTCCCTCTTAGACCCCTCCCTTAGACATACTCTTAGACCCTCCCCTCTCTTGTGGATTAATTCACCCCCCATCTATGTCCATGTCCCCTTAGCAACTAACATCACATTTTATTATTAACATTCAAAAAGTACATTCGCATATACATCGTTTTGGCCATAGCCACACATTATATCTACATTAAGCATTAATTAAACTGGGGATTATAGTGAGGACATTACATTCCCCCTCCCCTACAATTTTGCGTAGTACTCGGTGCACACTATGTCGATATACATATATACAAATTTACATCACCATGCTTAGAAAATAAATTTCTGCAATTTCACAACTCCAACAACAGTTCCAAACATAATCTCTTATTCCTATCAACTCATCAACCCAAGGAATGCATCATTCGTTTATCACGGCTACCCAAGAAATGTACCATTCATTTATCAGGACTAACCCAAGGAATGATCCATTCTTTTATCAAGCCCCCCAACGCAGTTGGCTAGGACTCTGAGATGTGGTTATGGAACTCTAGCTACTCAAAATGGAGTCTTGCATTATGTTTTCTTCAAAATTGTCAAAACGAATTGGGTATTCTTCCCACACATTTTCTTCATGCTCCCATGTAGCATCTTCAAGACCGTAGCAGGTCCATTGAACCTTTACCATCCCTATGGCCTTGTTCCTGATCACTTTGACTTTCCGGTCCAAGATGCATATTGATTCCACCCGGAAATTCCCTTCGTGCTCCACCTGGATCACATTCCAATCAATTATGTGGTTAGGGTCAGGCACATATTTCTTTAATAATGATACATGAAATACATTATGCACTCTCATGGATGCAGACAATGCTAGCATGTATGCAACTAACCCTATCTTTTCTAAGATTTCAAAAGGTCCACAATATCTTGCTTCAAACTTTGGGAAACTTCCTAATATTAGTGAACTTCACTTTGCCTTCACTTTTAAAAACACATGTTCGCCCACTCTGAAATCTCTAAAAACTCTATTCTTTTCTGCATAATTTTTTTGTCTATCTTGGGAAACCTTTAAATTATGTTTGATTTTTGTCATCTTTTCTTCCATTTCCTTTAACAAATATGGCCCAACAACTGCTCTATCTACTATATTATCCCAACTCACTGGTGTGTTACACTTTCTGTCATACAATGCTTCAAATGTACTCATTTTTAATGAGGCCTGATACCCATTATTGTAAGCAAATTCTACTAAATGGATATAATCCTCCCACTTTGATGGTTGATCCATCACATACATTCTAAGCATGTCCTCAATTATTATGTTAGTCCTCTCTATTTTCCCATCTGACTCTGGGTGATACGTTGTACCGAGATTCAGATTTATCCAAAAATCTTTGAACAAACATTTCCAAAAGTTGTATGTAAACTTTGTATCTTTGTCTAAAACAATTTCCTTTTGCACTCCATGTAACCTAGCAACTTCTTTCATAATAATTTGTGCAATATTTGATGTCTTGTGTGTAACCTTTGCTGGAATAAAATGTGTTGTCTTAGTTAATTTATCCACCACCACCATGATGGAATCATCTTGCTTCATTGTTTTGGGAAGATTTGTAATAAAATAAACCATAACATTCTCCCATAACATTCTCCCACTTCCATTCTGGAATGGGAAATGGTTGCAATAAACCAACTGGGTGTCTATGTTATGCCTTCACCTTTTGGCATTCTAGACTCATGACTATGTAATCAACTACTTTTTTCTTCATTCCTAGCCAAAAATATTGGCTTCTTACAGTTGTAATTGTCTTTTGATATATTGGGTACCCATCATATGGCACATTATGTATTTCTTACAACCCTGCATTTTTAAGCTCATTGGAATTTGGCACATATACTTTTCCTTTGTACACGAGAATTCCATCTTCTTTTAGCTCATAATAATTAAATTTCTGTTGAAATTTACCTTGTTGTAATGTTTCTTTTATTTTCAAATAAATCTGATCTGAATTTGTTGATGTAATAATCTTATCTTTCAGATCANTTCCTTTGTACACGAGAATTCCATCTTCTTTTAGCTCATAATAATTAAATTTCTGTTGAAATTTACCTTGTTGTAATGTTTCTTTTATTTTCAAATAAATCTGATCTGAATTTGTTGATGTAATAATCTTATCTTTCAGATCATTCCTACACATGTTGATGTTTGCAACATGCACATCATGAGCTCTCTTGTTGAGTGCATTAACCACTTGATTTTCCTTGCCCTTTATATGCTTAATTTCAAATTCATATTCACTAAGGAATTCCAACCACCTGGTTTTTCTGGCATTTAATGTTGGTTGTCCAAACAAATGTTTTAGACCACAGTGGTCTATCCTTAGCTCAAATTTCCTCCCCATGAGGTAGTGTCTTCACATTTTTAATGCATGTACAATTGTTGCTAACTCTAGATCATGGGTAGTATAATTCCTCTCATGTTCTTTCAATTTTTTGGACTCGTAGCATGCCACATGATCTTTTTGACCGAGAACTCCATCAATCCCTTCCTTGCATGCATCAGTGCACACAACAAAATCTTCATCCATTTTTTCAATATTCAAGATTGTGGCACTTGTCAAAATGTCCTACAGCTACTGAAAGCTTTATTCACACTTGGAAGTCCATTCAAATTGCATACCCTTCTTTTGCAAAGAAGTGATTGGACTCGCAATCTTTGAAAATCTCTTTATGAATCTTTGGTAATAACCAACAAGACCCACGGATGATCTGACCTCTTTGACATTTCTTGGCATTGGCCATCCCCTAATGGCCTCTATCTTCTCAGGATCCACTACTATCCCTTTTGCTAAAAGTATATGCCCCAAGTAGTGAATATTCTTTTAATAAAATATGCACTTACTTAGCTTAGCATACAATTTATGCTCTCTTAAAACTTGCAACACCATTCTTGAATGTTGCTCATGTTCCTCTTCTGACTTAGAATGGATGAGTATATCATCTAGGAACACAGTCACAAACTTGTTCATGTACTCCTTGAACACTCCATTCATCAAGCACATAAAAACAATTGGGGCATTTGATAGTCCAAATGGTACTACCATGAATTCATAATGTCCATATCTTTTTTTGAATGTTGTCTTGTTGATGTATTCTTCCTTTATCCTCACTTGATGATAACCTGATCTCAAGTCGATCTTGGAAAATATTCTTGCACCTTTCAGCTGATCAAACAAATCATCAATTCTTGGCAAATGATATTTGTTCTTTATGGTGACTTTATTCAATTGTTTGAAATCAATACATAGCCTTAAGGTTCTATATTTATTCTTCACAAAGGGAACTAGGGAATCCCAAGGTGACACACTTGGACATATGTACCCTTTCCTTAACAATTCTTCAAACTACATATGCAAATCTTTCAATTCTGGGAATTGCCATTTTTCCTTGGGTTACAGATTACACAATCTAGTAAAGGGATATTTATTTCACAAACCAAGTACATTAAGGAGATGTTGAAGAAGTTTGAAATAGAATATTGTAAACCCATCAGTACACCCATGATCATTGGTTGTAAACTGAGAAAAGAGGATGGATCAAAGGAAGAAAATCAAACTCTGTACATATCAATGATTGGTAGCCTATTATATGTGACAACTTCAAGGTTAGATATTATGCAATCAATAGGGTTATTTGCAAGGTTTCGAACTGCACCAAAAGAAACACATGTGCAGGCAGTAAAAAGTATCTTTAGATATCTAAAATGAACCTTGGATTTTGGTTTATGGTATCCCACCGGTAAAACATTTACACTAACAACTTACACAGTTGCAGACTGGGAAGGTGGTATGGATGAAAAAAAGAGCATCAGTGGTGTATCATTCTTTCTGGGCAACAATCTAGTATCTTGATTAAGAAATGTAATACCCCTAGGCCGAACCCCATCATAAATATAATGTAATTATACATATAAGTTGGTGAGCCAGGGTACTTGGAGGTTAGAGTGCCTTTGTATATAAGTATTTTGAGGCCAGAGTGCCTATGTGGTTATTAGGCTGATGAGCCAGAAGCTAAAATTCCAACGAGTCTATTTTTTGTAAATGTAATCATAGTCAATTTTAATGAAAACACAACATTGTTGCAGACCAACCATGTAAAAGAGTATGGGGGTATACACTCCACTAGAATGGGAATGGGGGGGCTAAGAGTCTATAAAAGGGAATAATATAAGGGGGATTAAGCCAAAAAGGAATATTTTATAAATATTACTAAAGTTAAAGTCTAAAGTAGGGGATAATGCATTTTATCCTAAGTCCCTATGAAGAAATGTATCACCATGTGAGGGAACCCATGTGTGGCCCATGTAGTTTCCAACATGACAAGTATCAAGTTAGGAACATGCATATACGTTTTGAGGACTTTAGCTCATTCAACCACCATGGGAGGGTGATTGTTCAGACCTCACCTCATTGTTGTCATCGGGAATTTCATACTGCCATTATCGTACCTATACATGTACCAAGGAGAGCGTTGGAACTAGATTGAAGAGGTAGGTTTTCAAGCCCGTAGGAAATTAAAGAAACAGGTCATCATGCCCGTGGGACATTGAAGAAGCGAGTTGTCAGGCCCATGATCTTCTCTCTAAGGGGTAGAATTGTTGGGGAATTGATTCCCAAGGTTCCAAGCTACAACTACAGGGCTCTGAGACTTCTTGTATGGCATGTTGTTGAAGCCCTGGAAGGGAAGTGGGGCAGTCGAAGGATTGTTGAGAAGATAAGGGGTACACTTCCTGGGGTGGGACAAGCATGTGGGGAATGAAATCTCATTAGTCTTCTTTTTAGCTCTTGTAGCTAGCTGCACCATCCAAGGTTTACCAAGCTTGCTTCTTGGTGAATGAAATATTTCCACCATATTAGGATCTAGATAACTATGACTAGCTCCTGAATCAATCAAAATAGTAATGGGTTGGTTGTTGATCTTACCTTCCAATTCAATCATATGCGACTAAAACTCAACTTGCTTGTTATCTAGAGCTGCGTAGATCCTAGGTACATTTATGCTCATGTCCTCCACTGTTTCATCTTGATGTACATTGTGAACAATCCTCATTTTTTCAATTATGTGAGGGAAATATATGTACATATGATATCTCCCACAACCCCAACATTGAATAGGTGGTTTCCTTGGTATTTTCCGCATTGTCTCAGTCATCTTGGGTTCCTTAGGAGTTGGTTGTCCTTGAGAATTATTTCAGAAGAATGGCGGTTTTGTCCCCTTCCTCCTCTGTTCCATATTTCTGTTCTTCTTGTTTTCCCACACCTTTTGGAAAGTTGGTCATCCTCTATGCTGATCATAAAGACATTTATCTCTCCGTATGGTTTCCTCTAGTGTCTTGGGATCATACTGTATCTTGTCACTGATAAATGATGGCAGCCCACTCATGTACCTTTGAATCTTAACTTGTTCATCCTTGATGAAAGAAACATATTTTAGTATCTCTAAGAACCTCCTTTCATACTCATATATGGTCATACTCCAAATCTTGAGTTCAAAGAACTCCTTCATCTTCTTATCATAGTATCGTTTGGTTAAGTACTTCTTTTGAAAATACCTTTTGGATTCTCTCCAAGTAACATTTTTCTTATCAATGTGTTGCACTTGCACACACGGATCCCACCACATTTATGCTTTTCCTTTGATTTTATATATGGAAATTCTTCTTTCTTCATGTGAAGGGTAATTATTCAACTAAAAATACTTTCTCATGCCCAACAACCAGGTCTCATCATCCTCATCCTTCTTGTGTTCACCATCAAATGTAGTTGGTTTGATTTTATTCATTTCTCCCTATATCTCATCCACCCAAAATTATTCTTATGCTTCTTGACAGGGGATGGACCTGAAATACTATGTGTTCTCCTAGTTGAATTCCTTGGGGAGTGATGGTGATGCCTACCAACACTTTTGGTTCTTCTCCTCTCATCATGAGATTGGTGACTCCCTGATTTTCTTGACTCAGTCTCCTTATCCATCTTCTTCTATATTATGTCCAATCTCTACATTAACTTGATTTTAAAGCCTTCTTGCTGCTCCTTGGCTTTCATAAGCTTCTCGTTATCAACTTTATAACTTTGTGTTGATGTTTAGGTAGTTGTAGGAGGTATTAACCTCCATGGATAAACCTTTAACTAGAATAGAATATTTTGAAAGCAAGAGAAAACCTAAAAAAAGTGTGAAAACCCTAGAATACAAGTTGGCTCAGTAGAAAAAGTAATATTGAAGTATTATATGCAGAAAAGGATAGGTCAGCCCTGCTTGAAGAGACACTTGTTCACCTGGCCAGATTAGTATAAATAGAAGGTGCTTGAGCTCATTTGGTAGCACACTCACACTGAAGAAAGTGGTGCGCAAGTCTAGAGGAAGAGTGCAGCTGCAGCGACTGTAGATGGGTACTGGTCTTGGTCTATGGTTTGGGACTTTCTGCATGGTGCGCTACCTTTGAGTCTAGTGTTGCTTCCAAAATCATTTTATTTGTCAAAGGTTACAGTGCTCAGGGGTGGTTGTGTGCCTATGGTTGGGTGACAATATTGTGATATTGTTTATGGTTAAACAAACACAACATTCTAACATGTTATGGGCCCACACCACCTTCAAAACAGTCTAACCACTGGAAGGTAGATCCACAACTCTCTATCAAGATTGTTGTAGAACAATTGCAGTTGCAGTGCCAGTTCCTTAGTGCCAGTTACAGTGTCGGTTGTAGTGCCAACACCAGTTGTAGTGAAAGTTTATGTGAAGTATTGGAACTATTTTTTGGTTATCTTAGTGCGCCCTAACCCAATGCATCTCCTGGTACCCTCAACCATCAAAACATCAAAGTTGAACTTTTGGGCCAAAGTCAAGGTTTGAATGGTCAAGGTCAAAGTCAAAGATAGTCATGAGTTCCTCCATAAAATAGAGTGGCGCAACAGAAGCATCGTCTCTTGGTAGAGCATGGAAGACAAGGATTGATATCATCCTTGCAAAAAACAAAGAGAAAAATTATGGAACCACAGACTGAAGAGTAGGTGTCAAAGGATGAAGAGTTTGATTTTTGGAGCTTCCAAGCACATGAACGTGGAGTAGGAGAAACAATAAAAAACAACTACTATAGAACTAAATCTCTAGAAAGAAAAGGGATTTTTTTCCAAGAAGCAATCATAGAGACAGGAAGATCTCATATCTAATACATTCAGATGAACAACACACTCTCCAGGTTGGAAAGAATACTTGTCTCAGGCGAAAAGCAACTCAAGTGGAACAATAGCCAGACTCTAGGTTTGCATATCAGGTTAGATATTTTATTATTGTTGCTTAAGTGAGTATTGCAATCCTTTAGATTTTATTAATGCTATGAACAAATGAATACTTAGTAGCATGTGCTATTAATATAAATGATTATTGTACTTAATTTCAATATGAACTAACATCTCCTCTAGGAGATATTTCTTGTTCTTGTTCTCAGGTAGGACACCCTGGTAATGCTATAATGAATTACCATGAAATTTATATGTTCTTATATAAAATGTTATTATATTGGAAATATTTTTTCTCTTGTTGTTTTTGTTTTGGGCAGGTTATCCTACGTATTCCGGGACGATTACCACAGAAAAGAAAGACTTGAAAGGACTTAGAGGGAGTCATACTTCAGAGGAAATCAGTGATTAGGAAGAAGCAAGGTTTTGTGACACTTTGCAGGATGCATAGGGACATGCAACAAATAGAAGCATGGTTCGAGGATTCTCTCAGTTAAAGGGAGTTGATGGCAGAATTCGAAAAGAAAGAGTTGTAGGCCTTTGTGTCAAGTTGTAGGCCTTTATGTCAGGTTGTAGGCCTTCGTGTCGAGTTGTAAGCCTTTGTGCTGAGTCGTAGGCTTCGTGCCGAGTTATAGGCCTTTGTGTCGAGTTGTAGGGTTTGTGCTGAGTTGTAGGCCTTGTGTCGATTTGTAGGCTTCATGCCGAGTTGTAGGCTTCATGTTGAGTTGTAGGCCTTGTGCTGAGTTGTAGGCCTCATGCCAAGTTGTAGGCTTTATGTCGAGTTGTAGGCTACTCCAGTGAGATGGTCTAGTATGCCGAGTTGTTGCTACACCAGTGAGACAGTCTGGTACGCTAGTGGCATAGTTGAGAGCCTGTATGGTTGTGATGGTTTTGCTCGTAATATGATCTAGGTGATCATGAGATAGTCTGTGTAGCTCTGGTGATGCTACCGGTATGCAAGACCATGTATGTCTTATGCCATGTGAGATGGATGGATAATGATGATAGTAATGATGATACTCACAACATGGGTGAGCACGTCATGCGGTGTAGCCCATGATGATGATGGTAACAGACTACAAGGTGTAGCTCTAGTGTTCTCTAGCTGGTTGTGGTCCATAGACGAGATTGACAGGTCCACATGGGTGTAGCCATGTGTGACGTAATGATGCTACCAATAGCATGGTCTACGTAACCATGATGAGAGGATCATGGCATAACAAGAAAGGCTATGAAGACCAGAAGGGAAAATCATGGTTAAATACCTCCCTAGCTAAGAGCGAGTGTTAATGTTTTGGTAGTTGTGGGAGGTATTGACCTCCATGGATAAACCTTTTACTAGAATAGAATATTTTGGAAGCAAGAGAAAACCTAAACAGATGTGTGAAAACCCTGGAAGACAAGTCGCCTCGGAAGAATAAGTAATATTGAAGTATTATATGCAGAAAAGGAAAGGTCGGCCCTACTTGAAGAGACACCTGTTCACCTGGCGAGATTAGTATAAATAGAAGGCACTTGAGCTCATTTGGTAACACACTCACACTCAAGAAAGTGGTGCACAATTCTAGAGGAAGAGTGCAGATGCAACGATAGTAGTTTGGTACTGGTCTTGGTCTGTGGTTTGGGACTTTCTTCTTAGTGCGCTACCTTTGGAGAAAGGTGTGCTCTCTCTCTTGGTTATCGTTTGGGTCTAGTTCTTTCTTACAGAATAATTCTATCTGTCAAAGGTTACGGTGCTCGGGGGTGGATGCGTGCCTATGGTTGGGTGACAATATTGTGATATTGTCTATGGTTAAACGAGCACAACATTCTAACATTTTGGACATCCTTTTGAAATCTTTTTATGGTCTCTACCAAGTTCATGCTCTCTTCCTTTTTGTCTTCTCCATGCCCATACCAAATATTTTTCCTTCATCTTTATAATTGTAAGTTCCTTGGTCATCATCCATGTCTTGGTTTACTGATATTCCCGCTGAATTATGCTTACGTCAAGTTATGTTATTGGTTTTGCAAACTGTGTATGCACTACTACATATTGGAAAAATTGCGACGACTACTTGTGACGAAAGTACTCTTTTGTCGCAAAATTCTAAAGAAAAAGTTCAATTTTTTAATTTTGATCTAAATCCACCACATATTCGTCACTCTATCGATGGATGCAAACTATCATCGGTGTTGCTACGATAGTCAAGATGGTGGAATGTTGTCTCAATTTCGACAAAATTGTGTTTTCATCGCAAGAGCGACACTCACTTTTGTCCATTATAAAGTTCATCGCACTAGCGACGAATGCACCATTATAACCGTTCCTCGACAAAGTGAAAGTGACCTAAATATAACAAATAAATAGGTAAAGAAAAGTATATATATATATATATATATATATATATATATATTTAGGTCACGTTCATCGCAATTTCGACGACAGTGACCTAAATTGACCTATAAATATTTAATGATTTAAAGATGTTGCAACAATCTTGCTATAACAACGACGGTTCCGAAAGGGTATTTTTGTGTGGAAGAATGTTGCAAAATATAGTTAGAGGTGGGGAAAAAAGTAAAGTAGGTGAAAAGGGTGATGGTAGATGTTATTTCCCTTGCCAAAAATGTTGCCTCATACGTCCCGTAAGAATTTTAATAGAAACAACTACAAAAAATTGTAGGAAATATGGGCACATTGATGGCGGATCGAATGAATATTGTCCCATGGTAATTAGCTATATATTCATTATCTTTTTTTATTTTGTCAATTTTATATAAAATTATATATATGTATATATATTGTTTGAATGTTTGTTATAATATACACTAATTTTGCATGATTGTTTCTATTATAAAGTTAGAGTTGCCCTCTAACGTTCCGCAGAATATTGCACCAAGTATTAGTAGAAATGATGTTGCACAAGCTAAGGAACATCATGACCAAGCAAATGAGGATCTCATGGAAGAAGATGATGGGACAAATCAAGTTAATGATCCCATGGAAGAAGATGATGGGACAAATCAAATGATCCAAGATTTGTTTTTGCAGCCAGATGAGGATGGGGACAAT
>ML785243.1:498540-516666 GCA_009831015.1 Picea engelmannii
TTTGATTCAGTTGCTCAAGAGTGGGATGCACTGCATTTATACATTGCAAATAATCTTGACTAGATGAATGTATGGATTGAAAGATGTAAACAACATAATGGAGGTAGGTTATCATGGCAACGACTGTCTGAATTGGTTAGAGAGGCTCATCGTAATGAAGATGCCAATGTTACACAGAGGGAAATTGATTTAGCATATGGTTTGAAAGAAGGACAGGTAAGCAAATTCACCCATTTTATTCAGTTATTTTATATTATATTAATGTGACTACATGTGTACTGTATTTTTAAGATACTTTCGAAGTTATATAAATATAGGTTAATTTATTAATTGACAATGCATCTTTTACATATCTGACATATTGCAGTTGAAACACCACAAGGCTATGTGGTGCAATGGTCATAAATTATCAAACAATTGGATGAAACCAAGAAAACTTCTGATAGTGGGATAACTGCAGTATTCTAGGTCATTAATGTTTCCTTTAGGAGTGACAGACATCCCCGAGAATCTAAAAATAGATACTATGGGTATTTAAACGATATACTTGAGTGTGATTTTAATTCCTTCAAATTAGTTCTCTTCGATGTCAAATGGTATAGGTTACAAATGCATGAACGCGATGAAGAACAAAATGTTATTCAACATGCCAACGGATTTCCAATGATTAAAACAACGATGTTTGAAAGAGGACATGATCGCTATGTTTTTCCAAGCCAATGTGAACAGGTCTTTTACTCAAATGTTCCAGGTGAAAGGGATTGGTCATTTGTTGTTAGATATGATCCAAGAGGAAGGCCAATTAAGTATACTCATTTATAGGAATAAGATGATATTGAAGATCAAGAAGATGATTCGATAGATCAGACAGAGCCGGAATATCATGGAGGGTCGACAGATGAAGAAGACGAAGAAGATCATGATCCAAGCATATGAGACAATATTGCAATTCTTGATGATGACGTCAATGAAAATATGCTTGAAAATGACATTGATGACGATGGTTATATCATCAATCCTTTCAACATCGTTTCAGAACCGGATGATGATACAGATGTCGAGTTTGATGAAGAATATCAAGATACAGAATAAGGATGATTACACAGATGTTGAGGTTGGATTAGGTACGCGACTATATAATATTTTAATTTGTATGAATTATTCTTTTAAAATAATTTACTTATAATGTCATGGGTTAATTACATGTTTTTATGTTTTATGCGATGTTTTTATATCCTATGTTACATGTTGTTTAATTATTATTTGAAACCTGAAAATAGTTGCCAATATACTAAAGTACACGGTAGATTAAAAATATCATTTAGAAACACATAATTTCATGTACCTTCATTAATTTTTGTTTTTGTAGTTTCTATGCAGGAATCTTAATAAGACGTTGCTTTCGATTATTTTCTATTTTATAGATTGGGTTTTGGGGATCAATTGAGAGTGATGTGAGGGGGAGGGGAGGGGCCATATGAACTTCCACCTTCACATGGTTGGCCTTGTTCAGTAGATGATAAATTATTCTTGAAACCAAGAGAAGCTCTTTCATTTTTACACCATCATGATCATATAAGATTTCATCAATATTGTTGACACAATATTGCATGCATCAACGAAGTTTCGATGAACGTGTTTGTCATTTCTATAGAATGTTTTTTGAAACCCTAATTTTCTTTCAAAGTACACAATTTGGTTGATGCAAGTTTTAAGTTTGCATCAATCTTTCTTCATTTCTATTTTAGATTCTACATGGATAGACTATTCACATGCCTTAACGATATGGGAGGGTTTCTGGACTCAAATTTGACTAACACACCCACTTTCTTCCATCATCAATTCATCATGTAAACCATAAACCCTAATTTTCTTTCAAAGTACACATTTTGGTTGACGCAAGTTTTAAGTTTTCGCCAGTCTTTCTTCATTTTTCTTTCAGGATCTACATTAATGTATATACAATTATTTGTCATAGTTGTGATGAAAAATCCCTCTTTTTCGTTGATTTTTTAATCAACACCATAAAAATACTAGAGGCGGGCAACAATGACATGTGAATGGGGCCAACGTTGAAAAATTTTCAAACTGTATCTGTATGCATTGAAATTTGACATGGATAGACTATTCACATGCCTTAACGATATGGGAGGGTTTATGGACTCAAATTTCACTCACACACACTCTTTCTTCCATCATAATATCATCATGTAAACCATAAACCTTATTTTTCATATGTTCTAGTAGATATGTTAATGATTCCAAATTTCATATTTGTATTTGACTCAAGGTCCAGCTAGCTTGCAAAGTATCAAATTTTAATTTCAAGTTGATAAACCAAATATGAAATGAATCCAAGCATCATTTGATATCGTTGCAAGAGAGAAGAATGTAAATAATCTTGCGACGAATTTGCTATACTATCGACGAAAAAATTTCGTCGATATAAGTATAGCTAATTTGTCACAAGAATATTGTGTCTAATTTGAATGGTGTTACATGGTTTGTAAGGAGTGTAAGGCTTATATTATGGTGCAATGTAGTGTAGTATATGTTATCGCTCAGTTTGTAGTCTAGGTCAGGTAGCTTTGAAAGTAAGGATCAAACTGGCATAACAGGAGCTTCCCCACCCACTGTCACCTCAATGGGGGGCTCTTTCTATTTAGGGTGGCTAATCCCAAGGGAGATGTCCCTGGCAGTTTGGGGTGTTGAAAGGAAAAGGTTTAAAGGATCAAGCTAGGTTTTCCCTTTCACAGATTACCGCCAAGAAGATAGTCAAGAGGAAGATAAACCACAGAAGGGGCACATGTTTGCGAGACAAGGCAACAAATAAAACTATTGCATGCAAGTAGTGGTTAGCACTTCATAAATTAATGACTATCAACATTTAATATACATGAGCATAAATAGCAGTAATTATTGACGAATTCAATGATTGCAAAAATGACTATGGCTTATAATATTACTTCTCAATAAACACTGGAAATGATATAGCATTCAATGTATATAATCAATTTCTGAATTAACATAAAATATCATCAAATGCTCATATATGACAAGAGTGCTGCGTCACTAGGCTTACTAGAGGTGACGTCAGCTTTCTACTAGGGTTAGTTTGGTAGACAAAAGGGTGGATGTTTTGCAAATAAGCTAATGGAAATTATCAACACTTCAATTTCTATCACTTAGATGACTAAGCCACAACATTTACATCAACCAAGAGCTCAAAAGAGGCATGGCGTCATCATCAAATTAGGGTTAGTGAGACGTTAGGGTTAGTTAGGGTTTCAAATTTAAGAAGTTTGAGAGTGTTGTTTTGGCACAAGAACTTCAACGTTGGAGAGTTAGACTAGTGCCTTGGGGTATTATGGAGTCAAGAAGGAAAGGCTAGGTCTTGGGAGAATCTAAATCTAAGGACAAGAGAGTTAGGCTTTATGGTGCTGCAATGGCAGGGCCATAGAGTCAAAACCCTAAGGGGAGGAGGCTCATTCCAGTGTTGCTTAAGCAAGGCCTCATGCTCCTCCCTCTTTCCCTAAAAATCCTTGGCAAAACGGCTAGCTTCAAAACATAAATCTAAGGGTGAAAAGTGTTGCAAAGGCAAGGCCCTTCAAACCCTAAAAGTCAAAACCCTAGGTGTAAAATTAATTAGGCCTAAGATGTCTTCTTTCTTCAACTTATGTTTCAAAAGTAACTCAGAAAAAGGATAATTAGTGTAGCAACGGCTAGGCTATATTCTCCTTAATCAATGGCCAAAACAAGTTTTCTATCATGGGGACATATAGCAAGGACCTACTTGTGTGCTTGCTACCTAGGGTTTCAATGATTACGAAAAAAAATAACAATGTAACCATAAATGTAAGAGATTTAACCTACAACCATTCATTCAAGAAGTTTTGCATCAGAAATACACTTACAAATCAATGAAGAGCTTATCAAACCCTAGTTGTAAACCTTCCAATGATAGAAAACACCATAAAATGCCAAGAATGATCCTCCACAAGAGTTGCGCCTCACTTCCAAGAGCAAAAATCCAAGACAAAAGACTAAAAATGATTCTCTCACAAGAGAGTGAGTTGTGTTATGTGAAAATGAGAGGCAACGTCCTCTATTTATATCATCCTAATGACCTTTAATTACAAAATAGGTCATTTAAAACAGCCGATAAGGCTGATTAACAATATTACACTGTTTGTCACATTAAATGCTAAAAATGTCACAATATGAGCTCAAAAGGGAGACGTCAGGCCCCTCTGAGGGAGATGTTGGTCCTTTTTGGGCAAGACCAGCATCCAAGAAGCAGAACGTTGGCCCTTCTAGGGCTTCTCCAAGCTGCCACACGTGCCAAATGACCCCAGCACACTGCCACACGCTCCAGAAAATGTCCAGCTGCCTCCGGTGACGTTCTGTCCATCAAAAGCAATAGTCCCATCTGTAGTGGATGATCCCCCCTAGGTCGGGCTCTGCCAAAGTGTCCTGGTAGGGACGTCCTTCTTATTTCTCATGCAATGGCTCATTACGAAGTTGTCCTACCTCTGCCATCCCAACAACTATCTGATGGGCTCTTCAACCCCATGGAGGTCCGAGCTAATCATATCTCCATGTGCACCGGTCCTCTGGCACCTGTCCATCGGGTATGATCCTGCACATCAAAAACTACGCCGTCCATGGGCTCATCAGTCCTTGGGATCATAGCAATGTCAATCATATGTCATCATTAAATTTGTCAAATACATGCACGAAATCCCTAGCATATCATCTAAGAGCTCAAAGACATTACACAGAACTACTATACAAAGCTGAAGAAAACCAACAGAATAACCTATTGGGCTAATCCCCACAAGAAATGGAAAGTTTCCTCAGAAGATCATTCAAGCCATGTTTTATGAGGTGATATGGTCTAGGGATGTCCAGTCACAGTAAGACCAAGGGCATGTGTTGTCTGTGGGTGCCTTTGTAGGAGGCGAGTTGTACCCATCATGGATGCATTTTTTCCAAGCCCTTTATTGCCTTTATTTTTTCTTTTATTGCTTTTCTTTCTTTTTTACTTCAAGGTCTGACCAGAGGACATTGCCTTAGCGTGGTGACCAGAGCTGACAGTGTTACCCACTGGTATTTTCGCAGAAATGATAAGGTTGGCTCGTGATGAGACCCCCTTTCCCTTGGCCATGCAACCAAAGGTCATTACCCTGGCGTGGTGACCAGATGATGGCAATGTCATACTGCTAGATACCTATGAACATAATGGGACGGCTCATGATGAGACCTCCCATCCTCTTGGTTAGGTCTTGTTTTGTTATTTTTCTTAGGGTCCCTTTAGTTTCTTATCGAGAGGCCTTTTATTGCCTTCTCGGGGATCCCTGGGCGAAGCATATCTAGGTTTCATTTCCTATGGCTTTTATCTTTTACCAGCTACTTTTACCCCCTGGGCCTTTATCCCCTTCTTCCCACAAGACAAAGTGTAACCCCAAAGGTCATCCTAATGGACGGACTAGGGGAATGGGATGGATGAGTGGGAGATAAGATGTAAAATGATATAATGGTGGGAGCGGACGATGGCTCTGGAAATCCCCTTTGGTGGCTAACCCAAAACCCATGAATACAAGCTTTCTAAGTCACCCCATTAATTTAACCCAACAATGGTCAAGTGGATTAGTGTAAGATCCAAGCAGTCATCAGAAATGAAAGGAACCTAATGCATATACAAGAAGGTTATAATGATCAAATATGACACATACCATGATACCTCAGACCAATTACCTCATGGAGAAAGAGTCCTCTCTGATGCAAGTCCAAGCCGATGGTGATGGAAGCTGTTGTTGCTGACAGGACAAGTCTGGCGAAGAAGAAGAAGAATGGGCCCTCCAGGGCCATGTTCAGGTCAATCCTGCTCTCGACACTTCATGTCTAGGACCTGTGGGCCTCGAGACATGATCTCCTAGTTATCCCTAGATATCGGGGATAACAGTATATAACAACAATCTCTATGCCAAACCTCAAAATGGATAGTACCATATCTTGTTCATAAGACAAATATTCTTTGTATGTTTCCTTTGTGGTGGCTCAAGCCCTCAGTACACATGATGTCTGGCAATGAAATGTAACAATTTGACTATTGAATGATAGTGTTATGTCACCCATGGTTAAGGAAAGAACTTAAGGTTCTTAGGTCCTATTTGAATCTTCTTAGAATTGAGATTCATTACATAGTCCTTGAAAAAAGACAAAAGACTTATGTAGCGGATATTAATTTGGTCTTTGTGTGGGACATTTTATGCCATTAGTATGTTTTATACAAAAATAATGGATCGTGGAGACTACACCATGGTCAAGGAATGAGTAACGAGGAACGGGGAAAGAGTAATTAGGAACGAGGAATGAGAAACAAGGAACAAGGAACATAAATTGTACCAGGACTAGACATCGGCAACAGTGACCTCATGTGAATGGGGCCAATGTTGAAATTTTTTCAAACAGTTTCTGTATGCACTGAAATTTGACATGGATAGACTATTCGCATGCCTTAACGATACGGGAGGGTTTCTGGACTCAAATTTCACTCACACACACTCTTTCTTCCATAACCATATCATCATGTAAACCATAAACCCTATTTTTCATATGTTCTAGTAGATATGTTAATGATTCCAAATTTCATATTTGTATTTGAATCAAGGTCCAGCTAGCTTGCAAAGTATCAAATTTTAATTTCAAATTGATAAAAAAAATATGAAATGAATCCAATCATCATTTGATATCTTCGCAAGAGATCAGACGAATGTAAATAATCTTGCGACGAATTTGCTATACTATCAACGAAAAACGTTCGTCGATATAAGTATAGTTAATTCATCGCAAGAATATTGTGTCTAATTTGAATGGTGTTACATGGTTTGCAAGGAGTGCAGGGCTTATATTATGGTGCAATGTAGTGTAGTCTATAATAACAATCTCTATGCCAAACCTCAAAATGGATAGTACCATATCTTGTTCATAAGACAAATATTCTTTGTATGTTTCCTTTGTGGTGGCTCAAGCCCTCAGTACACATGATGCCTAACAATGAAATGTAACAATTTGACTATTGAATGACAGTTTTATGTCACCCATAGTTAAGGAAAGAACTTAAGGTTCTTAGGTCCTATTTGAATCTTCTTAGAATTGAGATTCGTTACATAGTCCTTGAAAAAAGACAAAATACTTATGTAGCGGATATTAATTTGGTATTTGTGTGGTACATTTTATGCCATTAGTATGTTTTGTACAAAAATAATTGATCTTGGGGACTAAACCATGGTCAAGGAATGAGTAACAATGAACAAGGAATGAGGAACGAGGAACATAGAACAAGGAACAAGGAACGAAAATTGTACCAGGAGTAGACACCAACAACAATGACCTCATGTGAATGGGGCCAACGTTGAAATGTTTTCAAACAGTTTCTGTATGCACTGAAATTTGACATGGATAGACTATTTGCATGCCTTAACGATATGGGAGGGTTTCTGGACTCAAATTTCACTCACACACACTCTTTCTTCCATCATCATATCATCATGTAAACCATAAACCCTATTTTTCATATGTTCTAGTAGATATGTTAATGATTCNAAATTTCATATTTGTATTTGACTCAAGGTCCAGCTAGCTTGCAAAGTATCAAATTTTAATTTCAAGTTGATAAACCAAATATGAAATGAATCCAAGCATCATTTGATATCGTCGCAAGAGAGACAAATGTAAATAATCTTGCGACGAATTTGCTATACTATCGATGGAAAAAGTTAGTTGATATAAGTATAGCTAATTTGTCGCAAGAATATTGTTTCTAATTTGAATGGTGTTACATGGTTTTCAAGGAGTGTAGGGCTTATATTATGGTGCAATGTAGTGTAGTCTATAAGAACAATCTCTATGTCAAACCTCAAAATGGATAGTACCATATCTTGTTCATAAGACAAATATTCTTTGTATGTTTCCTTTGTGGTGGCTCAAGCCCTCAGTACACATGGTGCCTGATAATGGAATGTAACAATTTGACTATTGAATGATAGTGTTATGTCGGCGATGGTTAAGGAAAGAATTTAAGGTTCTTAGGTCCTATTTTAATCTTCTTAGAATTGAGATTCATTACATAGTCCTTGAAAAAAGACAAAAGACTTATGTAGCGGATATTAATTTAGTATTTGTGTGGGACATTTTATGCCATTAGTATGTTTTATACAAAAATAATGGATCTTTGGGACTACACCATGGTCAAGGAACAAGTAACAAGGAACAAGGAACGAGGAACACAAAACAAGGAACAAGGAACGAAAATTGTACCAGGACTAGACACCGACAACAATGACCTCATGTGAATGGGGCCAACATTGAAATTTTTTCAAACAGTTTCTGTATGCACTGAAATTTGACATGGATAGACTATTCACATGCCTTAACGATATGGGAGGTTTTCTGGACTCAAATTTCCTTCACACACACTCTTTATTCCATCATCATATCATCATGTAAACCATAAACCGTATTTTTCACATGTTCTAGTAGATATGCTAATGATTCCAAATTTCATATTTGTATTTGACTCGAGGTCTAGCTAGCTTGCAAAGTATCAAATTTTAATTTCAAGTTGATAAACCAAATATGAAATGAATCCAAGAATCATTATATATCGACACAAGAGAGACGAATGTAAATAATCTTGCGACGAATTTGCTATACTATTGACGAAAAAAGCTCGTCGATATAAGTATAGCTAATTCGTCGCAAGAATATTGTGTCTAATTTGAATGGTGTTACATGGTTTGCAAGGAGTGTAGGGATTATATTATGGTGCAATGTGGTGTATTCTATAAGAACAATTTCTATGCCAAACCTCAAAATGGATAGTACCATATCTTGTTCATAAGACAAATATTCTTTGTTATATGTTTCCTTTGTGGTGGATCAAGCCCTCGGTACACATGATGTCTGACAACGAAATGTAACAATTTGACTATTGATTGATAGTGTTATGTAACCCATGGTTAAGGAAATAAATTAAGGTTCTTAGGTCCTATTTGAATCTTCTTATAATTGAGATTCGTTACATAGTCCTTGAAAAAAGACAAAAAGACTTATGTAGCGGATATTAATTTGGTCTTTGTGTGGGACATTTTATGCCATTAGTATGTTTTGTACAAAAATAATGGATCTTGGGGACTACACCATGGTAAATGAACGAGTAACAAGGAACAAGGAACGAGGAACACAAAACAAGGAACGTAAATTGTACCAGGACTAGACACCGACAACAATGACCTGATGTGAATGGGGCCAACGTTGAAATGTTTTCAAACAGTTTCTGTATGCACTGAAATTTGACATGGATAGACTATTTGCATGCCTTAACGATATGGGAGGGTTTCTGGACTCAAATTTCACTCACACACACTCTTTCTTCCATCATCATATCATCATGTAAACCATAAACCCTATTTTTCATATGTTCTAGTAGATATGTTAATGATTCCAAATTTCATATTTGTATTTGACTCAAGGTCCAACTAGCTTGCAAAGTATCAAATTTTAATTTCAAGTTGATAAACCAAATATGAAATGAATCCAAGCATCATTTGATATCGTCGCAAGAGAGACAAATGTAAATAATCTTGCGATGAATTTGCTATACTATCGACGAAAAAAATTTGTCGATATAAGTATAGCTAATTTGTCGCAAGAATATTGTGTCTAATTTGAATGGTGTTACATGGTTTTCAAGGAGTGTAGGGCTTATATTATGGTGCAATGTAGTCTAGTCTATAAGAACAATCTCTATGTCAAACCTCAAAATGGATAGTACCATATCTTGTTCATAAGACAAATATTCTTTGTATGTTTCCTTTGTGGTGGCTCAAGCTCTCAGTACACATGATGCCTAACAATGAAATGTAACAATTTGACTATTGAATGATAGTGTTATATCACCCATGGTTAAGGAAATAACTTGAGGTTCTTAGGTCTTATTTGAATCTTCTTAGAATTGAGATTCGTTACATAGTCCTTGAAAAAAGACAAAAGACTTATGTAGCGGATATTAATTTGGTCTTTATGTGGGACATTTTATGCCATTAGTATGTTTTGTACAAAAATAATGGATTTTGGGGACTACACCATGGTCAAGGAACGAGTAACAAGGAATAAGGAACGAGGAACACACAACAAGGAACAAGGAACGAAAATTGTACCAGGACTAGACACCGACAACAGTGACCTCGTGTGAATGGGGCCAACGTTGAAATTTTTTCAAACAGTTTATGTATGCACTGAAATTTGACATGGATAGACTATTCACATGCCTTAACGATATGGGAGGTTTTTTGGACTCAACTTTCACTCACACACACTATTTCTACCATCATCATATCATCATGAAAACCATAAACCCTATTTTTTATATGTTCTAGTAGATATGTTAATGATTCCAAATCTCATATTTGTATTTGATCCAAGAATCATTGGATATCGACCCAAGAGAGACAAATGTAAATAATCTTGCGACGAATTTGCTATACTATCGACGAAAAAAGTTCGTCGAGATAAGTATAGCTAATTCGTCGCAAGAATATTGTGTCTAATTTTAATGGTGTTACATGGTTTTCAAGGAGTGTAGGGATTATATTATGGTGCAATGTAGTGTAGTCTATAAGAACAATTTCTATGCCAAACCTCAAAATAGATAGTACCATATCTTGTTCATAAGACAAATATTCTTTGTTATATGTTTCCTTTGTGGTGGATCAAGCCCTCGGTACACATGATGCCTAACAATGAAATGTAACAATTTGACTATTGATTGATAGTGTTATGTCACCCATGGTTAAGGAAATAAATTAAGGTTCTTAGGTCCTATTTGAATCTTCTTAGAATTGAGATTCGTTACATAGTCCTTGAAAAAAGACAAAAGACTTATGTAGCGGATATTAATTTGGTCTTTGTGTGGGACATTTTATGCCATTAGTATGTTTTGTACAAAAATAATGGATCTTGGGGACTACACCATGGTCAAGGAATGAGTAACAAGGAACGAGGAACACATAACAAGGAACAAGGAACACAAATTGTATCAGGACTAGACACCGACAACAGTGACCTCATGTGAATGGGGCCAACGTTGAAATTTTTTCAAACAGTTTCTGTATGCACTAAAATTTGACATGGATAGAATATTTGCATGCCTTAAAAATATGGGAGGGTTTCTGGACTCAAATTTCACTCACACACACTCTTTCTTCCATCATCATATCATCATGTAAACCATAAACCCTATTTTTCATATGTTCTAGTAGATATGTTAATGATTCCAAATTTCATATTTGTATTTGACTCAAGGTCCAGCTAGCTTGCAAAGTATCAAATTTTAATTTCAAGTTGATAAACCAAATATGAAATGAATCCAAACATCATTTGATATCGTTGCAAGAGAGACGAATGTAAATAATCTTGCGACGAATTTACTATACTATCGACGAAAAAAGTTCGTCGATATAAGTATAGTTAATTCGTCGCAAGAATATTGTGTCTAATTTGAATGGTGTTACATGGTTTGCAAGGAGTGTAGGGATTATATTATGGTGCAATGTACTATAGTCTATAAGAACAATCTCTATGCCAAACCTCATAATGGATAGTACCATATCTTATTCATAAGACAAATATTCTTTGTATGTTTCCTTTGTGGTGGCTCAAGCCCTCAGTACAAATGATGCCTGACAATGAAATGTAACAATTTGACTATTGAATGATAGTGTTATATCACCCATGGTTAAGGAAATAACTTAAGGTTCTTAGGTCCTATTTGAAACTTTTTAGAATTGAGATTCGTTACATAGTCCTTGAAAAAAGATAAGAGACTTATGTAGCAGATATTAATTTGGTCTTTGTGTGGGACATTTTATTCCATTAGTATGTTTTGTACAAAAATAATGGATCTTGGGGACTACACCATGGTCAAAGAATGAGTAAAAAGGAACAAGTAACAAGGAACAAGGAACACAGAACAAGGAACAAGGAACATAAATTGTACCAGGACTAGACATCGGCAACAGTGACCTCATGTGAATGGGGCCAATGTTGAAATTTTTTCAAACAGTTTCTGTATGCACTGAAATTTGACATGGATAGACTATTCACATGCCTTAACGATACAGGAGGGTTTCTGGACTCAAATTTCACTCACACACACTCTTTCTTCCATAACCATATCATCATGTAAACCATAAACCCTATTTTTCATATGTTCTAGTAGATATGTTAATGATTCCAAATTTCATATTTGTATTTGACTCAAGGTCCAGTTAGCTTGCAAAGTATCAAATTTTAATTTCAAATTGATAAACAAAATATGAAATGAATCCAATCATCATTTGATATCTTCGCAAGAGATCAGACGAATGTAAATAATCTTGCGACGAATTTGCTATAATATCAATGAAAAACGTTCATCGATATAAGTATAGTTAATTCATCGCAAGAATATTGTGTCTAATTTGAATGGTGTTACATGGTTTGCAAGGAGTGTAGGGCTTATATTATGGTGCAATGTAGTGTAGTATATAAGAACAATCTCTATGCCAAATTTCAAAATGGATAGTACCATATCTTGTTCATAAGACAAATATTCTTTGTATGTTTCCTTTGTGGTGGCTCAAGCCCTCAGTACACATGATGTCTGACAATGAAATGTAACAATTTGACTATTGAATGATAGTGTTATGTCAGCCATGTTTAAGGAAAAAACTTAAGGTTCTTAGGTCCTATTTGAATCTTCTTAGAATTGAGATTCGTTACATAGTCCTTGAGAAACGACAAAAGACTTATGTAGCGGATATTAATTTGGTCTTTGTGTGGGACATTTTATGCCATTAGTATGTTTTGTACAAAAATAATGGATCTTGGGGACTACACCATGGTCGAGGAATGAGTAACAAAGAACAAGGAACGAGGAACAAAGAACAAGGAACAAGGAACAAAAATTGTACCAGGACTAGACACCGACAACGGTGACCTCATGTGAATGGGGCCAATGTTGAAATTTTTTCAAACGGTTTATGTATGCACTGAAATTTTACACGGATAGACTATTCACATTCCTTAACGATATGGGAGGGTTTTTGGACTCAAATTTGACTAACACACCCACTTTCTTCCATCATCAATTCATCCTGTAAACCATAAACCCTATTTTTCATATGTTCTAGTAGATATGTTAATGATTCCAAATTTCATATTTGTATTTAATTCAAGGTCCAGCTAGCTTGCAAAGTATCAAATTTTAATTTCAAGTTGATAAACTAAATATGAAATGAATCCAAGCATCATTTGATATCGGCGCAAGAGAGACGAATGTAAATAATCTTGCGACGAATTTGCTATACTATTGACAAAAAAAGTTCGTCGATATAAGTATAGCTAATTCGTCGCAAGAATATTGTGTCTAATTTGAATGGTGTTACATGGTTTGCAAGGAGTGTAGGTCTTATATTATGGTGCAATGTAGTGTAGTATTTTCTTTGGTTGAAAGTTGGAAATAGGGTATGATCAATTGTTTCAAACTCATTTATGACATAAAAACTCTCAATCAATAGTTGACAATATTCTTGATCGAGAGTTTAAATATTTTCAACCAAGAATCTAGGGGGAGAATCACAACCCTCGACCAAGAATCTAGGGGGAGAATCATAACTCTTTGTTGGGACATTTTAAAATGTTTCGACCAAGAATTTTAACTCTTATCCAAAAGATTATTTAACTTCCAATCAAGATATTTCAATGACTATTTTCTTGATTGAAACAATAAATTGTTAATGTTTATGCCATTATTATAGTTCTTTGCATTTCAATAGATAAGAGCATAATAAGAACAAGATCACTGAGAAATACACATTCACAAGAGACACAACATTTATCTTGGGAAACCCTCTAGGGGAAGAAAACCCAACAAAACTTCCTTATCATAAATAGCTTAAACAATGTTCAAGAGATAACTCAAGCCAATACAGAAAGTCCTCCCCAAGAGATGCGCCACCCTTCTTCTCCTTTCTCTGGTAATTGCGGCTTGCCTCATAAGAGAAATGAGCAAGTGAGTTGTGTGTTTGAAGTGAGGTGCTAGCCTCTTATTTATACAAGACTGGCACGTGTGAAAGGTCCCAACTAGCAAGGCCGACCTCTCACTCTGGGTGGGTAAACCCACCTTTAATTAATTCTGGGTCTTCCATAATAACTGTTGGGGCCTACTTCTTATTTTTCCCTTTGCAATTGTCCGATAACCAATCCGAAAAAGGGGATTTGGTCGTTATACAATTACCGACATGATTAATCCACAATGGGGATTAATCCAATAACAATAAAAATAATAATAATGACATGATTAATCCGCAATGGGGATTTAATCCAATAATAATAAGAATTCTCTTCGCAGTTACATTATTTCAACACTCCCCCTTTACAAGAAGGGTATTCTTCATCAGCATCAGGTGAGAGAGGTTTGCATGATCAGTGGCATCTGGAGGACAGTATCGTCAATATCATCTTGAAACATTGGCTAGCACATTTATGAGTCATCGACATTTTTCTTCATCAACAACATCATCATTCTCGAAAGAATGCTATCATCATCTGCATCAAATATGTATCAGTAAAAATGATACCTCATCACAACACTAGGCTGGCACATCACAGTACTACACTAGCTCAATGTCACAGTGGTTAAGTTGGTAGCTCAGTGTCAGTCACACCTTGCTTTATGTCTAACAACTAGGCCAGAAGCAAGTAATATCATCATCTCTCTTTACGTCTAACAACTAGGTCAGAAGCGAGGAAACACAACGTCATGCTTTACGTCTAACAACGAGGTCAGAAGCATGACTCATCTTGCTTTACGTCTAACAACGAGGTCAGAATCAAGGAACACATCAACACTCACTTTACATCTAACAACGAGGTCAGAAGTGAGGAATCATCTTGCTTTACGTCTAACAACTAGGTCAGAAGAAAGGAATCAACGACGTCATGCATTATGTCTAACAACTAGGTCAGAAGCATGACTCATCTTGCTTTACGTCTAACAGCGAGGTCAGAAGCAAGGATCACACAACGTCATGCTTTACGTCTAACAGCGAGGTCAGAAGCATGACTCATCTTGCTTTACATCTAACAACGAGGTCAGAAGCAAGGATCACACGACATCATGCTTTACGTCTAACAATGAGGTCAGAAGCATGACTCATCTTGATTTACGTCTAACAACTAGGTCAGAAGCAAGGAATACATCTACTCCCCCTTTCAAGGAGGGTCCTTTCGAACAATACCAAGCTTATCTCGAAAGTGTTCAAACTTTACACGAGATAGAGGCTTAGTCCACACATCAACAACCTGTTCATCCGTGCTAATGTACTGGAGCTTCAAGGCTCCTCTCTGTACCATGTTGCAGATGAAATGATAGTGGATATCTATGTGCTTAGACCTGTCATGGAACACAGGATTCTCTGTCATATTAATGCAGCTTTGATTGTCACATAGAATCACGGTTTCTCTCATCTCCAAATCAAATAGGCCCGTCAACAACTTTCGAAGCCATATAGCTTCGCAACTAGCAGAACATGCGGCAATGTACTCTGCTTCCGTTGTGCTGAGAGAAATACTGGATTGCTTCCTACTCTGCCACGAGATCATAACTGATCCCAAACTGAAACAACATCCAGAAGTGCTTTTTTTGTCAGCAACGCTTCCTGCCCAATCTGCATCAGTATATCCATTCAATGTGAAGTCATGATCTCCATCATAGCTGAGACCATAATCCATTGTACCTTTAAGGTACCTCATCACATGTTTTGTAGCCACTAGATGAACATGTCTGGGCTCTACCAGAAACTGACTCAAGGTGTTCACTGCAAAACAGATGGTTGGTCTGGTGTTTTTTAGGTACATCAACGATCCAATAATCTGTCTGTACAAAGTGACATCTATCAAATCTGGCGAAGTATTGACCAGCAGTTTCAGCTTCACTTCCATGGGAGTATTCATAGGCTTGCATTCTAGCATGTCGAATCTCTTTAAGATTTCGACCATGTACTTCCCTTGGTTAAGGAAGATTCTCTCTGGACTCTTCCATACTTCAAGACCTAAGAAGTAATGCATTAGGCCAAGGTCTTTCATTTCAAATTCTGTGGCAAGTCTCTGTTTACATTCAATGATGAGATTTTCTTCTCCAGTTAGGAATAAGTCATCCACGTACAGTAGTAATATTACTGGTTCATTATCCATGATCTTGAAGTAGAGATTTGAATCTGCTTTACTCTTGGTAAAGCCTAAGCTCGTCAAGAAACTGTCTATACAGCCATACCAAGCTCTGGGAGCTTGCTTCAATCCGTATAAGGCTTTCTTCAATCGACCGACATGAGAGTTCCTGTCTTCAACCTCAAATCCTTGGGGTTGCTCTATATACACTTCCTCTTCGATAACACCATTCAGGAAAGCTGTCTTCACATCCATCTGGTGCAACTTTCACTTCATCTTGGCAGCAAGAGCTATAATGGTTCTGATCGAAGTGTATCTGGCCACAGGAGTGAATGTCTCTTCATAGTTGATATCTTCCTTCTAGGAAAATCCACGAGCGACAAATCTTGCTTTATATTTTTCAATACTTCCATCAGCAACATGTTTTATTTTGAAGAGCCATTTTGATGATACCACATCCTTACTTTTTGGTCTGGGAACTATTTCCCATACATCATTCTTTATTATGGATTGGTATTCCTCTTTCATGGCATCTACCCATTCTTTCTTCTGGATGGCCTCTTCAAAGCATGTGGGTTCTTCATCAAGTAAATTGCACATCAAATCCGTGTAACTGGAGAAGGGCTTTAGTCTTTTCACCTGTCTCGTGGTTCCTTCTGGAACACCATACTTCTCTCCATCTTGAATAATCTCTCTTGCCCAAGTAGGTTTTCTTTTATGGGAGAAGGTCATTTGAGGAGGTTCTTGAAATTATGTTATATCATGATCTTCAAGAGTCTCCTCATTAGGGGAAGCTATGACTTCCCTTACAGGTTCTGTAGCTCTGGGAACTTCCCTCATGGATTCTGTAGTCCTGGGATTTTCAGGTTCCTCTTCATGCATATCTTCAAGCTGTCATCTTCTTGATTTTTTAAGTGTTGCTTCTTCATCAAAGGTCACATCCTTGTTGATCTCAATATGGTGGTGACCAGGTATGTAGATTTTGAAGGCCTTGGACACCTCACAGTATCCCACAAATATTCCCTTCTTTCCGGAGGGTTCCAGTTTGTTTCTTTTCTCTTTCGGTATATGGATAAACACTGGACAACCAAATATTTTGAGATGACTTACCTTTGGTTTCTTTCCGATGAACATTTCTTCTGGGGTCTTGAACCCAAGTGCACTATGGGATAATATGTTCTGTACATAAACAGCTGCCATTGCTGCTTCTGCCCATAAGCACATAGGAAGATCTTGATCATGAATCATGGTCTTTACAACTTCCATAATTGTTTTGTTCTTCCTTTCAGCTACACCGTTTTGTTGAGGATTATAGGGAGTAGTTAGTTCCCTCTTTATCCCGACATCTCTGATGAAGCTTACGAACTCCTTCAAGGTATATTCTCCTCCATTATCTGACCTGGGTATCTTAATATTTCGTTTGGAAAGATTATTTATCAAGGCTTTGAATTCCTTGAATTTACTGAATACTTCATCTTTAGATTTTAAGAAATATATCCAGGTCTTACGAGAATAATCATCAATAAATGATACATAGTATACATACCCACTAATGGAGGATGATGGCATTGGGCCACACACATCTGAATGGATGAGTTCCAATGCTCCTTCTACTTTGTTGTCCCTCTTTGGAAAATGGTTCTTGGTGTTCTTCCCTTGCGCACATCCATTGCATATGCCTTCCTGATCAACCTTGAGTTCTGGTAAACCCGTGACAGCTTTGCATATGTATGGTAGCGCCTTGTAGTTGATGTGGGCCAATATTCTATGCCAAAGTTCGCATGAGTTTTCGATGGCATGGGTCATAGCAGTTTCTGGGTGACCCTTCAGCTTATATAAACCATTTTCTTCACT
>ML785244.1:4125-17354 GCA_009831015.1 Picea engelmannii
AATACTTCCTTGCATAAAATGAAAATAATTTTTTGAACAAATTTATAATACAAAAATATATAACTTACTCAAATCCATTTTTTAATATGGAATATAGAATCATGGATCCATTATGTTAATTAAAGTAAAAATTACATAATTTTAATAGAAAACACAAAGAAATTAAAATAAATTAACAAAATGACAACAAACATATAATAAATTTACATAACACAGTTAAAAACGATAAGATACCCCATGTGAAATAACTAACATAAATAATGAATTTATCAAAAATTAAAAAAATATAATTTTATCTACAATAAAAAAATAACAAATAATACATATTTTAAGTTAAAACACAACACAATGAAATAAAATATTCAATGTACATAAAGAACTATATAGAAATTTGAAAGTTTACTTAATTAATTAAATGAAAATAAACTATAAAATATTAAATACAACTAAATACTTAAATAAAATTATAATATAAAAATCATAATAATTTTATATCATAAAAATTTACAAATATAAATATAAATCATTAATACAATATATTTAAAAATTAAAAACTTTAATTTTTTTAATTCTTATATTTTTCTTTTAAATTAAAAAAAAAACAATTATACTAACAAATCTTTATTAAACCTACAGACAATCCATATATTATAGTTGATGTTTGTTAAACACATATAGTTATTCATTCAAAATTCACATATTGTAAAAAATATTGATACAGTGGTGATATATTGTAAAAAATATAGATATAAATTTCTAAAATTTTTAATCTTTAAGATTTAGTTAGGGGTTTATTTATTTTACATTTTGGTTTTTCAGTTATAATTTAGTGATATAAACTTGTATTAAATCACAGTTTTATGTTTTTTAAATTATATTTGTGAATGCAGAAATGAATTCAACCGGTTTAAAAATTCATGGAGCACTTGGACTATATAGAATTAACTATTCAAATCTATAAATTCAATAATTTCCAAAAAGATTTCTAATAAAATTAAACAGAAAATATCCAAAAACACAAAATAATTAGAATAAAAATTTCTATTAGAATTATGTATTTACTGTTTAAAATATAATTTATTTACTAAATTGCAAATGTTAAATGAAAATAAAATAAAATATTTAATGGGTATACAAAGAATTTCAGTCAAATCCATTAAGCATAACACACATATAATCTAATGTTCCCACAATGAATGCCCCATTTGTCTTGACGCTTAGTGGGTGGAGCTAGTTTAGGAGGCTGCTGTGCTAAAAAGAAGGATTCAGGTTAGAGATTATCCTTAGAGCTTATAATTCTTTTTCACTTATCATGCTTAGAGCTTATCATGTTATTTCACTTTTTGATTTTCACAAATTCCCAAAAGTTCAGTTTATTTCACTTTTTGATTTTCACAAATTCCCAAAAGTTCAGTTTGGGTTTATCAGTTCTTTAAAAGTTGTTATCATGCTTTACAACTAAGCTCAAACTCAATAAAATATGGTGAGTGACTTGTGCCGCCAACTTATAGCTTTATATTCTTTTATTAAAAACCGTATTAAAAACTAAAAACGCTATAATAAATCCATTGACCAAGGCCATATTTGTTTTCAGCGTTTCTTCTTCAAACCCTAAACGCCTCCCTACGATTTTTCTTTTGGAGGTCTATATAAAGCTCTACAAAATAGTCCATGGTAAAACGTAAAAAATAAAAGTAAAGAAAAACAAGAAACCAGAGAAGTCATTAGATCGAATCCCTCCGAGGTATAAGAAAAAAAAGAAATGAGCTGGAAGTGGCATATTAGCATGGCGGAAAAATATAATTGTGCTGAAATACCAATATGGAATCATTACTTACACGATTCAGTTACATATGGAATCATTACTTACACGATTCAGTTTCACTTATATATGGAATCATTACTTACACGATTCAGTTACATATTTTGTAACGATAAGATGTAACGTGTCATTCTACATAAGCCGTTGAGATTGGGGATCCTATAGAAGCGTTGATTTTCCCTGTGTAATTTGAACGAGAAAATACGTGTGTTTTATATTGAATAGAACTCTTCCACGGATATATAATAAAAATTTATCGTCTAACTCTCTTACAACCTATTGTCCATCCTCAAACACTACAGTCAAACAATTTAACTTTATATGCATATGATCTGGTATTTTCTGCTTAATAAATAAATTTAATATTCTATCCTTAAATGTTCCTGCAGGATTTCCATTTTGAGTGTGTCTATGCATTAGCAGAAGAAAAATGTACCTGAAAGCTGGAGAGATGAGTTGGAGTGTTATCGGCTGCTTCAACTGAACAAAGATAATTGAAGCTTCGATTCCCCATAGTGTTATCGGTTACCAACAAAACCACTAGTATTCATGTGCTTGAAAAACAAATTGTTGTAGGAGAAGTTGAAGAACTTGTTGAAATCCGTGGAAATCGTGTGGAATCGTCCTGGTGAAATTATTACCCCATGTGAGCTTTTGACTCCTGTCGAGCTTTGTGCCCGCAGGAGGGTGCCCGCAGAGATTTGTTCCAGAACATCAAGGTTCCTAGCTTCAGCAGGGCTATGATTCATCAGAGAACCCTTCGACTCATGGTTTCATCAGGTTCTGCAGGGGTAGGCATTTGAGCTGCAGGTCTTCGTGAGCTTTCTTTGACCTGCATGAAGGTCTTCGTAATAGGTCCCGTGAGCTTGCTTTCTGAAAGATTAAGGAATGCAGACATACACACAACAGAACGCTCCACCCCCACAAACGCACAAAGAAAAGATTGCTTCCCAATAATCCCTGAGAGCTAAGGCCACTTCCGGAACGCAAAAAAGAAGATAGATAAAAGCAAAGAACGAAGGCTACTTTCAGAACGGAAAAAAACAAAAAGCAAAGAGCTAAGGCCACTTACAGAACGGAAAAAAACAAAAAGCAAAGAAAGAAAGCAAATAAAATGATAAACTGAAGGAGATCGTTGAATTTCACTATCCGTTAGAATGTCATAGGAATTCAAACTAACCTTTAAATTTATAATCTGTCAGTATGGTCTAATTATTATCCTTTAAAGATTTAAATTTAAATTTCCAAATTTCTAAAAAAAAAACACATGGTGCTGGGTGACTACCCAATTACAAAGAATTTACACTTGTTTTACATATTCCAAATGTCAATGAAAACTTCACCCCATTTTTTTTTGTTTATATACACTTGGCTTAATCCAACACATAAAATATAAAAATATTTAAGTTCAATCAGATATATTAATTTAAAATTATAAAAGTAAATATGTATGTAATAGCTTAATTGAAATAAATATTAAGGTGAAGTGAAATATAAAATATAATGATAATTTAATTTCACATATTAATAATATTTTATAAAGTGTTTATCTTAAAAATTTGAATTCGATAATATTTTACAAATTTATTGTATAATTTTTTATGGGTTTTTGTTATTTTTCCTATATATAATTATATTTTTTGTAATATCATATAAATAATAATTATTAAACAAAATATTAAACACTTTCAAGTCAAAGAATATTCACAATATGTAAGTAAAACAATATTGACAATCTCTATGATATTAAATACACTGAAAATGATGTGTTTTATAAGGAAAATACTTTGACATGAAGAAAAAAAAGAGATAACCCAAAATCCAAAATAGGTAGGGCAGTTTGGATGCTCAAGGCTTTCTTGCCCCAAGGTGGGTGATAGATCCACCCGTGGTTTTATTATCTATAAGAGAAAGTTTGGTTGTAGATTTTTTTTTTCCATATTGTATTACATTTGAATTCAAACTTGGTAACTCTTCGTTTTGGTATGGGGTTCAACTATAGGCCTTAAAAAAATAAATTGATAAGGGCATAAGTTTTCACTAAGGGGTGATAACAATTCTCTCTGATCATATTATTTCCCTTTTAAATTAGAATTTTAATTTGGAATGTTGGAAAATAAGAGCATTCTTCAATCTTAATGTGAAAATGGAATGAGAGGTTAAGTCTTAATTTTGACAATTTGAAGATAATAACATTTTCAATTTAAACTTTTGATGCAGGAGCATCATAAGTAGCCAACCAAGCAATCATAAAGGCGGAAGATAGGTGGAAAAGTGCAACACATATTTTTCACATTTTGAAATGTTTTTGAAAAATTAATGAGCAGATATTAATGTAGTAGTTAAAGGAAGCATACTTGCATGTTGTAAAGATATCTTGAGCGATTTTCTCTCATCTGCCAGAAGTAATAGACATTAAGTCTGTTTAATGAAAGTACGTAGATTTGAATTAAGAGATTAGACAGTTTTAGAAGCGTAGGAGGGAAAACGGATATAGACACTCTCACCCTTGTATTATTGTACTTGCATGCTGTAAACAGATATTGAGCGATTTTCTCTCATATGTCATATGTAATAGACATTAAGTCTATTTAATGAAAGTAGGTAGATTTGAATTAAGAGATTAGACAATTTTAGAAGCGTAGGAGGGAAAACAGATATAGGCACCCTCACCCTTGTATTTTTGTATCATTAGAACAGAAGAAGAGAGATTTTTTTCATAAGTTGTTGAGTTGTAGTAGAGAAATATAGAGAAGAACCAATGTATAGGAGCACTTGAGTTAATATATGAAGCTTTGACTCAATTTTCATGGTGTTATGATGCTTACTGTTTACATTTGCTGAATGGTATGCTTACAGTTGTTTTATTCTCTTTGTTTATGCATTTGTTTCAATGTTGTGTTGAATGTGTGATGTCATGTTAAGTATATGAAGTGTGAGAGAGGAGAAGAATGAGTTTCAATTGTTTCTCATCCTGAGAGTTCCTACAAGGAGTGTAATGAAATGTCCGCAAGGTGTGTGTTGACAAGAGTCTAATTTTTATCTCAGAAAGCTCACAAGAGATACCATTGTTCTCATACTAGTAGAAGTGCAGGTGAAGTATAGAGTCGTGCAAGGTGTGCACAGGCTAGTTGAAACCTTAAAATTTATTAACTAAGGTGAAGGTGGAAGGACTATTGTTGCAAAGAGTGCACAGAGTCAAGGACTCAAATAACCAGAGGTTATTTGAAAGATTGCCACAAGGAGTGCGAGCAGAATTCCTTTTGGGGACTTGAGTTTGAAAGTGAAATCTCGGGAGGGATAGTACCTTTGAAGTGTTCAAAGGGAGAAAAAAGTCGAAAGCATCTCATAAAAGAAAAGTTCAGGAGGGAGAACATTGACTTGTCTTGCAAAAGTCATTGAGGAGTGAATCGGGCGGTCAAAATTCTTCGAGGATAACTCAAAAAATTGCGGGGACCATAGGATCCAGAGGAGCTGCAAGGTGGCTAGGAGTTGGATGAATTCACCACCCTGAAATCTAGAATCAATGTGGACCATTGATCATGGTCTGTTTGAACCATCAAATTATTTCGGGAATTCGGGACCCATAAGTTGGGAGTGCACATCAAAACCCTTAGTCACTCAAACTCCCGATTTGCAAAAAGCATAATCAAGTGTGAGATTTCGGTATTTCAGGGTTCGGCATATCGGGAATCTCGATGACAAGGAACCGAGACTTTAGTACTAAAAATCCTGAAGTTGCGAAACATGATGTGACTTTGGTTTGAAACATAAGCATTTTGACATATCAGGGTTCAACATACCGGGAATATTAATGACAAGGAGCCAGGGTGCTTAGCATTGAAAATACTGAAGTAATGAAACGCTACGTGCCTTGGGGTGAATTTTGAGATTTTGGCATTTCGGCACTTCGGGTGTCAGGAAGTAGAGGAGGCAGCGATCTTTGGAATCAAGAGTTTCAAACTCCTGGTTTAGGGAAAGTTGAAAGATCCAGAGTCGTCGGATCATGGATGATCTCAGCCATAGATCACATTGGGGGCGAGGTTTCTTGAATTCAGAGATTGCAGTTTTAGGAGGTGAGGAACCTTTCTGCTGTGGATCTCGCAAGTCACAAAATCTCGAAGAGTGAAAGGAAAATATTCCAATAACATTGAAGGACAATAGCCATGGGCCCAGTCGGGTTTTGGGGTTTCGAGAGTCAAGAGGCAGAGTTGCATGTCAACGCAACTCCCAAAATCGCGAAAAGGAACAAGTCGAAAGGTTGGTCCTAAGGATTAATTGGAGGATACGTGAGACATAAGTCAAGGGAGTGGTCAAGCTTTGGGGAAAATCCTGAAAGACCTTCGATCTCGCCAAAAGGGGAAATTTCAGAAACTGAAAAATCATAAGGGAAGAGGAATGAGTGTTGGTCAATCAATCAAGTTCTGAAAAGCCGAAAATAAGTGGAAAGAAGAGGCGTGTGTTTCGCACATTGAAGAAGTCAACCCTTGTTGAAATTTTGGGTTTCGGAGGTTGAAGAGACAAGGGGCTCAACAAAAGGATTCACAAAATTGTGAAATCAAAAATCCCAAAAGGAAAAGAAAATCCACGATCATATTTGTTGGTCACTTTTGGAATACACCTTTTGTGTGTGTTATTCCTTGTGGGGAAACCAAAGAGTAAATCTAACTCAGGGGAAGATTTGGAATGATCCTAAGACCGAGAGGTCACACAGAACCTATTGAGGTAGGGCGTGTTGCGTTAGTGTGGTATCAGAGCTCACAAAAAGTTCTTTACTTTCTATAGCAGACAGAACAGGGGAATTTTTTATAGCCATGCTGCCAAGAAGAAGAGACAGGCCAATGTCAATGCCTGATCCAGCAAGAGAAAGAGAAATGCAGGAGTTACGTGCCAAGATTAATGCCATGTAGAAAGCACAGAGGCACATAGTTGATGTTGGGGATATCAGCGAGGCCAAAAGTGAAGATGAAGTTGGAAACAAAGGAGAAGAAGTTGTGGTCAAATATGTTACGTATGAATGCCTATTCAGGGTTGTTGCAAGGATAGGTGCCAGAGAAAAAATAGATATTTTAGTGTATCAAGGAAACTTGGATGTTGAAGAGCTTCTAGACTGGATTAGATCTCTAGAGAAGTACTTTGACTATGAGGATGTCGAGGAAGATAAGAAGGTCAAACATGTTGTTACTAGACTTAAAGGGCATGCATCACTATGGTGGGATGAACTGCAGGCAGACAGATGCTGCAAGGGCAAGCATAAAATCAAAAGCTGGGATAGAATGGTTGTAAAGATGAAAGCCAAATTTATACCCAAGGATTATCAAATCACTCTGTTTCGGAGGATGCAGAATTTTAGACAGAAGCTAATGTCAGTGAAAGAATCCATGAAAGATTTATACAAGATAAACATCAGAGTAGGTCATTGGGAAAGTGATGATGAAAAAGTTGCCAGATACATGAACGGTCTGCGGTATGACATTCAAGATGAGATGAGCATGATGACCATTTGAAATGTGGAAGATGCTTATCAGATAGCTCAGAAAGCTGAAGAGAAGCTGAGGTGGAAGCAAGGTCAAAGAGGCCGAGGTAGAAGTCAATCCAGAGGCAAAACAATTGCCCAAGACAAAACTCAGAAATCTAAAGAACACTGGAAGAAACCTCAAACTCAACATGAGAGAGGAGGAATCCCATAGAGACGGTAGTATGCCGATAGAAATACTTTTCCTTGATCTAGAGGAAGAGGAAGAGACAAAGGCAGTGAAGTAAAATGCTTTGTCTGTAGAAAGATCAGACATAAATCCTATGAGTGTCCAGATAAGAAAAAAGATGGTGGTGAAAATCACATTTTTGAAGCTAAAGGACAGAATGTTGAGGTAGAATATGTTGAGGGCGAAAGATCTTTGATGATGAGGAAAGTTCTCTTAAAGCCAGAGAAGGAGGTAGAGAACCCATCCCAAAGAAACAGTCTCTTTCAGACTGCTTGCAAAACCAAAGACAGGGTATGCAAGGTCATAGTGGATAGCGGTAGCACAGACAATATCGTATCTACAAGGATGGTAGAAAAGATGGAGTTCAAGACTATTGTACATCCAAGGCCATACAGAGTTTCGTGGCTACAATATGGACATCAGGTAAATTCCACTAAACATTGTTTAGTTGAATTTAAAATAGGAGGATATAAAGATGAAATATTATGTAATGTCATTCCCATGGATGTTTTTCATATATTGCTAGGTAGACCATGGCAATATGACAGGAACATGATTCATGATGGGAGAAAAAACACGTACACCCTGAATAAGAATGGGAGGATGCACATGTTGTTGCTGATTAAAAACCAAGAGGTGAAAACTGAGATGAGCAACATTGTACTGCTCATGAGTGGGAAGGAACTTCTTAAGGAGGTTAAGAAGAAGAAAGACACACAATTTATTGTGGTTAGGAAGCCTAAATTTTTTTTGACCAGTACGAGAATAGATGATTTACCAGAAGAAATATAGGAATTGCTGGGAGAATTTGTTGATATAGTAGTGGACAAACTACATTGTTCGTTACCACCTATCAGGAGTATAATCCATCATATCGATCTTATACCTCGAGCTAGTTTACCAAAAAAAGCCGTGTATAGGTTGACGTCGCAGGAAAATGAAGAAGTCAAGAGACAGGTCTAGGACTTAATGGACAAAGGATTGATTCGAGAGAGCTTGAGTCCATACGCTATTCCAACAATTCTTAGCCCAAAGAAAGACGAAGGTTGGAGAATGTGTACAGACTCAAGGGCAATCAATAAGATTACCATCAAATATAGATTTCCATTACCAAGGATGGAAGACTTGATGGATTGCTTGAGTGGAGATTTTTTTTTTCAAAGATTGATTTGAAGAGTGATTATCATCAAATTCACATTAGAGAAGGTGATGAATGGAAGACAACATTCAAGATGAATGAGGGGCTGTATGAATGGCTTGTCATGCCATTTGGTTTAACGAATGCACCCAGTAATTTCATGGGGTTGATGAATGAATTCCTGAAGCATTTCATTGGGAAATTCATCATCATATATATTCATGATATATTAATCTTCAGCAAAACATGAGCAAAACACTTGAAGCATTTAGCTCCAGTAATAAGAAGATTACAACAAGAGAAATTGTTGATAAATATGAAGAAATTGTCATTTATTGGGACATAACTCATTTATTTGGGTTTTGTTATCTTTGAAAATGAGTTGAAGATGGATCCAGAAAAGGTAGACGCAATTAAGAATTGGCCATCTCTAAAGAGTGTGTTTGAAGTTCGAAACTTCCACGGTTTGGCAAGTTTCTATAGGAAATTCATTTGAAATTTCAGTGGAATTAGTGCACCAATGATGGATACAGTGAAGAAAAGACACAATTATTTTCACTGGACAAAAGAAGCATAGAAGAGCTTCAACCTGCTAAAGAAGAAGATCAAATAGAAACCAATTATAGTTTTGCTGGATTTTAGCAAGACATTCCAGGTCAGGTGTGACGCAAGTGGATTTGCAATTGGAGTGGTTTGAGAATCTAGTTCTTAGGGACAGAAGCCAATGGACCGAGTATATGATCCAGGATGGGTTATTATTCCGAGGCAATCGCCCATGTATTCCAAAATGCTCCATGAGAGAGAACTTGCTGAAGGAAAAACATAGTGGAGGATTGGTCGTACACTTCAGTCATGATAAGACATTCTCAAAGTTGAATGGCTCATATTTTTGGCCAGGGATGAGGAAAAATGTTAATAAATTCGTGGACAGATGCAGGATTTGTTAGCACACAAAAGGGAAAAGGAAGAACACAAGGTTATATCAACCATTACCCATACCAGAAAGGCCACGGGACGCAGTGAGCATGGATTTTATATTGGGACTTCCAAGAACATAGAGAGGCTATGATTTAATCTTTGTGGTAGTCGACAGATTTTCAAAAATGGCACATTTCATACCATGCCAGAAAACCAATGACGCAACTCATATTGTGAACCTATTTTTCAAGGAAGTCATCAGAGTTCATGGCTTTCCAAGGAGTATCATGTCTGATCGAGATACCAAGTTCGTAGGGAATTTCTGGAGGACCTTATGGAAAAAGATGGGGACAAGTTTGTCTTTTAGCTCATCATATCATCCTTAAAGGGATGGGCAGACATAAGTAATGAACATAAGCTTGGGAGATTTTTTGAGGATCTTAGTGACTGAACACCACAGTCAATGGGATCAGATTCTACCACAAGTGGAATTTTCTTATAATGATTTTCTTAATAGAAGCACAAGGCAGAGTCCATTCCAGATTGTATATGGAATGCAGCCAATGGGAGTTTTTGAATTGAAATATTTAGAACAAGATGAATTCAGGAGTGCTAGTGCATAAGACTTTGCAGAAGGGATGAAGGAGCTTCACAACCGAGTCAAGGAGCAATTGCAGAGTTCAAGTCAAGAATAAAAGCGTAGAGAAGATAAACACGGGTGAGAACTTCAATTTGAAGTTGGTGATCTGATTCTTGCACATATGACGAAGGAAAGGTTCCCAAGGGGAACATATAACAAAATTAAGATGAAAAATATTGGACCGTGCAATGTCATAAGGAAATTTGGGGCAAAATCATTTGAGATTGAATTGCCCGATGGGATCAAAATCTCAACGATATTGAATGTTGTGGATTTGTACCCTTACAGAACTGAAGAAGCAGAAGCAGAGAAGGAACAGAAAGAGATTCAATGGAAAAAACAAATTCCTCTAGTGGAAAATCCACATATGGAAATCATAATTGACAAGAGGATTAGGAAAAACACCAGGAGAAAAGAGTATTTTGAATGCTTGGTCAAATGGAAGGGACATCCAATTGAAGATTCTAGTTGGGAAGATGAAGCATAAATTCATAAGCATGGACAGACCATGCAAGAGCTCATGAACAGGAGTTCATGAAAATTTCAAGCGAGGGAGCATGATGTAGGAGCATCGTAAGCAGTGAGTCAAGTGATCTACGAGGATCCCCATGTCTAGAAAATGCTCAAAAATGAAAGTTCTCATATTTTTCTGATACCAATGCTAATGCATCGGTCTCATTCTCCTGATTCTATCCATATATTTACTTTCTCAAACGGATGTTTTATGCGAGAGTTATCGTACTCTGATCGTTTTCCCAAACAGGCAAAAACTCAACAGGTCCAGTCAAATGATGACATCAGCAGTGTTGACCTTGCAGAGACCAGTGGTGACAAGTTGTAGTCCAACAAAAGGTGATTGGTTAGTAACAGGGATCCAACCAATAGCTAACAAGTGGCATTTGTTTTGCAAATGGTTAGGTGCCACGTGGCACTATCGTATTGGTTAATGGTTGGTGGAAAAAGTTTTATTGGAGTCCATGGGGTTTGATCCCATGACCTCTTGGGTTAGCCCAAACCTTTAACAAAGGTCCTTTGCCAACGTGCCCTTGGTGGTGCTTGTAACACTAAAACACAAAATAATATAAATGAAGGTGATAAAGTAACAAGGGGGGTGCCCAATGGATAAACGTTAGCACTAGTTTTGAGGAAAATCCCATGAGACCAAGGGGGTGCGCTCCAAAAGGGGTTTAGCCTAGCTAAGTGCCCTCTATTTTTTAGCTTCTATTCCTATGAAGATGCCTAATGACCAAGATCCAAGGGCACGCCCAACCCAAAATGGGATACTCTATGTATTTTTGTTAAAAAAGGGTTTTTTGAACTTTAGAAAAGCCCAGATTTCACTGTTTTGGGGATATTTTGGCCATTTGAAGGGGGATTTGATCCCAACAAGAGGCCATATCTTTAGGGGAAGTTGGGATTGTATTTTTGGGCCTAAATACTATAAATTTAAGGATTTTTTATCTTGAGGGGAGGCTTTGGTATGTAGGGAAAATGAAAAGCAACATTGTAAATTTGTCCATTTCTCATGAATTGAGGGGCATTTTGGTCATGTTGGAGAGGATATTTTGGGAGCATGATTGGATTTGAGAAGGAAGGTATTGCACAACATACCAATAACATGTTGTAAAAAAAATAAATCCAATGTAAGATAACTTGATCAGTTTGACGAGAAATAAAAAAGAGGTCCTCCACTTGGAAGCAGGCCCACAGACGTAACCAAAGATTGGTGAACTCTATTAACAACTTTCTTGTCTCATTTTTCTTTATTGGTTTCTTTTATTATCTCTATTATGTAGCATGATTGATGAGGGTGATCTCTTTAAATTATTAAGCATATAATAATCATCATTTTGTTAAACTACATCTTGATTTTTTGGATCAAGTAATTTGGTATGAGAGCTTTGGTTGTTTTGGAAGGTTTAACAAGTGTAGGGTGGATTATTACAAGATACAAATCTTAGAAAGGTGTAGGATCATTGGATGAATTCATTCCTGAGATAGAACGATTGTTGAGGAAGAAAATAACTGCTTTAGAAGGAGAGTTTTCTCCACGAACCAAGAAACTAGAAGATGCACTTTTCTCCATGTCTGAAATGGTCAAAGTGTTGTATGAAGATTTCTTAGAGAGAAAGAAACCAGCCTTGGGGGAGATATTAATGAAGGGTAAAAGTGAAGGGAAAGGAGAGTCTTCATAGCCTCCTCATATGCCACCTTCATCACAATCTTCTTCTTCTTCTTTCAGTTCTACATCAAATGCTAGTTCTCATTCTACAACATCTACCATACAAAAACAAACACATATGCATAAGTCTAATATGCCTTTGTTAAAACTTGATGTTAAGTTTGAGTTTCCTTTGTATGATGGAGAACGAAATGCAAAAAAGTTAGATAATTGGATAAGACAAATTGAAGTGTATTGCAGGATATAGAGAATCATAGATGAAGAGACTATGATCCAGCTTGCTTGTCTCAAGATGTGAGGAACCGCCCTTGTTTGGTGGGAAAGAAGGACAAAACTGGATCTTAAGAAGTTTGGTAAGAATCTCTCTTCATGGATTGATTTTACATCTGCTTTACAAAAGCAATTTTATCCGCTAGCTTACATGCAACAAGCTATTATGTCATGGAAGAACTTTAGATAGTTAAAAGGACAAACTGTTCAAAGGTATACACAGGAGTTTCGCAAAAGAGATTTATTGTTGGGAATATCATTGGATACTCAAGAGACACTTCTTAAGTATATAGGTGGTTTGCATAGTTATTTGTGGCATACCGTTCTTATGTTTAATCTTACTAGTTTAGATGAGGCGTGGGTACAAGCGACTCATCTTGAATCGAGAGGCAATAATGTAAATGTTGATTTTGTAAAACCATTTAAATCTACTGAAGGAAATTTTAAAAGAAAGGGTAAAGAAAAGTTCAAAGGAAATAAAAATTATACAGTGAAGAAAGAGAAACCTACATGTACTCTTTGTAAGAAAGAAGGCCATAGTGAGTATCATTGTT
>ML785244.1:48295-74614 GCA_009831015.1 Picea engelmannii
GATGAATGTGGCAATGCAACATAACCATTGAGGACTGTACAGTTCAACATTTGTCAACAAAATATGAACATCACAATGAAAAATACCCATTGGGAACATAATAATCGAAGAAAACCCTTTAGGAATGTCTCAATGTGAAAAAAACCCTTGATGGACATTGCATCATTGTGTCACAACCGTTGATGAACATAACAATTTAACAAAATTCAACCAACATGAATGTTGCAATATACCATAACCATAGAAAACCTTTGTTAAATATATTCATATGGGAACTAATTTTCAACCATAGTCAATCATGGACAACCATGATCAACCTAGGTTACCTGTGGTTATGTTGATATACACCTTTGGACACAATACAACCCTTTGTGAATGTCACAATACAACATAACCAATGAGAAACATAAAATTTTGTTACAACTTGACCAATATGAATATTACAATGCATCATGACCATTCAGGAACATCTCATTAAAACATAACCCTGAAGGAATGTCAAAAGGTGGCATACCCCTTAATGAACCCAACAAAGTTACATAACCATAGACAATCATAGAAATTTGACATAACACAACGAATATGAATTTTGTAAAGTGAAACAAAAATTGGGGAACATCATAATCGAACATAACCCTTGGCATATTTCACAATGTGACATAACCCTTCAAAAATGTCAAAATGTGATCAAATTCAACAACCATCCCTTGACTAATGTGACAATGTAACATAATAATTTACATCAGAATGTGATGATATTCAACCATAATCCCTTGACGAATGTTGTAATCTAGTGCAACCCTTGATGAATGTTGCAATCCAAAATAATCCTTGACATTGCAATTCAACATAACCCTTCATCAACATCACAATATCATGCAATACAACCTATTTTTTGATTAATATTGCAATGCGATGAACATAACCATACATCTAAATGTGTCAAACATAATTTGATGTCAGAATGTGATGAACATTTAATCCAAGAAAACTCTTATCAAACGTTGGAGTCTGATCAAATTCAACTTGTTGGGCCCGAGATATGATCATTTTTTTAACATCCCTCTCTGGCGCACTGAGAAAACTTATTCTTTGAGGACACTTTCTCCCAAGTGATATGGAATCTTATGATGTTGAGACATTTATCCTTGATTATGATGCGTTATGATAGATGACATGATGTTTCACTGCTTTGACGTAGACAGGTGATTTGACGCAGTTTTATTGAGTGTGCAGGGTTTTGGACCTTCAAGATGTAGAGGCATCGGTGGAACCCCCTTGGACTCCAGATTGAGTCAGGGAGTGTGCTATTTGGGTTGATTTATTTGATGTGATATTTCAATGATTTTATGATATGATGTTGACATGTTCTGACATGATTGTTGATGATGCAAGCCGACGATAGATTTCCGACCAGACTCACATATGGAGTAAAGGGGCCACACATGATTTCCAGAGAGGTTGAGGGAGAGGTGTGGACAACATCCCTGCCACAACCTACTAGCACTTCCGCCGTGGCTCAAAGTGTAGGTTAACGATTACCTAGTTCAAGAGGATCCACGATGTCATGAGGGCAGACTGCGACAGTCGCTCATGATGATTATAAGGGGCGCGCAATAAGGCGAGGGATTTATTCCTTAGATCCCTTAGTCTCCCACAAGTTCACCCGGCGGAGTGTTCACTCCAGGGGTTATAGATGTCTACCAATCAGTCAAGTTGGTGAGTGGCACCCTTGGAGCATGTGGTGCATCTTGAAGGGCACATCAGAAAAAATAAACACAAGAAGTGAGTGGCACCCTTGGAGCACGTGGTGCATCCTGAAGGGCACGTCGCGCAAAGGAAACGAACGAGGCGAGTGGCACCCTTGGCACATGTGGTGCGACCTGAAGTGCATGTTCCATTGATGTTGATGAAGGAAACAACCCTAAATAGACCTAAGACAATAACACCTTAAGAAATACTTAAACAACTTCCCTAACCCAGTGTCGCCCAGTTGAGAATCTAAGTCCTAAGTCTAAAACTTTTCTAGGGTAAAAATTTACCCTAACCTTAAGAAAAGACCCTAGAATAAAAATAACAATTTAAACAAAAACCCACTTAAGTAATAGTTGGGTCTTCATAAAATTCTTGGGGTAATGACGAGGGTAAGAATTAAATTAAAACTAATGGTTTTAAAATTTTACAAAGAAGAAATTATTTCTTAAACTTGTGGAAGTACAAAGATATTAAATTAATAATAAAGGGGAAAGATTTAATAATGCAACTCGGCTTTAATAAAAAGGGGAAAGAAAGGGAATAATAAGAATTAGGAAACTAAGTAATGGAAGAAACTTATTAAAGGAAAGATGGGAACTTATGGTAAAAAGAAAGGTCAACATAGTAAGGAATCTGCAATTAAGAACCTGCTAATCTGAGCTAATTTAGCAACATATTTTATTTAGGAAAGTATTTAAAACATGTAAGGGGATCTAGGAACACCTAGGAGTAAATTTAGGAGCGACTCTAGGTGGGTGAGGGATTTGAGACAATTAATAAATTAAAGAAAATATTTATTGGAGAAAAGAGGGGGATGGACGACACTTGTGCGATGGAGAATATTCATAATATTTTATTGAAACTTAATCACAAATGTGATTTAGGAAAGTTGTTGGGTCTCAAAAACTCTATAAAAGAAAAGGAAGATGAGGTAGAAATAGGATCGGCTGTAAGCGTAATGTTACGTTTCCGGATTTATGACTAGACTAATTACTTGTGGGGAGTTGGGTTTTCTCAGCTCGTAGAAGAGTGGTAGCTCAGCCTTGCGAGGCAAGCTGGGAAGCTAGACTTACCATCTGGATTTGTGTAGCTCCTTTGCGGCTCGAGGGGATAAGGGGGAAGAAGAGTACCCCTAGCGATTGGCTGGGAGGTATTGGTGTAGTCTCGACGGTCGGCGAGCGGGAGTGGCAAGGAGCGCGTGGACTTCATTCGAGGCGGGCGACAAGGCAAAGGTACGCTCGTTTATTTTATTGAGTATAATGCATTAGAAATTATGTTGGGAAGTGTAAAATGAGTTAATGGATGAATTTAGCCTTAAGCTTCTGCCTTTAAATGCATTTCCTAATTTCATCGTGATCAGCGTTCTAGTTGGGTTCTACTGTTCCTTGGTTGGGACCCTTATGATTCTGCGTCACCCCTCATGGTTGTATATTCCTGTAGGTGGTGTCTTCGCATTAAAATTTTTTCTATGTGCTATCGCAACAATTTCCCTCGTGAACGCAACCATTAACGAACCATGATAGCTATTTCCCTAAGCATTGATCTTCTTCTGCTAGTAATGGTGCTTTACATGTTGGGTCTGTCGGCGATAAGTTTATAATAGACAAACCCTGTCTTATTTGCTGGCGATCTGAAATTTAGTCTAAATATCAAAGTCTATTCGCGGTAAGCAGGAGAAATGGCCAATGGTGTTTTATTTACAGGCGTGCTGAAATTCAATTTAGATATCTAAATCTGCCTGCGATATGCAGGTTAAATGGCAATCGTATTTTGTTCACTGGATTTCTGAATTTAACCCAGCTATTATAATATGTCTGCGATTGTGATTAAAAAGACCAGTCGTACTTATAAACACTGGCAGTCTGAAATTAATCCCAATTTGCTAATCTGTCTGCATTCTACTACCTTGAACCGTAATTATGGCAATGCTTTCATCTCTGCATTTCAAATTTGGTGGGTATTCTAGATGAAAAACTAATGAATCTCGCATCTGCAATTTAAATGAAAGAATTTTCTTTTATCAGAAGTTAGGATCGTTGTGTTATTGATGAGACCTCTTAATGCTGGAAATTAATGTTTTCAAAATGAATGAAGGATTTTACTGGAAGTTCTGATTGCAGTAATGGTAATGAAGTTCGGTTCACTGCTTGTGTTGCTGAGACGATTCCACTCCCTATCTGCGTCCCTAAGTTGTATGCTGGAATGAACACCGAAACGAAAATGGGTCATCTCTGTCAAGAAACTTAATTTTACATGGACCGAGATTGCCACGCCTCTCTTTAATTGAAACACCATTGATCACTATCTGCTTTAAATCTCTGGGCCGTAAATTATCTCATGTCTGCGTTTGAACCAAAAATTAATTTATTTGTGTGAATAAAATTTAGTAGCCATTGCGCATCTGGTATGCTGAATCTCTCCTTCACCTCTGTTGAATCGCGCCTATGTACGGAGGTACCCAATCCTTCACCTCCTACGAGTGTACCAGGTTTGGGTAGAGGGCCGCGCTCATCTCCTTTCTTCCTTCCCTATTTCAAAGGAGTCCAGGAAGTGTCGATTACTGGTGGACCACCTCGTATCCCTTCCAGTGCAAAACAGTGGGACACAGCCATTTTAGTGATGGCTGCGATTAAGCAATAATTTATGGATGCGCCAGCTGCAGCTCCAGAAATGGATGGAATTAAAGGATGATGGCGGAACAATCATCACGGGCGTGATTGGAGGGAAGATTTGTGGCAAGAATTCGGACTGACACGATAACTGATGACAGATTGGAAGCCTTGGTTACAACATTTCCAAATATTTACTGGAATTAGAAGGAGATTTAGATTACGTCTTTAAGCCACAACCGTTGATCCTCTCACTCCACTGCTACCTTTCGGTTGTCCTTACGTTGTAAAATGGATACCCCTTTTGTCTCACATGAACCTCTCTTCTCTTGTCTAATTGGAGAAACCTTCTGTTTTATTGCCCTTTTTCAATTATGTTCATAACCAGGCTTTTGTTGTCCATATTATTGCATACAGTTTACTGATGTTCCCATTAAATAATTAAAAAATATGTGCCTTAGCCCAGTGTACTCTACAAGAGTTTCGCTTTTTCAAGGTTGTTATAATTAAATATTCCAGATTGTGATTAACGAACCTCCAAACAAATGTTCTGAGATGGTTAATTAGAGATTATCATTTCCTTCTCATTGAATATTCCAGATTGTGATTAACGAACCTCTGAGGTCATTACAAACAACCAATTATAACCAATCCCCCATTCTAAACAACTACATTTTATCTAGTATGGCATTTATGTTTTCAACGTATTTATCTTAACCTGGTAAGAAATTTTATGTTCAATTAGTCTCTCTAATCTTTCCATTTTATGAGGCAAGTTGTTTTTATTGTAGTCTCTTTGGTAGTTGGTTTGACTAACTTGAAGTGTCTTCTTATTAGTTTTTCCCTTGATAATGCCATTATTACCAATGACCCACTAAGACCAATTTAGATTTTACTATAATGTTATTATGTACCTTAGACATGCAAGGTTGGGCTTGCTTGGGAGGTCAGCTTTGACTTAGTTAATTGCATTACTGATTTTTGGTTATCATTGTCTTGTAAGGAGATTCTTTTGCAAAGTGATGTTAATTATTGCATTTAGGTGGTGATGTACTTATCCACTTCTTGTTTCCTTTTATATTTAGTTTTTATATCTTTTATAATTATAACCTAATGTAAGGCTAAGATGTATGGTGGTCGATATTTATTGGAAAGTCCTTTTAAAAAGAGATACTGATGATATCATCGTGGGATTGTGGTTAAACGTTGTCAATTGTTAACGCGTAAAAATGAAAAGTCTTTAAACTAAGTACATTTGGTCATTTGATCATTTGGTAATAGGAAATTGAAATTATTTGATTTTTCTTTATCCTTAGGTTTAGATTCGGCAACTCATGAACTAATTACAGAGATTATTGGATCGGTATTAAATGCCATCGAGTCATAGAAAATACCTTGTCATACCAATGGAAGGTCATTGTCGGAGTCCTTCGTGCGTTCTCTTTCTATAGAGTTAGTGGTTGTTCTTTAGTTTGTTGGTGTACTTGGTTGAGATCATTTTATTGCTTGGACTGCTCGTGTTGAGCGGGATGTAGACACCTCCATGTTCCTCAAAACAGTCGCCATCCCTGAGACCTTAAATAGTTAAAATCGATGGGAACCTGGGCTTGAGCATTGCTTATGTGTCTTGGAGGTCCTAACCATTGCAGGGTAGGATGGATGGGTAGTCAGTCTTATTTCTGATTGTTCATCGTTAATGCATGCAGTTGCCTATTGTACGTCGTATGTCGTCTTGCTGTGTTCGTCTTGCTTGCATCTTGTTCATCGTCGGGTTACTAGTTTCTACCTGAGCAGTCGGCCAGGAGCCTATCTGACCTTCTCTCTCTCCGGAGCAGAGGACTAAGATTAAACACCTTGCTTTCCTGTGCAGAAATAGTAAAATCTAATGTTATGGATTCTTCATTATGTCTATGTCATTTAAATGCTTGCAGTTACTTGTTGTGCGCCTTATGTCTTCTTGTTGTGATCACCGTGGTTTTGTCTTGTTAGTCGTCGGGTGGCGACGTAGAGTCAAGTGTGTCTGTTTCCTCTTTACACGCGCACACACACCTTAAAAAAAATAAAAAAATAAAAAAATTGCACCTGTTATCAGAGTTGTTTTTGTAACGAGGAGGTTGCTACAATTTTCATGACATTATTATACACTTTTTCCATATGTACATATGCGTGTTTTCATATTTTAAAGGATCTTTCTGAAGAATTTTATGGTAAATCGATATGATCACCATAACATATGTGTAACTCATGTTTAATGATTGAATCAGGTATAATTTATCATGTTTTTATGCTTCCAAGAGTTAATTCACACTTTTCTGGTGTTACAAGGAAAAAATGCACCATTTTTTGGTTTCGACACTTGATCCGACACTCGTTCCAATACTTATTCTGGCACTCAATTCGCCACTCATTCCAGCACCCAATATTGCACAAAAACGCAAGGCGAGTTGGCTATTATGGCATTGGTGGCCAGTGATAGACAAATCGGGCATATGGGTTTTGTTTATCCTTGCCCTCTCCAACTACTAAGATCCTGAAAACTTGAATTCAGTTGTCCAAAGAAGGCGATTATTGGCTTGCTTTGTTTGGTTAGTTAGGGCATTATTTATTGTCTTTCTCAGTAGATTGTTAACCAAGTAGAAGAGCCAGTGTATTAGAGACAAATTTGTTTTTTCTCCATTTTGATATTTTACATTGTCGAAATTGTGCCAAAATTGTGTTTTCAAGCTTTAGTGGTGGATTCGCCTTGTTAAGCTCGTGGTGTGATTTTAGAGAGTGAAAATGACTTGCTCAGGGCCCACCAATAGTCTAGTAACTCTCTGTGTGTTGTTTATGTATTTCATCATTTAAATTGTTCTTTCATTTTCTATACATGCATGTTTTATTGTGTTAATTAACTTGTTGTATTTTAATTGTTTTATTGCTCTTTTGCAGGTTAGTGTGATGGATTATGTTAGCATGAATTAGTTTTTTATATTAGGAATGGATCTAAAAATCCCTAGACTAACCTCATGTGCAAGATAGAAGTTAGATTATTCTTTCTTTCATAATTTTAGAAATAAGCTTAAAACAATTTTTTTAATTAGAATAAAATAGAATCTTATCTCGGTTTTCTTTGACAGGGATTTTGATTGATGGATGGATTTCATTTCAATTTTTAGTTATAGTTGTTGCTTACTTCAGTTTTAGATAGATTTCATTTTCTTAGTTGTTGGTTCATGTAATTGTCAATTTACTTTTTAATATCATAGTTTAAGTTTCTATTTTTAATTCATTTCCTTATTATAGTTTGAATAATTAAAGTAGACATAGCATAGTTTCCGTTTACGCAAGTTCTTTTCAAAGATTAAAGTGCAATTAAATTTCTTAGTTAAATAATGATGATCTCGTTATGTTGTTGATGGTTTGCACATGAATATGTAGGGTATTTAACATTACTTCTGTTATGACTAAGTTTTCATTGGATTCTTTGATCTATACCTTTCATTTTCCCATTGAGATTAGTGTCGATTTTATACCGTTGGAATTGTCTTTTGTTGTCAAGTGTCATTGATATATCATCTATCACCACCGAAGGCATTCACAGAACCACAAGAATTATATTTGAGTGTCATAAGATTAAATCTAGTTTCTTGCTTTTGTAGATTAGAAGAGATATTTTCTTGTTTTTGTAGATTAAGGTAAAGCATTTAGTTTTTAGTTCTCTTTGCTTTCAATAGAATAGATTTCCTTTCATGCATTGCATTGAGCTTTTAGATTTCCTTTCATGCATTGCATTGAGATTTTAGATTTCCTTTCATGCATTGCATTGAGCTTTTAGATTTCCTTTCACACATTAGAAATATTTTTTCATTAGACATTTAGTCCAGTTGCCTCTTAGGCTAGATAGTTGTTCAATGAGAAGTCTTTGCTTACCTGTCCATTTTCTTTTGTATGATAGATAGTTGTCTTTGCTTACATGTCTTTTGATTTAATAGATTAGTTAGGTGTCAGTGATTACTTGTCTATTTTCTTTAACAGGTTAGATAGTTTCTTTTACTTACTTGCTTCTTTAATTGATTTCATAGGGTAGTTGCTCATTGAATGTAGGTTGGCAAGTTAAAATAGTTTTCTTTCGTCATTTGCTTATTGATATGCTTAGATAGTTACCTATTGCTTATTGTTGAACTACTTTGCTTTACATAGGGTTTTTACTTTCTTTTTTAGGAACTATACATCGATGCTTGGGTAAAAGATACTAAGGTTAGCTAGTTTCCAATTTCTTAGTAGGGTTTGTTTATTCGGTATTTTTTCTTAAATAGATAAACCTTAGATAGCTACCTACATTAGTTAGACCATACTCCTACCATCCTTCTACCTTTGGCATATATTTTTCTACAACTCTAAGTTTGCTTACCAGAGGTTGAAAAGTTAAATTGAGGGTATTTTAGTGTCTTTTTTAGTATATATAAATCGCCTTTTGGCATCGTTGTCGGGGAGTTGTCTCAGGGTAAGAAGTAGTTAGGAAATAGATCATTCTTATACCTTAGCATTAGCTTGGTGGCAGGGGAGCTTTAAGACGAGAGGTAAGAATCTATGCATCTACTATAGCAGGTTCCCCTAAACCCAATGGTAGTTTTTCTTTTTCTTTTTGTTTATTTCATGAATAGACCTAGAGACCTAAAGGGAGATACATTAAATCTAAATGAAACCTTTCAACTAAGGTTCCTTCCAACCATTTTGGGGGAAGGAACATTCCACTCATGAGCTCTGCAGACCGACACTGGAGAACAAGAACTATCTCAATCCAAAGAGATAAAGTTGTCTATGAAGAGAGTAATATAGGGATCACTATAGAACATAAGATTGAAACATAAATAATAGTGGGACAAGAGGCAAGACCACTCGAGCCTTCCACCGAAAAAAACAATACAACATTTTTTTTATTACCACCATCATGAGATCCTAACTTTGTGGACATCATCTTTGTGTTAACCAAGTTTTATTAAATGACAAGATGAACTCATAAGAAACCATTAGCCTGATCGAGCTTTCTCAAATCCTAGTGGCAGCCTGATTTCTTGTTTTCAAGAAGAACATATTTTGGAAGCAGCCAAAACTACATCTACCTCTCAGGAAATATTAGAAGAATCAAGGTCCTATAAGCTACAAAATGATTTTCCTTGCAAAACTACAAAGGAAGATGAAAAATTATGGACTACATCTAGTGGAGAGCAATCATTAAAACCTAAGATTGAGGAGTTCTCAACATCCATCTCAGCAGATCCTTTATGTACTTCAAAACTCAATCATCCAAAAGAAGAGGATCGACATAGCATGATGAAGGAGAGAATAGAAATTTCTATTGATAAACATCAAGATTACATTGAAATTTGGTTTCAAGAGGTCATCAGGCCACAATACTATTCTCTTCTTCAACACCTTTTGATGCCAAAACAAGTAGGTTGGTTGGTTCTTCATATCCAGGTAATCACTATGATAACTTTTTCATACATGGATATGAGTATGTTTGTTATCTTTCTCTGCACATGGTTACATTGGAAGATTTCTTACACTTGAATACATATTTTCCCTTTTTTTTTAGGTAGGGTAGGATAGTAAATAAAATATGCATGTTGTTAGTTTAGCTTAGAGTCTAATGCAACCTCAATTTACATTTTATTTTAATAAAATAACTATGAGATACATGTTCGAGTGAATTGATCTCATTGATCTTATTAGCTTTTGATATTTTAGAGTATGTTTTTTTCTCGAGACTTCTGTAGGTATTTCTTTCACCAGGAGTAGACAGTTCAAGGAAATATAAAAGAAGGATTTTTATTCAAAACATTGTTACACTTGAACCCTGTTGTCTACAAAGAATCAAATGAAAAATGAGTTGTTGTAATTAGCCTTGTTTTTGCAAAGACTTTCATCTTCTTGTTCTTAAGGAATTCCAAAGTAATTGTTCTAGAAACTCTTCACCACTGTATAAGGAAGTGACATCGTAACCATCAAGCTTAGAGGTCTCTCATACAGTTTTTCCAAGAAACCTAAGTAAGTGAGTCAAGTGCCTTTATCAAAGAGTAACAAGGAGGTATAATTAGCGGTTAGTCATGGAAACATCACAATAACTTACAAAAGAAGAAAGTGAGTTGAGCCTAGAGATACCTTTCTATTTTTTCTCAATGGTACCATCCACTACACACTAAATAACTTTATTATATCATATATTTAAATAGGCCACGTTCGCTTAAGTACCCCTTACATCAGGAAAATTACTAAGGAATATAATGGAAATTCATCCTCTAACATAAATACCATCGCAATTGAAAAAAGAGAAAGAAAAAGTTGTTTTCGGAGTTGTTCCCGCATCTTCTTGCATAAGCAATCTTATACTAAAATCTTAAAGGATGGAGGGCAAGTCTCTGAGGGTTTAAGAGGCTAACCCATCAATATACTGAACAGGTCTGCTAGCAATGAGTACTGGCCTGTCATATGACTAGGTAAACCTGTCGGAGTACTTAACAGGCTTGCTGGAAGCGGGGCATTCTACCTAGCGAGAATGGTAATCTACAAAAAATAAATAATAAATTTAAACGTGTCCTGATGTATGAAATTACTTGCAAAGAAAGCTAACATGAAGTATGTGTGGTTAAGATAAGGTTAATGAATGTCATACACTTTCCATTGGGAAATAACGCTAAGACTATCTTGAAACTCTCTTGCCTACCTATTCTTATTTATATGTAGGATGTTTTATCCTATAGGTCAGACCAATCTATGAAATTTATCTCCACACTTAACAAGCTGTAAATATTCATCTATTGGGAGAATTGACTGGTTTCCTATATTTTTTTTTGTCAGGTGTCATAATACTTAGGTGTGGGGAAGGGGTTCATGAGTTTACAAATGATAACACTGCCTAGAGAAGTACATCTTTGTAAAAATTCATGTATTGTTTTCATGGTACAGGTTATTACATCATAAGTCATTTTATTTTTGAAGTGTTAAACTCTTGTGTGTTATAAATTGTTGTATATATCCTTAACAAACCACTCTGTTGGTTTATTTTTGTTACAGGATGTTCATTGTAGGTTTGACATTACACGTTCTATGCAAGTGGATTGTGTGAGCACGATGTAAAATAAAATAATAATGGAACACTCTTATCTTACCTCTGCTCCTATTCACTATGTTTTTGGTCTCTGAGAAATCAATTTCCTCAACCACAAAGCTCGCAAGAGTTGGAGATCGTTGTTTTAAACACCACTAGTTTCCAAGAGAAAGCTATAATAGGGTTTTCAAAACCAAATTTCAGAACATCTCTGGAACTAAGGGATACTCCAAGGAGTGGATAAAAGAGGATCTAATCAACCCTCTCATAGTCATCCCCAGGTAGATACCTTGTCTTTAAAGCCTGTCACTTTCAATCATTAGCTCACTTCCAGTTCAATACGCCATTGAATTTCCCATTTTACTTCTTAAAAAGTCTCGAGAGGATTTCTTCCCAAGTAAGGAAGACTATAATTAATCCCCAAGAATCATATTGCTAATTCATGGCACGAGGACGTACCATATCTTTGGTCTGGGGGGAGTTTCCTAAGCTTATGAAAAGAGGGTCAGTTGTTTGAATTGTTACATATTGATGATAGGCAATAAAAATTCTCCTATTCACCATGCCTACCAGTACAAACCAAGGATTTTTTTAGTATTTTTCAGTCTGTGAGTCACCCATCATTATGTTTACTCTTTCATGTCATTGATAGGGGTTATTAGATCAAATTGTTATATTTTCAAAATAAAATTTTCAAATACAATTTGGCATATATTGGTTGTAAAATTTTCATTAGTGTGTCAAGTTTTCATTAATACTCCCTCCACTCATGCATGGTCATAATATTTCATCGTGATCATGTCATCATTCCCTGTCATAAATTTTCCAATGATTGTCTTGGTCAAAGTTCTACTTCAAAATTGTTTTTTGAATTAAGGAAGATGCATTTGAAAAAAGTGAAAGAGGATTTTGTCAATAATAGACTAAGAAACAAAAACCTCTTTCATTTTATGTACAGGTGTTATCATTTGAGATAAATCCCCCAAATACAATCTCTATAAGAGGGTTTCTGTAGATTTGGACAACTTGACTTCAAGACAGTTGTTCAAAGGTTTGGAAAAAGAATTTGAAGTGCTTGATGGTTCCATTGTGTAGAAGAAATAATAAAATTTCCACCCATACCACTTTCAACCCAAATATCCTCTGGGAAGGCCTCCAAAATCCCTATCAAAGACCATCGTGTGCTTCTTCTAAGACCACGCTATGCTTTTGCAAGTCTTGAGTAACCAAGTTCAAGCTGGGATTACGAACAAATGGGAAAGTAATTTTGAAAATTGGAAGATTTTTTGGTTAATAACATACCAAAATACAATAATGTCTCTCATGTTTTTAATATACTTTATGGTTTGGTATATATTCTATCATCTTCGAGGCCTATGCCTTGAGAAAATAAAATACTATGTTTTTCTTGTTTTAGTCATATTTTATTTTTGTGTTTTCCTAACAATTGGAAGTGAAGTTTTGAAAATAAAGAGATGTTTTGATCAAGGACATATTAAAAAACAATAACCTCTCTCATTTTTTAAATATTGGTTATGGTTTTTCATATATTCAATTATCTTAGAGGCCTAGTTTTGCAGAAAATAGAACACTATGTTTTTCCTGTTTTAGTCATATTTTTGTTTTGTATTTTTCTAATAAATGAATGTGAATTTTTTAAAACCAAGAGAGGTTTTATTCAAGGAAATGTTTAAAAACAAAAACCTCTCTTAGTTTTTACACAAGATTTACTATATTGTAGTTACAGGTGTCACTTTGATACCTATTTTTCAGAAGTTCGCCATGCAAACAATTGTTGCGCTTATTGGAAATCACTTTTGGAACTAATTTTGCAGAGGTAAAATTGTTTTTTTCATGGTTTAAAGGATAAATCTTATAATATAAATCTCAAGGCTTCCTCATAGGTCATCATAGGCCTCCAAAAACTCCAAACCCTCCAGGTCAAACTTAGAGAGCATGAAACACTAAGTTGTCATTTACACCATAATAATGTTGTCCTACAAGCCAAGATGAATTTTCTACAGCATTAGGTTGATGATATTTCTGCCACCAATAATAGTCCCTAGATGAAATTGAAACATCACAAAAATCCTAAGTCAAAATCCCCCAGGCAAGAGGGAGAATCTTCTAAAAGTTAATCCACCCCCTCCTTCGCAAGTATAGTCATAAAGGACAATTTCTTTTTGTTTGCAGTGGGACCTACAAAATCTTAGGTGTGGGAGTAATGTTGGGCCCAAGATATGATCATTTTCATGACATTATTATACACTTTTTCCATATGTACATATGTGTTTTTTCATATTTTAAAGGATCTTTTTGAAGAATTTTATGGTAAATCGGTATGATCGCCATAAGGTATGTGTAACTCATGTTTAATGATTGAATCAAGTATAATTTATCATGATTTTATGCCTCCAAGAGTTAATTTACATTTTTCTTGTGTTACATCGCAAAAACGCACCATTTTTTGGTTTCGACACTTGATCTGTCACGTGTTCCAGCACTCGATCCGACACTTGTTCCAGCACCCAGTATTGCACAAAAATGCAAGGTGAGTTGGCGGTTATGGCATTGGCAGATAGTGATGGACGAATCGGGCACATGGGTTTTGTTTATCCTTGCTGCCTCCAGCTACTAAGCTCCTGAAAACTCAAATTTAGTTGTCCAAAGAAGACGATTATTAACTTGCTCTGTTTTGTCAGTTAGGGCATCATTTATTGTAATTTTTCGAAATTAGAAGTGGTTCGACCCTCTTGAAGTTGACCACTTGGACTGTAAGCTTACAAATACTAATAGGATTCTTAGTAGATTGTTAACCAAGTAGAAGAGCCTATGTATTAGAGACAAATTCATTTTTTCTCCATTTTGATATTTTACATTGTCGAAATTATGCCAAAACTGTGTTTTCAAGATTTAGTGGTGGATTCGCCTTGTTAAGCTCGTGGTGTGCTTTTAGAGAGTGACCACGACTTGATGGGGGGGGCACCAATCGTCTGGTATCTCTATGTGTGTTGTTTATGTATTTCATCATTTAAATTGTTCTTTTATTTTCTGTACATGCATGTTTTATTGTGTTAATTAGCTTGTTGTAATTTAATTGTTTTATTGCTCTTTTGTAGGTTAGTGTGATGTATTATGTTAGCATGAATTAGTTTATAGATTGGGAATGGATCTGTAGATCCCTAGACTAACCCCGTGTGCAAGTTAGAAGTTAGATTATGCTTTCTTTCATAATTTTAGAAATAAGCTTAAAACAAATTTTTTAATTAGAATAAAATAGAATCTTATCTGTGTTTTCTTTGACAGGGATTTTGATGGATGGATAGATTTCATTTCAATTTTTAGTTATAGTTGTTGCTTACTTCAGTTTTATATAGATTTCATTTTCTTAGTTGTTGGTTCATGTAATTGTCAATTTACTTTTTAATATCATAGTTTAAGTTTCTATTTTTAATTCATTTCCTTATTATAGTTTGAATAATTAAAGTAGACATAGAATAGTTTCCGTTTACGCAAGTTCTTTTCATAGATTAAAGTGCAATTAAATTTCTTAGTTAAATAATGATGATCTCGTTATGTTGTTGATGGTTTGCACATGAATATGTAGGGTATTTATCATTATTTCTGTTATGACTAAGTTTTCATTGGATTCTTTGATCTATACCTTTCATTTTTCCGTTGAGATTAGTGTCGAGTTTATACTGTTCGAATTGTCTTTTGTTGTCAAGTGTCATTGAGATATCATTTGTCACCACCGAAGGCATTCACACAACCACCAGCATTATATTTGAGTGTCATAAGATTAAAGTTAGTTTCTTGCTTTTGTAGATTAGAAGAGATAGTTTATTGTTTTCGTAGATTAAGGTAAAGCATTTAGTTGTTAGTTCTCCTTTCTTTCAATAGAATATATTTCCTCTCACGCATTTCATTGAGCATTTAGATTTCCTTTCACACATTAGAAATAGTTTTTCATTAGGCATTTAGTCCACTTGCCTCTTAGGCTAGATAGTTGTTCAATGAGAAGTCTTTGCTTACGTCTCCATTTTCTTTAGTAGGATAGATAATTGTCTTTGCTTACTTGTCTTTTTCTTTAATAGATTAGTTATGTGTCTTTGCTTAGTTGTCTATTTGCTTTAATAGATTAGATAGGTGTTTTTACTTACTTTCTTATTTAATTTCTTTCATAGGGTATTTGCTCATTGAATGTAGGTTGGCAAGTTAAAATAGTATGCTTTCGTCATTTGCTTTTTTATATGCTTAGATAGTTGCTCATTGCTTATTGTTGAACTAGTTTGCTTTACATATGGTTTTTACGTGCTTTCTTAGGAACTATCGATCGATTCTTGGCCAAAAGATAATTAGGTTACCTAGTTTCGAATTTCTTAGTAGGGTTTTCTTATTCTATAGTTTTGCTTAAATAGATAAACCTTAGATAGCTACCTTCATTAGTTAGACCATACTCCTACTAGCCTTAACCCTTTGGCATATATTTTTATACAACTCTAAGTTTACTTACCACGGGTTGACAATTTAAATCGAGGGTATTTTAGTGTATTTTTTAGTACATATAAATCACCTAACACAACTCTAATCAACTATATTCAAACATGCCCATAGTGGACCATGACTAGCTAAAGAAAACCATGGTTGACATGAGTCAACCATGATAAACATCACTATATGAAATAACGATCGAGGAACATCGCAATTTTACCCAACTATTGAGGAACATCATGTTACAACACAAGCATCAAGTAACACACCAATTCAACATTAGTCAACCAATATAATTGTCACAATTCTACGTAACCATTGAGTAGCATCACAAACTAATAAATGTGACAAAAATATTAATTAATTTTCTGATGTGACATAACCGTTAAGGAACATATAAATTTCATATAATATGAGCAATATGAATATCATGATGCATCATGATCATTTACGAACTTCGCATTGAAACATAACCCTTAAGGAATGTCGCAAGGTGACATAACTCTTAATGAACGTCACATGTGACGTAACCATAGAGGAACAAATCAATTTGAGATAAAACATTGAATCACAATGGGATATACTCATTGGGGAACATCACAATCAAACATAACCTTGGAGGAATGTCACAATGTCACAAAAATCTTGATGGAAATCGCATTTTGACACAACCATTGAAGAATGTAGAAATTCAACATAATTCATCCATGATATGACATGGTTAGCCATAATCAAACATAAGGAACATACACTTGTTAAACATGGTCCAAGATAAGGAACATACCATAGTCAAACATGGTCATAGAAATTTGATATAAGAAACATATCATAGCCAATCACGCTCAACCACACTCACTTATAATTAAACATTGTCAACCATAGTCAATAATGATCTACTGGAATCAACAATAGTTAAATGTGGTCAACCATATGTCAACCATAGTTCTGATATACTAGAATATGTTTTTGTTCCAACCATGGAATATAGAAGCGAATTAAAACAAAAAAAATTATGAGCAATTTAAAAAAACAACTTAGAGAAGATTTTTATTTAATTAGAGATTGATTTGAGGTATGGCTACTAAGTATTTTGACAAGTGCACCTTCCTCTAGTTCTTCAACTAATCATAAACTAATATGTTCCTTGCAAAGGCTTTTCAAGAACATAAATCCTCGTTCTTTTGGTGGTTCCCTAAGACTCCATGGAATATGATCCCTAATTATTTATTTTTAGTGGAACGATAAGTGATCAAATGGATAATGAATATACATATTCAAAAGAAGACATCAATAGCACTGCAACTCGACTTTCCAGTTTCCGCGTACATTTTTTTTCTACTCTCCCTTTTCTATGATATTAATCCTACACAAATAGTTAAAAACATAATATCATATTGATTGATTAGATTCGAAGTACTAGATCTCATGTGTAGCGGAATTTGTTCATTTTATCATTTAAAGATTGAGAATACTAGTAGGTGGTAAAGGACACGGACAATAACTTTTTATTAAAAGAATATAAATTTATAAATTTCCTACATCAATGGTCCACCATATGGTAATGGATTTGAGTTGTGTTGTACATAAAATGGATAGACCATTCTCTATGTTTGGTTTTGACCTTTTGGGGCCATTAGATCACTTCAGGAATTCGGGGCTTGGAAGTCCGAAGTGTAAACCAAAATATTTGGCTGATCATATTCCTGAAATGCGAAAAGAGTTTTCGTGTGTGAAGGCAAAGTTGGATTTTTCAGAACTTCAGAGTTCAGGGTTTCAGGAGTCCTGAGGACAAGTGGTAGGGACTCAGTAGGGAGGAAAGTATGAAATCAAAACTTGCAACAGAGTATTTGTCGGCATATCAGAAATCAATGTTTCGACATTTTTGTTGACAAGGAGTGGAGCACTCCACTTCAGAATCTCTGAAATCGCGAACCATGAAGAAGTTGTGGAGGATCATTTCAGCATTTCGACAAATCGGAGTTCAGGAATTCCTGGATTGTGGTGAAATAAGGTTAGGGTTGAGAGTTACGAACTCCCGGTACCCAGAAGCCCAAAATAGAGGGGGTTGTCGAAAGGTGGTTCAAGTTCCGAAAACTAGAAAAGGTGTCAGGTGGTAGAAGTCCACATCAGGAGCAAAGAACAACTCGAGGGGATAATTGGAAAGTCAGGAACCCTCTCGACAAGATTCATGAAATCCCGAGAGAGGCAAAATCATTTTGGAAATTCGGAAATTCAGGTTCCGGAAGGTATAGGAGACAGAGAGTTCGAAAATGAACCTTACGAACTCCTGGAACGTGAAATCGTGCTAATCGTTGGAACAAGGGGGGGAACCACAGCTGTTGATCTCCTTGGAAGCGAAACATTTGTGTTTCAGTATTTCGGGATTCGACATATCAGGAATCCTAATGACAAGGAATGGGGAGTGGTGAAAGGAAAATCCCAAAGTCGTGAAGTGTAGCAGGGTTGAGAGTGGACATTTTAGGATTTTGACGTTTTAGATTTTGGGACTCCGGAGACCAAGAGATAGGGTGAGTGAATAGTTTCCTGCGAGGAATTAAAAGGACTCAGTCAGACTCTAAGGGGGCGCAGTTGGATGATCCTATGCAGAATCCATCCTGAGGTTTCAGGGGTCTGCATCATAGGATCGATCAACCCACCAACTAGAAGATTGGGAGCAACATACATCATTACAATGACAAAATATTTAACCAGATGAGAGGAAGAAACAACAGTAAATGATTGCAACACATAAAGTATAGCACACTTCCAATTTGAACAAGTAATTACAAGATTTGGATGCCCTATAATTCTGATGAGTGATCAGGGAACTCATTTTATCAATAATACCATTCATATAATGACTAAAGCATTTGGAATACACCATCATAAGATCAGTCCATACCATCCTCCACATAATGGAACAATGGAAGCATTTAATAAAATATTAGAGAAATCCCTAACTAAAATTTACAATGTAAACATGGATGACTGGGATCTGAATATACCAACAATATTATGGGCCTATAGAACCACATGCAATAAAATTACAGGGAGGACACCTTTCATAATGGTTTATGTTCAAGAAGCAATAGTTCCTTTAGAATATTCAACTCATGGAACTAGAAGAAGATGAGATTATGGTTGGTTTCCATCAGGAAGTACATAAAGAAAAAGACAAATATTGGCATGATAGACACATAAAAATATAAAATTTAAGAAAGTAGATCTATTTCTTTTCTATGAAAACAAATACTTACAATACCCATAAAAATTTAGGATGCATTGGCTAGGTCCATATGAGATAAAATATGTCACAGGTGGAGGTGATGTATAGTTGTAGGATCTATCTGGAAAATATATTCAAGGATTGGTTAATGGTAGTAGACAAAAACTATATAGGGACAGTTCACCCAGTAACCCTTAATAGTTGCAGCGCATAAAATTATAATTGTACATAGTGTATATAGTAGAAGGTGAAAAAGAAAGGAAAAATTGGAAAAATAAGAAAAATACAAAAAGACACAATGGATGGATAATTGTTAAAATATGCAGTTAGAGTATAAAACATGCAATAGAGAGTAAGTGTTATGAAAGAAAATGAATACAATGTGCACCAGAGATATGTTACCAGGAAGAAAAAGAAGCACGTTGATATAGAAAAATGGTCCAAAAAAGGAAAAAGCGATGATTGAAAAAATGTGGAACAATAAAGAATTTATGACATGACCTATAAAAGAAGAAAATATGAATGAGAAGACTCATTTTGAATTTGTGCAAATGCGAGCTAAGGAATAAAATTTAGTCCAAATAGGTGATTTCAATGTGTCTACTCATGATTCAGAACTACCCCTTTCATATTTTAACAAAATTTCACCACCAAAGCTAGGAGATCCCAGCTAGGTCGTAAGAAAAACAAAATGTTCTATGAGGACAACACATGACACAACAACCAAGGGAGTAAACCTAAACAATCTAGAAGGAGTGGTGGATATGGATGCAATTCCATCCCTAGTCATTGAACTAGTTAGTCCCACAATTGTAGAATATAAGTAATATCAAAATACAAAGAAAAAAGAAATGGATATCAACCCAAAGAGTGAAACAAAAACCCTAGAAGAGAGAAAAAAACCATGCAAAAAAATGGGTTAGGAGCTGCATAATATCAGGAAAAAAGGAATGAGGAAGATGATGAGAATATAGAATTTGTTGAAGGGAAGCAACTTGCAGCATAAGAAACGTAGGAGTTGGGGGAACAAGTATGGTTTGAATATATCACATACCACTATAACTCAGACACTGAACAAGATGAGGAAGACAACCAGGTGGAAATGGTAGGTCGATTAGTATGGAAGAAAAATACTAGGGAAAACCTACCACGGGAGGAACACCAAGTGAGCATAAGTAACTAACATCATCACAACCACAGATACGTGAAGGTGTTAAGATACTTTATGACATGTTTGGATATGTGTATAAGTTGAAGTATGTTTACCATGATGTTACATATATGCGAAAGTTTCTTGAGTTCACGCTCCAAGTCTACATGGAAAATAAAGGACCAGGTCCATGAGGAGTTCCCATTTTTGAGCCAAAATAGTGTATTAGAGGGTTATATAACACAATAATTATGAACTTGTTGGAGATTCGTCACTTTGGCAGAGGAAAGCATGTAAATGCATGTGTGAAAAAACTATTGACACTGGTACATGGAGAAATCTTATGGATGGATAGGCCTATATCCATAGATGTGGACTTAATTGTAGAAATCATAAGATTACCAACATATCGAGAAAAACCAGAGAAATACATGGACGAAAAAACTAAAGAAAAATCCATGGCAGATGACATCAAGAACAAATATGGGCCTCATAGAGGATCCATAGGAATTATTATTAGACAAATAAATGCACCAACAACTAATTTTGTAATAAAAATGATGGCATGTAAACTTTTGATAAAATGTCACAAGGAGGAATCCCCTATAGCAGTAATAGCAGTAGTCGTGCAATGTGCAAAGGGGAGTCTACTTAGCTAGGTTCCATATCTACTAAATTTGTTTCTAGAGAATTACAAGGATGCACATGATCTATGTTCAAAATTTCATTATTCATGGACAATCATATTGATAACAATGGTTGGATGGAGATAACCAAAATATAGTGTATTTTACCAAAGGCTAGGGAAATTCCATGCAACAAAATATACATCATTATGGCATACCTAAAATCCAAAGAAAAGGAAGGTGAATTCTAGAAATTCTCCATGCTCCATAATGAGATGTAGGAGAATCTAGAAAACACATGGAGATTAGAACTAAAAGTTGTGAAGGACAATCAAGGAATATGAAACTTTCAAGCTTCAAGGCATAACATGTGGATCCAAGTTAGGAGGGATCCTAATAATGAATGAATACAATTAAGATAATGTGTCATAGGGGAAGAGGTGTAGTGGGATATGAAGGATTTTCCTGAAGAATGGAGATAATGTACCAAAATCTAAACAAAAAGTAGAGGTTGGACCTTCATGACAGTCAACCATCCCAACAAAAAATACAAGGAAAGCGACAAATCAGGCAAAAGAAATAAAGGGTAGCACAACAATTAAAAATCCAAGGAATAAAAACAATATCCTTGTTGGATGTATGGGTTGACCCATGTTCTACCTTAGTTTTCCCATAAAACCCTAGAAACCATTGGCCTGTCTCGTAAAACAAAAGGAAACACTATGCAAAGAGTGCACAATGTAGTCTCACGTAAGATGGCTTATGCGTGATTGCATGAAGAAAGTGTCTACAGTCATGGAAGAGATGGAAATCATGGGAATATTAGGCATATTAGACTTCTTTGAATTCATCATGCATTCTACCATACCATCATTCATTATATCTATTATTTTACCCATTCAATAACAATCATTCTATAGAAAACATCATACTATTCTATTGCGTGTTGTAAATAAACCTCACCAAATTCATGGATTCACTAAACAAAAAATATTAGCAAAGAAACACATAAGATAATCACACATAGAGATATCATTTTTAGCATGGTTCATCCCCCTGGGCTACATCCACAAGGATCTTTTGTTTATAATTATTATTCATCAAAATCAGGCAGTGCACGCATTACATCAAACATTTTTCATACTATGTGAGGTTTATTAGTGTTGCACCAAGCTCCACAAGTTGAAACCTAAGCCTTAGATACAATCCATACATCTCAAAACTAACTTCATATGACCTCCATAGCTCTTAAATAAACTATTATTGCCACTCAAAATTTAGAATTGTTCTCAAAACGGCCTGATCTCAATGTACTAAAAAATGTGGATCCCCCCTATCTACCTCATACATCATATTTATACAAAAATATCTGTAAAACCCCTTTACATTGAATACCAAAACCCTAAATCTAAGTGGAATCAACTTTTCCACATTCTAACTTCATTCACACTCTAATCCACATTTCCTTTGGGTTGATTTTCTTTTATTTTCGATGTGTTGCTTCCTTTGCCTTCTTGTGCATTGCTTCCTTGGTCCATTCCTTATATTCCTTCACCGTTTTCTTCACTCTTGTGTAAAAATTTGATCCAAAAATATATTTCTCCATTAGGCCCCAAACACTAACCCATGGCTTATCCTGAGCCACTGAGGTAGTATGTGCCTCCTGCACCGCTTTCTCCAATTCTTGGAATCTTCCTGACATTTCTCCAGCACAAGTATTCACATGTGCGCTCTTCTCTACAACAAAATCTACATTCTACACTACGATATAATCCCTCATAATATCTTCATCCTGAATCTTAAGAGTTTCCATATGGCCCTTGGTTTCATCCATTTCTGTTAATATCTTCTATGTGTGTTCCTGAAGTGGCTTCAGTTGAGCCTCCCTCATCTTCTTCTATTTCTACACAGTTTTTAACTCTTGTTGTTAATTTTTTAGCTCTTTCACACCCCTCAACCTATCTTGAATGTTCATATCCTTTTTCTTTGTCTTCAAATCGTAAGAGGATGAATTGGTTCTTTCCTTCTTTTGTTCTAGTGCCTGCAACTTTTCCTCTTCTTGCAGACTTGTCCAAAGTTGTGCACTTTTGTCCTATACGTATGAAATATTCTTAACACTCTAAGACATTAACTTTATGTTCCTTATATCCTCCTACTCTCTCTGTGATCCCACATATGCTAGTGTGTGTGGGTTCAAATATTCCATCAACTCCTTTATATGCCTCTTGTAATGTTCCCTCTCCTTCATGATCTTCCCAATCTTCTCCTCGGTCTATAAGTGTGTCCCTTATTATGCATTGTCTGGAATTGACTTAAAGACTTCTTTAATTCACTCCTCTATCTAGCCAATGCACTTATTTACCTAGTCCTTCCTAGCCTATATTCCATTGAGAGTTATGTTCAATGTGTTATTGATATCCTTATCTATTTGTAACTCAATCATGTTTGCGCCTTCTCTAGATTGGACTTCTTGTGCGACACTAACTTGCAATTTGTACAACACTTTCGTGGGGATATTGGCCAAATTGAAGTGAAAATGATCTATCTCCATTATTTTTTTATGTGTTGTCTCCTCTTCTAAGTGCATCATATCCTGAGTGATGGGAAAAATACCACTTCCTCATGCTATGATTTGTATTGTTTCCTACGTTGACACTACCTTTTCCTGAGCAATATGTTTTGGACTCACCTTTTATTTCTATTGTATTTCTCTCATGTTAAGTTACACCAAAATTTCCTTCATTTATGATAATCTCTTTATTATTTCCTCTCTTTTCTTCTCCATGTCGTCCCATGACTCTGCTCTATGGTCTTGGACTTTTTCTACCACCATCCCTGCATCATCTTATGTTACAGTAAATTTTGGTACATCTTTATGCACATTCATATTTTTCCTTTGTCATATTTCTTGCAACATGGGAATCTTCTATTATAGATTCTCTATCTGGTGTTCAATTTATAGGTATCTATATATATGGGTTGTATCCTCCTCCTTGTTCCTCCTGTGTCGAAACTATTGTTTCCTTTTGTGTGCTTTCATTAGTTTTATTCTTTGGTTGTTGTCTTTTTTTGGTGGATATGGTGAGAATTCTTTCCTATGTAGGTGGCTTCAATTTTTTTTTATGTTGTCTTGGTTTTCTTACTGTCACACCTCCTGCACTATTGTTTGTGCACTCTGCAACTTTCCTAGTGTTTTCTGTCGAATTCCTAGTTTTTTGTGATGTGCCAGCTTCTAGTGGTTGTTTTCCTTTATGTCCCTTCCTTAATTTCATTGCTACTTTCCACCCATATCGATAGTTCTTCACATCCCATTGCAATTCCTCTCAAGTGATGCAGTACCTCATATGCAACCAGTTCTTCTTTGGATGCCTTTTGGCCTGGATTCATACATTGTGGCTTGAGACCTAAAAATAGGTTATTTTCTTGTGTTCCTCCACCACTTCTAGTGGGATTATCCATGTATCTTCCACATTTTCTTGTATATCTTCCAAGTACATCTCAAATATGCTCGAGTTATCCTTCCTTTCATTTTTGGTTGAGATGTTCCACAGTGCTACATACTCTAATATGCAACACTTTCCTATCCTTCAGAAAGACATGCTAAATTTGGGGTGTCTCCAACCTACGAGTACTATGATCATGATCAACCATGAGTAATGAAACTCTATCCTGAAGTATTTTGCATCTTTGCAGCCATCCAAAAATAATTTCACTATGTATGGACTGCAGCTAAGTAGAGTCTCCTTCACACACTATGTGACTACTGCGATCACCCCTTCTGGTACCTTTTCCTTACGACACGTTATTAGAAACTTACATGACATTACCTTCATTTCAAACATTTTCATAGGTTCATTGATCCTATTAATCACAATTCCCTTGGACCCTCTCACTGTGCGATATGTTTTCTTCATTTCCTCTGCCAGGGTCTTCTACTTAGTTTTATCATCCAAATATTTTTGAGGTTTCTCACCATTAGTGGGAGGACTTGTTATTTGTGTAATTAGGTCTATGTCAATTTATATGGGCCTCTCTAATCATAAAATACCTCCATGTACTAACTCCACTAATTTTTTGATGCAGTTATTCATGTCCTTGTCATGTCCAAAATGAGGGATATCTAGTAAGTCCATTATCCTTGTGTTGTATAAACCTATTATCCATTGCTTTTGTTCAATTATTAGTACTCCTGTCACAATAATCCATTTTATTTCCAAGTATACCTATGGATCCAATTCCTGAAATTTGTCTTTATCTACTACGTAATGGCCTGAATACCCTAGTTTTTTTACACATCCTACAATATTAGGTAGAACTATCAGTCCTTCTGGAATGCGCGGTAATGTTATCGTGACTCATATTTTTTTGTACTATGATATTTGCACCAACTGTGTCATGTTTCCCTTTCCCATTGAAGTGGATGACACTTCTTCCTAACATGCATCTGACTCTGGCTCACCTATAAAATATTCTACTTTCACATGTTCCTATTTTTTTGGTGTTGGTTTTGTAACTAGTTCATGTGTTGGTTGGGCCTCTACCCTAGGCTTGTTAGACTCTATTCTTTCCTCATCCTCACCATTTTTCTATTGTGACATGCCTAGACTGAACTAATTCATAATGGGGTTTTGTTCTTCCATATTTGAATCCACATTCATTTGCATTGTCTCCCGTTCTTAGAATGATGTTGGGATAACTAGTTCTGGTGACAGAATCACGTCCACGTCCACAACTCCCGAATGTACACTAGTGTTTTCCACTTTGAGTTCTTATGTCTTTGGTGATATTTTATTTATGTGGGTCCTCCTTGACATTTGGCTGGGTGATCCAACCTTTTGTGGCACCATGCTGTAATTTATTAACTCTGGTGTTCTAAATTGATGTTGAAACCTTCGAGGATAATTCGTCGCTCTATGTGTTTTCTCAACTTATTCTCCTTAACTATTGTTCGATCAAAGTCACAATGAGGTGTTATTTGCAAGTTTCCTTATTTTGTAATTCCTTCCATTAATTCTTTGTCATATTCCACTTTTTGGTATCCTACTTTACCACTTTTCTTCTTTTTCCAGTCATTCTCCATCTCAGCGCACAATGTTTAGTTTTTCTATCACGCATTTATTGAATTCTCTCATGCTAATTTTTCATTTGTTGCGCACTATCCTACCCACCCCCAAATATCCTTCCCTCAATCCCTCCCCAACTCTCTGTCCCTCCCTCTCACTCCCTCCCTCTCTCTCTCTCTCACCCTTTTCCTCCCTTCCTCTCTCTTTCCCTCCCTCCCTATTCTTCCATGTCCCTCCCTCTCTCTCCCTTCCACCCCCTCTCTCCCTTCCTCCCTTCCTCAAACTACCTCTCCCTACATTTTT
>ML785244.1:77663-92130 GCA_009831015.1 Picea engelmannii
AAAAATTACATAATTTTAATAGAAAACACAAAGCAATTAAAATAAATTAACAAAATGACAACAAACATATAATAAATTTACATAACACAGTTAAAAAAGATAAGATACCCCATGTAAAATAACTAACATAAATAATGAATTTACCAAAAATTAAAAAAATATAATTTTATCTACAATAGAAAATAACAAATAATACATATTTTAAGTTAAAACACAACACAATGAAAGTTAATACATAACAAATATTCAATGTACATAAAGAACTATATACAAATTTGAAAGTTTACTTAATTAATTAAATGAAAATAAACTATAAATTATTAAACACAACTAAATACTTAAATAAAATTATAATATAAAAATCATAAAAAAAAATTATCATAAAAATTTACAAATTTAAATATAAATCATTAATACAATATATTTAAAAATAAAAAACTTTAATTTTTTTAATTTTTATATTTTTCTTTTAAATTAAAAAAAAAACAATTATACTAACAAATCTTTACATTTAAACCTATAGACAATCCATATATTATAGTTGATGTTTGTTAAACACATATAGTTATTCATTCAAAATTTACATATTGTAAACAATATTGACACAGTCTTGATATATTGTAAAAAATATAGATATAAATTTCTAAAATTTTTAATCTTTAAGATTTAGTTAGGGATTTATTTATTTTACATTTTGGTTTTTCAGTTATAATTTAGTGATATAAACTTGTATTAAATCACAATTTTATGTTTTTTAAATTATATTTGTGAATGCAAAAATGAATTCAACCTGTTTAAAATTTCATGGAACACTTGGATTATATAGAATTAACTATTCAAATCTATAAATTCAATAATTTCTAGAAAGATTTCCAATAAAATTAAACAGAAAATATCCAAAAACACAAAATAATTAGAATAAAAATTTGATCAGGATTATGTATTTACTGTTTAAAATATAATTTATTTACTAAATTGCAAATGTTAAATGAAAAAAAAATTAATATTTAATGAGTATATAAAGCATTACAGTCAAATCCATTAAACATAACACACATATAATCTAATGTTCTAAAAACAAGGATTCAGGTTAGAGCTTATCCTTAGAGCTTATAATGGGTGGAGTGAGTTTAGGAGGCTGCTGTGCTAAAAAGAAGGATTCATGAGGCTTAGTGGGTGGAGTGAATGCCCCATTTGTCTTGACGCTTAGTGGGTGGAGTGAGTTTAGGAGGCTGTTGTGCTAAAGAGAAGGATTCAGGTTAGAGCTTATCTTTAGAGCTTATAATGTTTTTTCACTTATCATGTTTAGAGCTTATCATGTTATTTCACTTTTTGATTTTCACAAATTCCCAAAAGTTCAGTTTATCAAGTTGATTTTCACAAGTTCCCAAAAGTTTAGTTTATTTAGCTTTTTGATTTTCACAAATTCCCAAAAGTTCAGTTTGGGTTTATCAGTTCGTTAGAGGTTGTTATCATGCTTAGCAACTAAGTTCAAACTCAATAAAATATGGTGGGTGACTTGTGCGGACAACTTATAGCTTTATATTCTTTTATTAAAAAAAGTTCAGTTTGGGTTTATCAGTTCGTTAGAGGTTGTTATCATGCTTTGCAACTAAATTCAAACTCAATAAAATATGGTGGGTGACTTGTGCCGACAACTTATAGCTTTATATTCTTTTATTAAAAACCGTATTAAAAACTAAAAACGCTACAATAAATCCATTGACCAAGGCCATATTTGTTTTCAGCGTTTCTCCTTCAAACCCTAAATGCCTCCCTGTAATTTTTCTTTTGGTGGTCTGTATAAAGCTCTACAAAATAGTCCATGGTAAAACGTAAAAAATAAAAGTAAAGGAAAACAAGAAACCAGAGAAGTCATTAGATCGAATCCCTCCGAGGTATAAGAAAAAAAAGAAATGAGCTGGAAGTGGGATATTAGCATGGCGGAAAAATATAATTGTGTTCAAATACCGATATGGAATCATTACTTACACGATTCAGTTACATATTTTGTAACGATAAGATGTAACGTGTCATTCTACATAAGCCGTTGAGATTGGGGATCCTATAGAAGCGTTGATTTTCCCTGTGTAATTTGAACGAGAAAATACCTGTGTTTATATTGAATAGAACTCTTCCACGGATATATAATAAAAATTTATCGTCTAATTCTCTTACAACCTATTGTCCATCTTCAAACAATACAGTCAAACAATTTAACTTTATATGCATATGATCTGGTATTTTCTGCTTAATAAATAAATTTAATATTCTATGCTTAAATGTTCCTGCAGGATTGCCATTTTGAGTGTGTCTATGCATTAGCAGAAGAAAAATGTACCTGAAAACTGGAGAGCTGAGTTGGAGTGTTATCGACTGTTTCTTTTGAGTGTGTCTATGCATTATATGTTCGATCATTACTCGTTCAACAAAACAAAGATAATCGAAGCTTCGATTCCCCATAGTGTTATCGGTTACCAACAAAAGCACTAGTATTCATGTGCTTGAAAAACGCTTGGCAAAGAACAAATTGTTGCAGGAGAAGTTGAAGAACTTGTTGGGGGGGGGGAACTCGTTGAAATCCATGGAAATATTACCTAAGATCGTGTGGAATCGTCCTGGTGAAATTATTACCCCATGTGAGCTTTTGACTCATGTTGAGTTTTCACAGGAGGGTGCCCGCAAAGATTTGTTCCAGAACATCAAGGTTCCTAGCTTCAGCAGGGCTATGATTCATCAAAGAACCCTTCAACTCATGGTTTCATCAGGTTCTGCAGGGGTAGGCATTTGAGCTGCATGAAGGTCTTCATAATAGGTCCCGTGAGCTTGCTTTCTGAAAGATTAAGGAATGCATACATACACACAACAGAACGCTCCACCCCCACAAACGCACAAAGAAAAAGTGCTTCCCAATAATCCCTGAGAAAGTGAACAAATAGATAATAGCAAAGAGCTAAGGCCACTTCCGGAACGCAAAAAAGCAGATAGATAAAAGCAATGAACGAAGGCTACTTTCAGAACAGAAAAAAACAAAAAGCAAAGAGCTAAGGCCACTTACAGAACGGAAAAAAACAAAAAGCAAAGAAAGAAAGCAAATAAAATGATAAACTGGAGGAGATCGTTGAATTTCACTATCCGTTAGAATGTCATAGGAATTCAAACTAACCATTGAATTTATAATTCTTTCATTATCCAACGGTCTAATTATTATCCTTTTAAAGATTCAAATTTAAATTTTCAAATTTCTAAAAAAAAACACATGGTGTTGGGTGACTACCCAATTACAAAGAATTTACACTTGTTTTATATCTTCCCAATGTCAATGAAAATTTCACCCCATTTTTTTTGTTTATATACACTCTGCTTAACCCAACACATAAAATATAAAAATATTTAAGTTCAATCAGATATATTATCTTATAATCATGAAATCAAAGATGTATATAATAACTTAATGAAATTTAAGTAAAATATAATATAAAATTCAATACAATTCAATTCAGTTTTTCTAGTTCAATTAGATGTATATAATAACTTAATGAAATTTAAGTAAAATATAATATAAAATTCAATACAATTCAATTCAGTTTTTCTAGTTCAATTAGATATATTAACTTAAAATTATAAAAGTAAATATGTATGCAATAGATTAATTGAAACAAATATTAAGGTAAAGTGAAATATAAAATATAATGATAATTTAATTTGTCATATTAATAATATTTTATAAAATGTTTATCTTAAAAATTTGAATTCGATGATATTTTACAAACTTATTCTATAATTTTTTATGGGATTTTGTTATTTTTCCTACACACAATTTGAAATATATAATTATATTTTTTGTAATATCATATAAATAATAATTACTAAACAAAATATCAAACAGTTTCAAGTCAAAGAATATTCACAATATGTAAGTAAAAGAATATTGACAATCTCTATGATATTAAATACATTGAAAATGGTGTGTTTAATAAGGAAAATACTTTGACATGAGGAAAAATAAAAGATAACCCAAAATCCAAAATACTTAGGGCGGTTTGGATGCTAAAGGCTTTCTTGCCCCAAGGTGGGTGACAGATCCACCCGTGGTTTTATTAGCTATAAGAGAAAGTTTGGTTGTAGAATTTTTATTTTCATATTGTATTACATTTGAATTCAAACTTGGTAACTCTTCGTTTTGGTATGGGGTTCAACTAGAGGTCTTATAAAATAAATTGATAAGGGCATAAGTTTTCACTAAGGGGTGATAACAATTCTCTTTGATCATATTATTTCCCTTTTAAATTAGAATTTTAATTTGAAATGTTGGAAAATAAGAGCATTCTTCAATCTTAATGTGAAAATGGAATGAGAGGTTAAGTCTTAATTTTGACAATTTGAAGATAATAACATTTTCAATTTAAACTTTTGATGCAGGAGCATCATAAGTAGCCAGCCAAGCAATCATAAAGGCAGAAGACAGCTGGAAGTACACATTTTTCACATTTTGAAATGTTTTTGAAAAATTAATGAGCAGATATTAATGTAGTAGTTAAAGGAAGCGTACTTGAATGTTGTAAAGAGATCTTGAGGGATTTTCTCTCATCTGCCGGATGTAATAGACATTAAGTTTGTTTAATGAAAGTAGGTAGATTTGAATTAAGAGATTAGACATTTTTAGAAGCGTAGGAGGGAAAACGGATATAGACACCCTCACCCTTGTATTATTGTACTTGCATGTTGTAAACAAATATTGAGCGATTTACTCTCATATGTGAGATGTAACAGACATTAAGTCTATTTAATGAAAGTAGGTAGATTTGAATTAAGAGATTAGACAATTTTAGAAGCGTAGGAGGGAAAACGGATATACACACCATCACCCTTGTATTTTTGTATCATTAGAACAGAAGAAGAGAGATTTTTTTCATAAGTTGTTGAGTTGTAGCAGAGAAATATAGAAAAGAACCCATGTATAGGAGAACTTGAGTTAATATATGAATCTTTGACTCAATTTTCATGGTGTTATGATGCTTATTGTTTACATTTGCTGAATGGTATGCTTACAGTTGTTTTATTCTCTTTGTTTATGCATTTGTTTCAATGTTGTGTTGAATGTGCGATTTCATGTTAAGTATATGAGGTCTGAGAGAGGAGAAGAATGAGTTTCAATTGTTTCTCATCCTAAGAGTTCCTGCAAGGAGTGCAATGAAATGTCCATAAGGTGTGTGTTGACAAGAGTCTAAGTTTTATCTTAGAAAGCTCACGAGAGATACCATTGTTCTCATACCAGCAGAAGTGAAGGTGAAATATAGAGCCGTGCAAGGTGTGCACAGGCTAGTTGAAACCTTAAAAGTTATTAACTAAGGTGAAGGTGGAAGGACTGTTGTTGCAAAGAGTGCACAAAGTCGAGGACTCAAATAACCAGAGGTTATTTGAAAGATTGCCACAAGGAGTGCGAGCAGAATTCATTTTGGGGACTAGACTTTGCAAGTGAAAGCTCTTGAGGGATAGTACCTTTGAAGTGTTCAAAGGGAGACAAAAGTTGAAAGCATCTCATAAAAGATAAGTTCAGGAGGGAGAACACTAATTTGTCTTTCAAAAGTCATTGAGGAGTGAATCGGGCAATCATAATTCTTTGAGGATAACTCACAAAATTGTGGGGACCATAGGATCCAGAGGAGCTGCAAGGTGGTTAGGAGTTGGATGAAGTCACCACCCTGACATCAAGAATCAATGTGAACCATTGATCGTGGTCTGTTTGAACCATCAAATTATTTTGGGAATTAGGGACCCATAAGTTGGGAGTGTAGGTCAAAACCCTTAGTCACTCAAACTCCCGATTTGGGAAAAGGATAACCAAGTGTGAGATTTCGGTATTTCAGGGTTTGGCATATCGAGAATATCGATGACAAGGAATCGGGACTTTAGTACTAAAAATCCTGAAGTCGCGAAACACATTGTTCCTTTGGTGTGAAACATCGACATTTTGACATATCGGAGTTCAGCATACAAGGAATCTTGATGACACAGAGCCAGGGCGCTTAGCATTGAAAATACCGAAGTCATGAAATGCGACGTGCCTTGGGGTGAATTTTGAGATTTGAACATTTTGCCACTTCGGGTGTCGGGAAGTAGAGGAGGCAACGATATTTGGAATCAAGAATTTCAAACTCCCGGTTCAGGAAAAGATGAAAGATCCAGAGTCGTCAGATCGTGGATGATCTCAGCCATAGATCGCGTTGGGGGAGAGGTTTCTTGAATTCAGAGATTGGAGTTTCGGGAGGTGAGGAACCTTTTTGCTGTGGATCTCGCGAGTCACGAAATCCTGAAGAGTGAAAGGAAAATATTCCCATAACATTGAAGGACAATAGCCATGGACCCAGTCGGGTTTTGGGGTTTCAAGAGTCAAGAGACAAAGTTGCATGTCAACGCAACTCCCAAAATTGCCAAAAGGAAAAAGTCGAAATGTTGGTCCTAAGCATTAATTGGAGGATACATGCGACATAAGTCAAGGGAGTGGTCAAGATTTGGGGAAAATCTTAAAACACCTTTGATCTCACCAAAAGGGGAAATTTCATAAACTAAAAAATCATAAGGGAAGAGGAATGAGTGTTGGTCGATCAATCGAGTTCCGAAAAGCCGAAAATAAGTGGAAACAAGAGGCGTGTGTTCCGCACATTGAAGAAGTCAACCCTCATTGACATTTCAGGTTTCGAAGGTTGAAGAGACAAGGGGCTCGACAACAGGATTCATGAAATTGTGAAATCCAAAATCCCAAAAGGAAAAGAAAATCCGCGATCATATTTGTTGGTCAGTTGTGGAATACACCTTGTGCATGTGTTATTCCATGTGGGGAAACCAAAGAGTAAATCTGACTCAGGGGAAGATTTGGACTGATCCTAAGACCGAGAGGTCACATAGAACCTACTAAGGCAAGGGGTGATGCGTTAGTGTGGTATCATAGCTTAGAACAAGTTCTTTTCTTTCTATAGCAGAGAGAACAGGGAAATTTTTTATAGCCATGCTACTAAGAAGAAGAGACAGGCCAATGCCAATGCCTAATCCAGCAAGAGAAAGAGAAATGCACGAGTTACGTGTCAGGCTTGATGCCATGGAGACAACACAGAGGCACACAGTTGATGTTGGGGATATCAGCGAGGCCAAAAGTGAAGATGAAGCTGGAAACAAAGGAGAAGAAGTTGCAATCAAAGATGCTGCAGACAAATGCCTATTCAGGGTTGTTGCAAGGATAGGTGCCAGAGAAAAAATGGACATTTTAGTGTATCAAGGAAACTTGGATGTTGAAGATATTCTAGATTGGATTAGAGCTCTAGACAAGTACTTTGACTATGAGGATGTCGAGGAAGACAAGAAGGTCAAACATTTTGTTACTAGACTTGAAGGGAATGCATCACTATGGTGGGATGAACTGCAGGTAGACAGATGCTGCAAGGGAAAGTGGAAAATCAAAAGCTGGGATAGAATGGTTGCAAAGATGAAAGACAAATTTATACCCAAGGATTATCAAATCACTCTGTTTCGGAGGATGCATAATTTGAGACAGAAGCTAATGTAAGTGAAAGAATCCATGAAATCATTATACAAGATAAACATTAGAGTAATTCATTGGGAAAGCGATGATGAAAAAGTTGCCAGATACATGAATGGTCTGCGGTATGAAATTCAATATGGGATGAGCATGATGACCATTCAAAATGTGGAAGATGCTTATCGAATAGCTCAGAAAGATGAAGAGAAGTTGAGTTGGAAGCAACGTCAAAGAGACCGAGGTAGAAGTCAAGCCAGAGGCAAAACAATTGCCCAAGACAGAACTCAGAAATCTAAAGAAAAGGGGAAGAAACCTCAAACTCAACATGAGAGAGGAGGAATCCCATAGAGATGGTAGTATGCTAATAGAAATATTTTTCCTTGAGATAGAAGAAGAGGAAGAGACAGAGGCAATGAAGTAAAATGTTTTGTCTGTAAAAAGATCGGACATAAATCCTATGAGTGTCGAGATAAGAAAAAAGATGGTGGTGAAACTCACATTTTCGAAGCTCAAGGACAGAATGTTGAGGGAGAATATGTTGAGTTCGAAAGATCTTTGATGATGAGGAAAGTTCTCTTAAAGCCAGAGAAGGAGGTAGAGAACCCATCCCAAAGAAACAGTCTGTTTCAGACTGCTTGCAAAACCAAAGATAGGGTATGCAAGGTCATAGTGGATAGCGGTAGCACAGACAATATCGTATCTACAGATATGGTAGAAAAGATTGAGCTGGAGACTATTGTACATCCAAGGCCATACAGAGTTTCATGGCTACAATAAGGACATCAGGTAAATTCCACTAAACAGTGTTTAGTTGAATTTAAAATAGGAGGATATAAAGATGAAATATTATGTAATGTCATTCCCATGGATGTTTTTCATCTATTGCTAGGTAGACCATGGAAATATGACAGGAACGTGATTCATGATAGGAGAAAGAACACGTACACACTCGATAAGAATGGGAGGATGCACATGTTGTTATCGATTAAAAACCAAGAGGTGAAAACTGAGATGAGAAACATTGTACTGCTCATGACTAGGAAGGAACTTATTAAGGAGGTTAAGAAGAAGGAAGACACACAATTTATTGTTGTTAGGAAGCCCAATTTTTTTTTGACCAGTACGAGAATAGATGATTTAGCAGAAGAAATCTAGGAATTGCTGGGATAATTTGTTGATATAGTAGTGGATGAACTACCTTGTTCGTTACCACCTATCAAGAGTATAAGACATCATATCGATCTTATACCTAGAGCTATTTTACCAAAAAAAGTCGTGTATAGGTTGACGCCGTAGGAAAATGAAGAAGTCAAGAGAGAGGTCGAGGACTTAATGGACAAAGGATTGATTCGAGAGAGCTTGAGTCCATACGCTATTCCAACAGTTCTCAGCCCAAAGAAAGACGAAGGTTGGAGAATGTGTACAGACTCAAGGGAAATCAATAATATTACCATCAGATATAGATTTCCATTACCAAGGATGGACAACTTGATGGATTGCTTGAGTGGAGCAATTTTTTTTCAAATATTGATTTGAAAAGTGGTTATCATCAAATTCACATGAGAGAAGGTGATGAATGGAAGACAACATTCAAGATGAATGAGGGGCTGTATGAATGGATTGTCATGCCATTTGGTTTAACGAATGCACCCAGTACTTTCATGGTGTTGATGAATGAAGTCCTGAAGCATTTCATTGGGAAATTCATCATCATATATCTTGATGATATATTAATCTTCAGCAAAACATGAGCATAACACTTGAATCATTTATCTCCAGTAATAACAAGATTACAACAAGAGAAATTGTTGATAAATATGAAGAAATTGTCATTTATGGGGACATAACTCATTTATTTGGGTTTTGTTATCTTTGTAAATGAGTTGAAGATGGATCTAGAAAAGGTAGACGCAATTAAGAATTGGCCATCCCTAAAGAGTGTGTTTGAAGTTCAAAACTTCCATGGTTTGGCAAGTTTCTATAGGAAATTCATTTGAAATTTCAGTGGAATTAGTGCACCAATGATGGATACAGTGAAGAAAAGAAACAAGTATTTTCACTGGAAAAAAGAAGCATAGAAGAGCTTCAACCTGCTAAAGAAGAATATCAAAGAGCAACCAATTATGGTTTTGTTGGATTTTAGCAAGACATTACAGGTCAGGTGTGACGCGAGTGGATTTTCAATTGGAGCGGTCTTGAGCCAGGACGACAAGTCGATCACATATTTTAGTGAGAAACTGAATGAAGTGAAGATCAAGTACTCAACATATGACAAAGAATTCTATTGAGTCATAGAAGCACTGAAGAAATGGAGACATTATTTGGTTCCTAAAGAGTTTTTTTTATACAGTAATAATCATGCTTTACAATTCGTTACTCAACAAGAGAAGTTAAACCAAAAGCATGCTAAATGGGTTGAATTCATGCGAAATTTTACTTTTGTGATTAATCATATTTATGGAACTATTAACAAATTTGCTAATGCTTTGAGTAGGAAATGTTTTCTTATGTAGGAATTCAGAGTGAAGACTTTGGGTTTTGATAACCTCAAAGAAATGTATAGGGATGACCTAGATTTTAAGGAGGCATATGAGGCATCTGAGAATCCAGTTCTTAGGGACAGAAGCCAATGGACCGAGTATATGATCCAGGATGGGTTATTATTCTGGGGCAATTAGCTATGTATTCCAAAATTCTCCATGAGGGAGTACCTGCTGAAGGAAAAACATAGTGGAGGATTGGTCATACACTTCAGTCATGATAAGACATTCTCAAAGTTGAATGTCTCATATTTTTGGCCACGGATGAGGACAGATGTTAATAAATTTTTGGACAGATGCAGGATTTGTTAGCACACAAAAGGGAAATGGAAGAACACAAGGTTATATCAACCATTACCCATACTAGAAAGGCCATGGGACGCAGTGAGCATGGATTTTATATTGGGACTTCCAAGAACATAGAGAGGCTATGATTTAATCTTTGTGGTAGTCGACAGATTTTAAAAAATGGCACATATCATACCATGCCAGAAAACCAGTGATGCAACTCATATTGTGAACCTATTTTTCAAGGAAGTCATCAGACTTCTCGGCTTGCCAAGGAGTATCATGTCTGATCGAGATACCAAGTTCGTAGGGGATTTCTGGAGGACCTTATGGAAAAATATGGGGACAAGTTTGTCTTTTAGCTCATCATATCATCCTTAAAGGGATGGGTAGACATAAGTAATGAACATAAGCTTGGGATATTTTTTGAGGAGCTTAGTGACTGAACACCACAGTCAATGGGATCAGATTCTGCCACAAGCGGAATTTGCTTATAATGATTCGCTTAACAGAAGCACAAGGAAGAATCCATTCCAGATTGTATATGGAATGCAGCCAAGGGGAGTTTATGAATTGAAAGATTTAGAACAAGCTGAATTTAGGAGTGCTAGTGTAGAAGACTTTGCAGAAGGGATGAAGGAGCTTCACAACCGAGTCAAGGAGCGATTGCAGAGTTCAAATTAAGAATACAAGCGTAGCGAAGATCAGCATGGGTGAGAACTTCAATTTGAAGTTGGTGATCTGATTCTTGCACATCTGACAAAGGAAAGGTTCCCAAGAGGAACATATAACAAAATTAAGATGAAAAAGATTGGACCGTGCAAGGTCATAAGGAAATTTGGGGAAAACTCATATGAGATTGAATTGCCCGATGGGATCAAAATCTCAACGATATTGAATGTTACGGATTTGTACCCTTACAGAACTGAAGAAGCAGAAGTAGAGAAGGAATAGAAAGAGATTCAATGGAAAAAACAAATGCCTGTAGTGGAAAATCCAGATATGGGAATCATAATTGATAAGAGGATTAGCAAAAACACGAGGAGAAAAGAGTATTTTGAATGCTTGGTCAAATGGAAGGGACATTCAGTTGAACATGCTAGTTGGGAAGATGAAGAAGAAATTCATAAGCATGGATAAACCATGCAAGAGCTCATGAACAGGAGTTCATGAAAATTTCAAGCGAGGGAGCATGATGCAAGAGCATCGTAAGCAGCAAGTCAAGTGATCTAGGAGGATCCCGAGGTCTAGAAAATGTTCAAAAATAAAAGTTCTCATATTTTTCTGATACCAACGCTAATGCATCTGGTTGGTTCTCCTAATTCTAGCCATATATTTACTTTCTCAAATAGACAATGTATGCGAGAGTTATCGTACTCTGATCGTTTTCCCAAACAGGAAAAAACTCAACAGGTCTAGTCAAATGATGACATCAGTAGTGTTGACATTGCAGAGACCAGTGGTGACAAGTGGTAGTCCAACAAAATTCAACTGGTTAGTGACAGGGATACAACCAATAGCTAACAAGTGGAATTTGTTTTGAAAATGGTTGGGTGCCACGTGGCCTAGTCATGGGTTTCCACATGGCACCATTGCATTGGTTAATGGTTGGTGGCAAAATTTTTATTGGAGTCCATGGGGTTTGATCCCATGACCTCTTGGGTTAGCCAAAGCCTTTAACAAATGTCCCTTTCCAACGCGCCCTTGGTGGTGCTTGTAACACTAAAACACAAAATAATATAAATAAAGGTGATAAAGTAACAAGGGGGGTGCCCAATGGATAAACATTAGCCCTGGTTTTGAGGAAAATCCCATGAGACCAGGGGGGTGCACTCCAAAAGGGGCTTAGCCTAGATAAGAGCCCTCTTTTTTTTATCTTGTGATCATATGCAGATACCTAATGACAAAAATCCAAGGGCGCGCCCAGCGCAAAAGGGGCTACTCTATGTATTTTTGTTAAAAATGGGTTTTTTTAACTTTAGAAAAGCTTAGATTTCACTGTTTTGGGGATATTTTGGCCATTTGAAGAGGGATTTGATCCCAACAAGAGCCCATATATTTAGGGGAAGTTTGTATTATGTTGGTGGGCCTAAATAATATAAATTTAAGGCTTTTTGAGCTTGAGGGGAGGCTTTGGTATGCAGGGAAATTGAAAAGCAACATTGTAAATTTGTCCATTTCTCATGAATTGAGGGGCATTTTGGTCATGTTGCAGAGGAGAGTTTGGGAGAATGATTGGATTTGAGCAGGGAGGTATTGCACAACATACCAAGAACATGTTGTAACAACAATAAATCCAATGTAAGAGAACTGGATCAGTTTGACGACAAATAAAAAAAGAGGTCCTCCACTTGGAAGTAGGCCCAGAGACGTAACCAAAGATTGGTGAACTCTGTTAACAACTTTCTTGTCTCATTTTTCTTTATTGGTTTATTTTATTCTCTCTATTATGTATCATGATTGATGAGGATGATCTCTTTAAATTATTAATCATATAATAATCATCATTTTGTTAAACTACATCTTGATTTTTTGGATCAAGTAATTTGGTATCAGAGCTTTGGTTGTTTTGGAAGGTTTAACAAGTGTAGGGTGGATTCTTACAAGATACAAATCTTAGAAAGGAGTAGTATCATTGGATGAATTCATTCCTGATATATAACGATTGTTGAGGAAGAAAAGAATGGCTTCAAAAGGAGAGTTTTCTCCACGAACCAAGAAACTAGAAGATGCACTTTTTTCCATGTCTGAAATGGTCAAAGTGTTGTATGAAGATTTCTTTGAGAGAAATAACCTAGCCTTGGGGGAGATATTAATGAAGGGTAAAACTGAAGGGAAAGGAGAGTCTTCATAGCCTCCTCGTATGCCACCTTCACCGCAATCTTCTTCGTCTTCTTTCAGTTCTACATCAAATGCTAGTTCTCATTCTACAACATCTACCATACAAAAACAAACACATAAGAATAATTCTAATATGCCTTTGTTAAAAATTGATGTTAAGTTTGAGTTTCCTTTGTATGATGGAGAACTAAATGCAAAAAATTTAGATAATTGGATAAGACAAATTGAAGTGTATTGCAGGATACAGAGAATCATAGATGAAGACACTATGATCCAGCTTGCTTGTCTCAAGATGTGAGGAACCACCCTTGTTTGGTGGGAAAGAAGGACAAAACTAGATCTTAAGAAGTTTGGTAAAATTCTCTCTTCATGGCTTGATTTTACATCTTCTTTACGAAAGCAATTTCATCCGCTAGCTTACATGCAACAAGCTATTATGTCATGGAAGAACTTTAGACAGTTAAAATAACAAATTGTTCAAAGGTATACATAGGAGTTTCACAAAAGAGATCTATTGTTGGGAATATCATTGGGTACTCAAGAGAAACTACTTAAGTATATAGGTGGTTTGCATAGTTATTTGTGACATACCATTCTTATGTTTAATCCTACTAGTTTAGATGAGGCGTGTGTACAAGTGACTCATCTTGAATCTAGAGGCAAGAATGTAAATGTTGATTTTGTAAAACCATTTAAATCTACTGAAGGAAATTTTAAAAGCAAGGGTAAAGAAAAGTTCAAGGGAAAGAAAAATTATACAGTGAAGAAAGAGAAACCTACATGTACTCATTGTAAGAAAGAAGGCCACAATGAGTATCATTGTTGGATTCTTCACCCAGAGTTGAAACCAACAAAGTTCGGGAATAAAGGAAAACCAAAGACTGTTGCAACAACTCAAGTCGATTTGGGGTCAGATTCGGCATATGAGACAAAGGTCACAGTCACAGGAATCAAAGGTAAAATTGAAGCTAGTACAAGTTCTTCAATTCAATCTTTAAAAGTTTATAATGAAGTTGATGAGGTCAAACGACCATAACTTTTTCATATCAGGGCAATTTCCAAACATACAAAAATTGATACTCTATTTGACAGTGGCTCACAAGTAAATTTGATATCAAAAGCAATCATTAAAAAGTTGGGATTAATCACTAAACCTCATAAGAAACCATATCCCTTAGGATGGATTCATAATGATAATCAACTGCAGGTGGAAAGACAATGTGTCCTAAAGTTTACAATTAATGCACAATTCATAGATGAG
>ML785244.1:109761-123085 GCA_009831015.1 Picea engelmannii
GAAATGAGTCTTTTAAAATTTTTAAGGAAAATAATTTTGGAGAAACATGGGGGATGAGTGACACTTGGATGGACGAGAATTTTTAGAGGATTCTCATAAAACTTAAATTAATAATGATTTAGGGAATGTAGGTGGGTCTCAAATTTCTATAAAAGAAGGGGAAAAGGAGGAAGAAAGGGGGGAAACGGTGAGCGTAACGTTACGCTGCCGGATTGTGGCTTGACTGATTGCTTGTGAGGAGTTGGAGATTTTCTCAGCTGTATTGGAGTGGTAGCTCAGCCGTGGAGGCGAGTTGAGAAGCTAGTCTTATCTCTGGGTCTTGTGTGGCCCCTTTGCAGCTCGGGGGGCTAAGGGGGAAGCAGAGTACCCCTAGCGATTGGCTGGGAGGTACCAGTGAGGTCTCTACGGTCGGCAAGCAGGAGCGGCATGTTGCGGGAGTGGCTCGGAGCGCGTGGACGTCATCAAGGCGGGCGTAAGGAAACAATATGCTCATGTGTTTAGTAGAGTAGACTGCCTAGTTATTTACTTCGGCGATTATGTTGTATTGGTGTAAAGATGTTGCTTCAGCTGTTGTAATTCGTCCTTGTATGCTACAGTGATATTGTTTCTGGAAAAAATTTGTTGGATAAGATGTTCTGAATGTTGGTTCTGGCGATCTCATTGCTGGATATTTCATGGAATTAAATCTTGTAATGGCATTCGCTTTGGCACTTTTGTTGGGTTTTTTTTTTGTTGTGATTTCTAAGATGAGTTGATTTGGGGTTAGATCTGGAATTCGTCTGTATGAGCACTGGAAAAGGTTTATTTTTATTTATCCTTCGATCCGTTGAGGAATTCGTTTTCATGGTTTGTTTTCGTTGGGTGTTTCTGAAATTGCTGGCATTCTGCATTCATTTTGTGGTGTTTCAATTCGTTGGGAGTTTTTATACCTTGCTGTGGGCATTCGTATTGCGGTAGGCATGTGTAATGATGGTGGGAGTTTTACATTCGTTTATGGGCATTTTTTTTATTTGCTATGGGCGAATTCCTCTCTGTGAGAATTTAAAATCACAGTGGGCATTTTAACCATTCAACCATGGCATTTTTACCTTGCCGTGGGAGTTTCTACCTTCTGTGGGTGTTTTCCATTTGCCTGAGGGAATTTTAATTAGTGTGGGCGTTTTTTGAGTTGTCGATGGCCGTTTTTAATTAGTATGGGTGTTTTCCATTTGCCTGAGGGCGTTTTAATTAGTGTGGGCGTTTTTCCCTTTGTCGGTGGCCGTTTTTAATTAGTATGGGTGTTTTCCATTTGCCTGAGGGCGTTTTAATTGAGTGATGGCATTTTTCCATTTGTTGGTGGCCGTTTTTAATTAGTGTGGGTGTTTCCCATTTTCTTGAGGGCGTTTTAATTAGTGTGGGCATTTTTCCATTTGTCGGTGGCCGTTTTTAATTAGTGTGGGCATTTTTCATTTGTCGGTGGGAATTTTAATTATTTTTGGGCGTTTTTATGTTTTCTGTGGGCGAATTCCTTTGACTATGGGCGTTTTCCTTAGTCCCTGTGGGCATTTCGTTTTTGGGGCATTTCGTTTTACAAGTTACTGTCATTATTGTCATTTCGTTTTACTGTCATTACCGTCATTACTGTTTTACTGTCATTACTGTCATTACTGTCATTTCGTTTTACAAGTTACTGTCATTTCGTTTTTATAAATGACGGTGTGCGTTCTTAATTCAGCGTGGACTAGTTATGGAAATGGATTTGAAGGAGGACTGTGTGTTCATTACCGCATTGTTAAATTAAATTAAATTAGCATGGTTAATTTGGCATGGTCATATTCATTACAGTCTAGTTAAATTGGTTTAATTTAGTTGTGGTGTATGGTAAATGTATAGTAGTCCGTCGGTGCTTTATTTATAATTTCCTTGAGAAAGCGATTAGAACAGATTATTCTAATCATGATTTACAAAGTTACATTCTATCTTAATTTCCATATATTGTCAGGTGTTCTAATCATTTACATTGCCCAGATTTACACTGTAAACATAGTTGACGTGTACTCTAATTTCCATGTACTCTAATCACAACTGACATGTGTTTACAAGATTAATATGATTATTCTAATATTAATAGCCTTGTATTGTAGTCATATTGTAGTCCGCCGGTGTTTGTTAGAATAGATTTACAAGCACTAATCATGATAAGAATAGATTATCTCAATTCATAGGTGGCAACATCCTCTCGTGTTTCTTGTTTATCTTCATATATGATTATCTTGCTAAATCGTTATTTTTTTTTCAATCGTCATTTGTGGGTTGATAATCGAATTCGGTCAGCTAAAAAGAATTATCATAATATTTACTTTTCCGATTGTTATTTTCCTCATTTAGCTAAATTGTTATTTTATTATTATTTCGTCATTTGTTATTTAAATTTTACTGCCAAATTTAGTTCAACAAGGAAAAAGAAAATATATATAATTGTTATTGCATGAAAGGAAATTAATCATAACACCCTATAATTTTTCAATATAACAAGTTCTTTAGTTAGCATTGGTTCAATGGATGTAATGGCCTACAACCGAGTTGGGATAAATTTTAATTGCCCAACTAGAATTTGGTAATTATTAAGGTGGGAGTGGACAATTGTCAGGGGCATGGTTAAGTCACCTTGACAGAACTGTTGCTTAGTTTCCAGTGCTAAACGACTTAGTTATAATGTTATTTATTCTAATTAGCCTACATGATGTTAGTTGTTTCTAAACTTGGAGAAGTGCTGACTGACATAATTGATTTCAATAAATGATGATATGTATGGCGCCGTGAGAAGAAGGGGGATTACCATTGCATCTTAAATTAAATAAGGTTATTTTCTTGCGCTCGCACTTATGTCGCTTTATGATCGAATTTCGCAATCAAATTTCCTTGCACCGTGGAATTCTTGTGATGATGTTGGATGTGAACGCGTAGCAATTGTCTTGTGATTTTGATGTAGCATTTGCTTGGTCTGCTTGTGTCAAGCGGGATGTAAACACCTCCATGTTCCTCAGAACAGTCACCAACCCTGAGACCTTAAATGGTTAAAATCGATGGGAACCTGGGCTTGAGCGTTGCTTATGTGTCTTGGAGGTCCTAACCATTGCAGGGTAGGATGGAGGGGTAGTCAGTTTTACTTATTGTTGATTGATTTTTGTGTAACGAATCCAGTGCCGTATCAAGAGTCTCGGGCCATTTAAAGCCAGGGTTTCCACTCTTGCGACACACCTGACGGAGATTACTAGTTTATGCCTGAGCAGTCGGCCAGGAGCCTATCTGACATTCTCTCTCTCTGGAGCAGCGAACTAAGATTAAACGCCCTGCTTTCTTGTGAAAAAATAGTAAGATCTACTACTATGGATTCTTCCCTCTGTGTTCACACTGTGCATAACCCAGTATGTCGTTAAATGTTTGCGTTATGCACCTTATGTCTATGGTCCTTCATTGTTTAATGTTACTTGTTGTGTGCCTTCATTCCTCTTGTTATGAACATTGTGGTTGCGTCTTATTGGTTGTCGAATGGCAACGTAGAGTCAAGTGTGTCTGTTACTTCTACACGCGCGCACACACCTTAACAAAAATAAAAAAATAAAAAAAAATCCACTTGTTAACAGAGTTGTTGTCGTAACGAGGAGGTCGTCACATATGGTATCAGAGCCGGTTCAACTCGCGACTTGGGATTCGCTACAGATTTTGTTGACATGATTAGGTAGATTATACTGTTATTGATCGAGTTGATTGTGTGCGTGCAGGTAATCATGGTTAGAGGACGCCGCGGAGGCAGATGACGGGGTGCTAGGGGAGGAGGCGTGACGCCTCCAGTAGCATCCACGCCTGACGGGTCTAACCCCCAGGGAGGCGAGCAGGTTCTCGGACAGGAGAAGATAGCAGTTGGAGACATTGTTGGGATGATGAGATATTTTCAGTGCATGTCCGAGGCGCTGATCAGTCGATTGGACAGAGATGAGGCCAGGGTGCCGACACCTGCTAAGGTTCCGCCACGCACCGGCCGTTACTGGTAGCATTCATTGTGAACTCGAGAAGGTGAAATTTATCGATTTCTTTTGTGCCTCGGATGGAAAAGTCGCGGAGGCATGGTTGGAGAATATGGTGATGTGCTTCGCACTTCGCGATTATACCTCCAACATGAAGGTCCGCATGGCGGTCTTTCAACTAAAGGGGAGCGCTCTTCTGTGGTGGAAGACGCTCCTACCACAGCTGAACATGGTCGTCGAAGACGTGTCATGGGAACTGTTCGAGGAACGATTCCGAGAAGGGTATCTTTCAGAGGAATTCATTGAGTGCCAGCTCAATGATTTCAACGCATTACGACAGGGAGGTCGTACGGTGCCCGAGTACGAGGCACGTTTTATGGAGCTGCTCTGGTATGCTCTGCACCTAAACACTAAGAAGCTCAAGGTCAACCAGTTCGTGTTTGGCCTTAACGGCATTCTACGTGTAAAGGTTAGGATCTTGATGCCTCAAACCTTGCACGACGTTGTTCAAAAGGCCCTCATAGCAGAGGAGGAGCTTATCAGTGGGGGTCAGACCAGGACTCCAATGAGACCTGCAGGGCAGGGCTCATCTGGTACGTCGCAGCAACAGACACCAGTGAGACATACGCCGGGGTATCGTGGCTTCCAGAGGGGATCCACTTTTTCTACACCACGACGACCACTGCCTTAGCAGAGGACACCTTATCGAGGACCACAGCACCAACAACCACATCACCCGCAGCAACAACAGTTTAGGCCTGTTCAGTAGAATAGACCAGGGTTTCAGGTCAATGGGCAGTCATCTTCTACTTCAGGTACCAGGACTACTGGGTCGAAGAAGGGGTGTTGGACGTGTGGAGAGTCACACTACCAGCGCGACTGTCCTGTGGAGAGGACCAGGGTGCCCAGATTAGCGAGACCCACTACAGTGGGAGATATGGGCAAGGCCCATCGGATACATGTAGTGGTGAATAACCGCTAGGCAGAGCACCAGTCGACTGTGCTCGAGACGACAGGTACTGTCATTGAACAGACCCTTAGTATTTTGATAGACCCAGGTGCTACTGAGAGTTTCATTTTTGGTGCAGCGCTAAAAAGGATTAAGGTAAAGGAAGTCGAACAGGACGAGTTTAGCTTCATAGAGATGGCTTCTATAGCCAAACAAAAGGTTGGAGGAAAGGTTACGGGCTGTACCCTTAACCTGGGAGAGTTTGTCACGAGGGTCAACTTGTACGTCACAATATTAAGATCTTATGACGTCGTAATTGGTATGGATTGGTTGGAATCGCATGAGGCGATACTCAACTATAAGACAAAGAGGTTGATATTGGTCGATGACAAAGGACAGAGACGGGTGATTGAAGGATGGAACCAAGGAGTATCCCCGAGGTTCGTCTCTTCCTTACAGTTACGGAAGAGAATGCGCAAGGGGTGCAAGCTTTATGTGATCCTTGCGCTAAATGATATGGGAGTAGCAGAAGGTCTAGAACACCTTACATTGGTGAAGGAGTTTGTGGATGTATTTCCAGAGGAGTTGCCTGGGATACCGCGAGAAAGAGAATTGGATTTTACTATAGACCTGAAACCGGGGACCGAACCAATAGCAAGAACTTTTTATTGGATGTCGACCCCGGAGTTGCAAGAGTTGAAAATGAAACTGAAGGAGTTGTTGGACCTGCGACTGATATGTCCTAGTGTGTCACCGTGGGGTGCACCGGTTATTTTCATTCGAAAGAAGGATGGATCATGGAGGATTTTCATTGACTACAGTCAACTGAACAAGGATACGATCAAGAATCAGTATCCCTTACCAAGAATTGATGATCTGTTCGATCAAATGAAGGGTGCGATGGTGTTATCCAAGATCGATTTGCGATCAGGATATCACCAGTTACGGATCAAGGAGGATGACATCCCTAAGACCGCCTTTAATATGAGATTTGGACATTATGAGTTTACTGTTTTACCGTTTTGGACTGACAAACGCCCCAGGGGTATTTATGAGTTTGATGAATGGGGTGTTCCACGAGTACTTGGAAAAGTTCATCCAAGTATTCATTGAGGATATTTTTATCTACTCTCGGATGATGGAGGAGCATGACGAGCACTTGTGCTTGGTACTACAGTGTTTGCGAGAGCACAAATTGCATGGGAATTTGTCCAAATGCTCTTTTTATCAATCGAGGATTCACTACTTAGGGCATGTCATCTCCGGCAAAGGTATCGCTGTGGATCCAGCAAAGGTTGAGGCTATTATGGAATGGCCTGCGCTGACGAATGTCACAGAAGTGCATAGTTTTATGGGTTTAGCAGGATATTATCGACGGTTTGTCGAGGGATTTTCAAGGATATCAAATCCGATCATGGAATTGCAGAAGAAAAACAAGAAGTTTGTTTGGACAGAGAAATGCGCAGAATCATTTTGGAGGCTTAAAGAATTGTTGACAACAGTGTCGATACTAAAGGTCCCTGACATGGATGCAGACTTCTTGGTATGCACTGACGCATCCAAGGAAGGTTTAGGCGGGATCTTGATGCAAGACGGATGAGTGATTGCTTACATTTCCAGGAAACTAAGAAGGCATGAGGAGAACTACGCGACACACGACTTGGAGTTATTAGCCATCGTTTATGCCTTGAAGGTTTGGAGACACTACCTTGTTGGACGAAAATTTGAATTAAAGACTGATCATTGTGGACTACAACACATTTTCACGCAAAGCGATCTGAACGCGTAACAACGGCGTTGGTCGGAATTGCTTAGCGAGTATGACTTTGAGATTACTTACATAAAGGGAACAGTGAACCGAGTGGTGGATGCTTTGAGTCGGAGGCCACGCATATTTTCGGTGTTGCCTCTTCAAACGAATTTACGTGAGAAGATTCTCACTTTACAACGTGACGATGACTGGTACAAAGAAGTCGAGGATTTTATCAGACAAAACACAATGGTGGTACCGCGATATGAGGGATTTTCTTTTGATAGCGATGGGTTATTGAGGTTTAGAGGTCAAATTTACATACCGCCAAATGACGAGTTGAGGATGTTGATCCTGAGCGAGGCTCATAGAGAAGTTTACATGGCTCACCGAGGAGTCACGAAGATGAGGGCAGACCTTAAACCCTTATTCTTCTGGAAGGGAATGAAGGCTGACATAGTCAACTTTGTGGCTAGATGTCTTGAGTGTCAGCAGGTAAAGGCTGAACATAGACACCTGACCGGATTACTTAAACCACATGCCATTCCAGAATCGAAATGGGAAGTTATATCGATGGATTTTATTGTTGGATTGCCACTAACGGCAAGGAGACACGACTCAATTTTTGTAGTAGTAGACACTCTGACGAAGAGTGCTCACTTTATTCTTGTGCGTACGACGTATCAGGCACCTAACATAGCGAGAGTTTTCATCAGTGAGATTGTGAGGCTGCATGGTGTGCCTAAGAGGATTATATCCGATCGAGGATCTGTGTTTACTAGATGATTTTGGATGAGTTTCCAAGAGGCCTTGGGAGCTCAACTTAACTTTAGTACTGCGTATCACCCAGAGACTGGCGGACAGACGGAATGAACGAACCAAACCTTGGAATACATGTTGCGCATGTACGTGATGGACTAACAAAAGAGTTGGGAGGAATTTTTTCCTCTGGTAGAGTTCGCTTACAACAACAGTTACCCGAGCACCATTAAGATGGCGCCTTTTGAGTTCCTTTATGGGCGACCGTGTCGAACGCCCTTGAGTTGGGATCGGCTTGAGGATAGGGTCCTGGTTGGACTAGAAGCGATCCAAGAAATGGAAGAGAAAATGAAAACCATAAGACAAAGGATTAAAGAAGCGCAGGATCGACAGAAGAGTTATGCCGATGTGCACCGAGTCAACTGTAGTTACGAGGTCGGCGATCAAGTCTTCTTGCAGATTAAACTGCATAAGAGTTCGATCAATTTTGGGAAGGGAGCTAAACTCTCTCCTAGGTTCATGGGACCTTTCGATATTGTGGAGAGAAAGAGGCCTGTGGCCTATCGACTAGCCTTGCCTGATTCTTTGAGGCGTATGCATGATGTTTTTCATGTATCTGTTTTGAGACATTATATTAGTGATCCTACACACGTGATTGACATGATTTCCTTGCAGGTATCGGACGAGGGAGCACTCACGGCGGAGCCAGTCCACATTTTAGATCATCATGTTCGGCAGTTACAACGTCGAATGGTAGATCAAGTCAAGGTCCAGTGGGACAATTATAGTCCGCAATCGACGACCTGGGAGGACGCATATGATATGCGCCAACAGTTTCCATTTTTGTTTGATAGATAGACTTATGATACTGTGGTACTTATGATATTTTGGTACTTTTATTTTGGCATTTATACTGAGAAACTTCGAGAGGAAGTTCAGACCAAGAGGGGGTGTATGTAACATCGCGCTCTGGCACACTTACAAACTTATTCTTTGAGGATACTTGCTCGCAAGTGATCTGGATTTTTATGATGATAAAACATTTATCCTTGATGATGATGCGTCATGATAGATGACATGATGATTTACTTCTTTGATATAAACAGGTGATATTGACTCAGTTTTATTGAGTGTGCAGGGTTTTTGACCTGGAGTATGCAGAGGCATCGATGGAACCCTTGGACTCCGGATTGAGTCAGGGAGTGTGCTACTTGAGTTGATTTATTTACCATGATAGTTATTGATTTGATGATATGTTGTTGACATGATATTACATGATGGTTGATGATGCAGGCTGATGATAGCTTGCCGACCAGACTCACATATGGAGTAAAGGGGTCACAAGTTCACCTGGCGGAGTGTTGACTCCAGGGGTTATAGATGTCTACCAATCAGTCAAGTCGGCGAGTGGCACCCTTGGAGCACGTGGTCCATCCTGAAGGGCGCGTCACGCAAAAGAAACACAAGTTGGTGAGTGGCACCCTTGTAGCACATGGTGCATCCTGAAGGGAACGTCACGCAAAAGAAACACAAGTTGGCAAGTGGCACCCTTGGAGCACGTGGTGCATCCTGAAGGGAACGTCATGCAAAAGAAACACAAGTTGGCGAGTGGCACCCTTGGAGCACGTGGTGCATCCTGAAGGGCACATCACGCAACAGAAGCAAACAAGGCGAGTGGCACCCTTGGAGCACGTAGTGCGTCCTGAAGGGCACGTTGCATTGATGATGATGATGAGACAACCTATATGATCCTAAGACCTTAACACCTTAAGAAATTCTTAAAATGACTCCCCTAATGAATTGTCGCCCAGTTCAAATCTAAACCTAAATTTAAAACATCTCTAAGATAAAATTTCGATAAGCCCTAACAAAAGATCCTACAAAAATAAACATAAGGGTGTAAACTAAAACCCTCCTAAGTGTTAGTTAAATTCTTCTTAAATTAAGGGGGGGTAAAGTAATGAGGGAGATAAATTAATTGAAACCCATGGTTTTTTAAATTTTAAAGAAGAAATAAAATTATTAAAGTGTGGGAGTATAAAAGTTAGGATTTTAGAAATATAATGAAAAGATTAATAAGCGCATTTATCTTTTGGGTTTTAGAAAAAAGAAGAAGAAAGGAACAAATAATAGAAATAAGGAAACTTAATAAAGGAAAGTAGGGGACATAGGGTAAAAAGCAAAAAGGAATCAACAATTAAGGACTTACTAAAACAAACTAAATTTAGCAACTTCATTTTAGGGAAAGTTATTAAAAGCATGTAAGGGGATATAGGAACACCTAAGAGTAATTTTAGGGGCAACTCTAGGTGGGTGAGGGAAATGAGTCTTTTAAATTTTTTAAAGAAAATAATTTTGGAGAAACATGGGGAATGAGTGACACTTGGACGGCCGAGAATTTTTAGAGGATTGTCATAAAACTTAAATTAATAATGATTTACGGAAAGTAGGTGGGTCTCAAATTTCTATAAAAGAAGGGGAAAAGGAGGAAGAAAGGGGGAAAATGGTGAGCGTAACGTTACGCTACCGGATTGTGGCCTGACTGATTGCTTGTGAGGAGTTGGGTATTTTCTCAGCTATATTGGAGTGGTAGCTCAGCCATGGAGGTGAGCTGAGAAGCTAGTCTTATCTCTAGGTCTTGTGTGGCCCTTTTGCAGCTTGGGGGGCTAAGGGGGAAGCAAAGTACCCCTAGTGATTGGCTGGGAGATACCAGTGAGGTCTCTACGGTCGGCGAGTAGGAGCGACACGGTGCGAGAATGGATCGGAGCGCGTGGACATCATCAAGGTGGGCGTAAGGCAACAGTATGCTCATGTGTTTAGTAGAGTAGACTGCCTAGTTATTTACTTCAGTGATTATGTTGTATTGGTGTAAATATGTTGCTTCAGCTGTTGTAATTTGTCTTTGTATGCTACAGTGATATTGTTTCTGGAAAAATTTTGTTGGATAAGATGTTCTGAATGTTGGTTCAGGCGATCTCATTGCCGGATATTTCATGGAATTAAATCTTGTAATGGCATTCGCTCTGGCACTTTTGTTGGGTTTTTTTTTGTTGTGATTTCTAAGATCAGTTGATCTGGGGTTAGATCTGGAATTCGTCTGTATGAGCATTGGCAAAGGTTTATTTTTATTTATCCTTAGATCCATTGAGGAATTCGTTTCCATGGTTGGTTTTCGTTGGGCGTTTATGAAATTGTTGGCATTCTGCATTCATTTTATGGTGTTTCAATTCGTTAGGAGTTTTTATACCTTGCTGTGGGAATTTGTATTGCAGTAGGCATGTGTAATGATGGTGGGCATTTTACATTCATTTATGGGCATTTTTTTTATTTGTTGTGGGCGAATTCCTCTCTGTGAGCGTTTAAAATCACAGTGGGCGTTTTAACCATTCAGCCATGGCGTTTTTACCTTGCCGTGGGAGTTTCTACCTTATGTGGGTATTTTCCATTTGCCTGAGGGTGTTTTAATTAGTGTAGGCATTTTTCCAGTTGTTGGTGCCCATTTTTAATTAGTATGGGTGTTTTCCATTTGCCTGAGGGCATTTTAATTAGTGTGGGCATTTTTCCATTTGTCGGTGGTCGTTTTTAATTAGTATGGGTGTTTTCCATTTGCCTGATGGTGTTTTAATTGAGTGATGGCATTTTTCCATTTGTCGGTGGCCCTTTTTAATTAGTGTGCGTGTTTTCCATTTGCCTGAGGGTGTTTTAATTAGTGTGGGCATTTTTCCATTTGTCGGTGGTCGTTTTTAATTAGTGTGGGCATTTTTCATTTATCAGTGGGCATTTTAATTATTGCTGGGCATTTTTATGTTTTCTGTGGGCAAATTCCTCTGAATGTGGGTGTTTTCCTTAGTCCCTGTGGGCATTTCTTTTTTGGGGCATTTCGTTTTACAATTTACTGTCATTACTGTTTTACTGTTGTTACTGTCATTTCATTTTACAAGTTACTGTCATTTCGTTTTTATAAATGACGGTGTGCGTTCTTAATTCAGCATGGACTGGTTATGGAAATGGATTTGAAGGAGGACTGTGTGTTCATTACCGCATTGTTAAATTAAATTAAATTAGCATGGTTAATTTGGCATGGTCATATTCATTACAGTCTAGTTAAATTGGTTTAATTTAGCTGTGGTGTATGGTAAATGTATAGTAGTCCGTCGGTGCTTTATTTATAATTGCCTTGAGAAAGTGATTAGAATAGATTATTCTAATCATGATTTACAAAGTTACATTCTTTCTTAATTGCCATATATTGTTAGGTGTTCTAATCATTTACATTGCCCAGATTTACACTCTAAACATAGTTGACTTGTACTCTAATTGCCATGTACTCTAATCACAATTGATATGTGTTTACAAGATTAATATGATTATTCTAATCTTAATGGCCTTGTACTATAGTCATATTGTAGTCTGCCTGTGTTTGTTAGAATATATTTACAAGCACTAATCATGATAAGAATAGATTATCTCAATTCATAGGCGGCAACATCCTCTCCTATTTCTTGTTTATCTTCATATATGATTATCTTGCTAAATCGTTATTTTTTTTTCAATCGTCATTTCTGGGTTGATAATCGAATTCTGTCAGCTAAAAATAATTATCATAATATTTACTTTTCTGATTGTTATTTTCCTCATTTAGCTAAATTGTTATTTTATTATTATTTCGTCATTTGTTATTTAAATTTCACTGCAAAATTTAGTTCAACAAGGAAGAAGAAAATATATATAATTGCTATTGCATGAAAGGAAATTAATCATAACACCCTATAATTTTTCAATATAACAAGTTCTTTAGTTAGCATTGGTTCAATGGATGTAATGGCCTACAACCGAGTTGGGTTAAAATTTAATTTCCCAACTAGAATTTGGTAATTATTAAGGTGGGAGTGGACAATTGTCGGGGGCATGGTTAAGTCACCTTGACAAAACTGTTGCTTAGTTTCCAGTGCTAAACAACTTAGTTATAATGTTATTTATTCTAATTAGCCTACATGATGTTAGGTGTTTCTAAACTTGGAGAAGTGATGACCGACGTAATTGATTTCAATAAATTATCATATGTATGGCGCCGTGAGAAGAAGGGGGATTACCATTGCATCTTAAATTAAATAAGGTTATTTTCTTGCACTCTCACTTATGTCGTTTTATGATCGGATTTTGCAATCAAATTTCCTTGTACTGTGGAATTCTTGTGATGATGTTTGATGTGATCCCGTAGTGATTGTCTTGTGATTTTGATGTAGCGTTTGGTTGGTCTGGTTGTGTCAGGCGGGATGTAGACCCCTCCATGTTCCTCAGAACAGTCGCCAGCCCTCAGATCTTAAATGGTTAAAATCGATGGGAACCTCGGCTTGAGCGTTGCTTATGTGTCTTGGAGGTCCTAACCATTGCAGGGTAGGATGGAGGGGTAGTCAGTTTTACTTATTGTTGATTGATTTTTGTGTAACGAATCCGATGTCGTATCAAGAGTCTCAGACCCTTTAAAGGCAGGGTTTCCACTCTTACGACACACCTGACGGAGATTACTAGTTTCTGCCTGAGCAGTCGTCCAGGAGCCTATCTGACCTTCTCTCTCTCCAGAGCAGTGAACTAAGATTAAACGCCCTACTTTCCTATGCAGAAATAGTAAGATCTACTACTATGGATTCTTCCCTCTGTGTTCGCACTGTGCATAACCCAGTATGTCGTTAAATGTTTGCATTGTGCACCTTAATGTATGGTCCTTCATTGCTTGTTGTTACTCGTTGTGTGCCTTCAGTCCTCTTGTGATGAACATCATGGTTGCATATTGTTGGTTGTCGAATGGCGACGTAGAGTCAAGTGTGTCTGTTACTTCTACACGTGCGCACACACCTT
>ML785244.1:132498-145300 GCA_009831015.1 Picea engelmannii
TTGTCCATTTGCTTTAGTATGATAGATAGTTGTCTTTGCTTACTTGTCTTTTTCTTTAATAGATTAGTTAGGTGTCGGTGATTACTTGTCTATTTTCTTTAATAGGTTAGATAGTTTCTTTTACTTACTTGCTTATTTAATTTTTTTCATAGGGTAGTTTCTCATTGAATGTAGGTTGGCAAGTTAAAATAGTTTTCCTTCTTCATTTGCTTATTGATATGCATAGATAGTTGCCTATTGATTATTGTTGAACTACTTTGCTTTCCATAGGGTTTTTACTTTCTTTCTTAGGAACTATACATCGATCCTTGGGTAAAAGATACTAAGGTTACCTAGTTTCCAATTTCTTAGTAGGGTTTGTTTATTCGTTAGTTTTTCTTAAATAGATAAACCTTAGATAGCTACCTACATTAGTTAGACCATACTCCTACCAACCTTCTACCTTTGGCATATATTTTTCTACAACTCTAAGTTTACTTAACCCAGGTTGAAAAGTTAAATTGAGGGTATTTTAGTGTCTTTTTTAGTACATATAAATCGCCTTTTGGCATCGTTGTCGGGGAGATGTCTCAGGGTAAGAAGTAGTTAGGAAATAGATCATTCTTAGACCTTAGCATTATCTTGGTGGAAGGGAAGCTTTAATACGAGAGGTAAGAATCTACGCATCTACTATAACAGGTTACCCCAAACCCAATGGTAGTTTTTCTTTTTCTTTTTGTTTCTTTCATGAATAGACCTAGAGACCTAAAGAGAGATACATTAAATCTAAATGAAACATTTCAAATAAGGTTCCTTCCAACCATTTTTGGGGAAGGAACATTCCACTCATGAGCTCTGCAGACCGACACTGGAGAAAGAGAACTATCTCAATACAAAGAGCTAAATTTGTCTCTGAAGAGAGTAATATAGGGAGCACTATAGAACATAAAATCGAAGCATCAATAATAGTGGGACAGGAGGCAAGACCACTCGAGCCTTACAAAGAACCAAACAATACAACCTTTGTTTTATTAGCACCATCAGGAGATCCTAACTTTGTGGACATCATCTTTGTGTGAACTAAGTTTTATTAAATGACAAGATGAACACATAAGAAACCATTAGCCTGATGGAGCTTTCTCAAATCCTAGTGGCAGCCTGGAATTCTTCTTTTCAGGAAGAACATATTTTGGAAGCAGCCAAAACTATATCTACCTCTCAGGAAATATTAGAAGAATCAAGGTCCTATAAGCTAAAAAATGATTTTCCTTGCCAATATACAAAGGAAGATAAAAAATTATGGACTACATCTAGTGGAGAGAAATCATTAAAACCTAAGATTGAGGAGTTCTCAACATCCATCTCAGTAGATCTTTTATGTACTTCAAAAATCAATCATCCAAAAGAAGAGGATCGGCATAGAATGATGAAGGAGAGAATAGAAATTGCTATTGATAAACATCAAGATTACATTGAAATTTGGTTTCAAGAGGTCATCAGGCCACAATACTATTCTCTTCTTCAACACCTTCTGATGCCAAAACAAGTAGGTTGGTTGGTTCTTCATATCCAGGTAATCACTATGATAACTTTTTCATTCATGGATATGAGTATGTTTCTTATCTTTCTTTGCACATGGTTACATTGGAAGATTTCTTACACTTGAATACATATTTTCCCTTTTTTTTTAGGTAGGGTAGGATAGTAAATAAAAGATGCATGTTGTTAGTTTAGCTTAGAGTCTAATGCAACCTCAATTTACATTTTATTTTAATAAAATAACTATGAGATACATGTTCCAGTGAATTGATCTCATTGATCTTATTAGCTTTTGATATTTTAGAGTATGTTTTTTTCTAGAGACTTATGTAGGTATTTATTTCACCAGGAGTAGATAGTTCAAGGAAATATAAAAGAAGGATTTTTATTCAAAACATTGTTACACCTGAACCCTGTTGTCTACTAAGAATCAAATGAATAATGAGTTGTTGTAATTAGCCATGTTTTTGCGAAGACTTTCATCTTATTGTTCTTAAGGAATTCCAAAGCAATTGTTCTTGAAACTCTTCACCACTGTATAAGGAAGTGACACCGTAACCATCAAGCTTAGAGGTATCTCGTACAGTTTTTCCAAGAAACCTGAGTAAGTGAGTCAAGTGTCTGTATCAAAGAGTAACAAGGAGGTCTAATTAGCGGTTAGTCATGGAAACATCACAATAACTTACAAAAGAAGAAAGTGAGTTGAGCCTAGAGATACCTTTCTATTTTTTCTCAATGGTACCATCTACTACACACTAAATAACTTTATTATATCATATATTTAGATACGCCACGTCTGCTTAAGTACCCCTTACATCAAGAAAATTACTAAGGAATATAATTGAAAGTCATCCTCTAACATAAATACCATCCCAATTGAAAAAAGAGAACGAAAAAGTTGTTTTCAGAGTTGTTCCCGCATCTTCTTTCATAAGAAATATTATACTAAACTCTTAAAGGATGGAGGGCCAGTCTCTGAGGGTTTAAGAGGCTAACCCATCGATATACTGAACAGGTCTGCTGGCAGTGAGTACCGGCCTGTCATATGACTAGGTAAACATGACGGAGTACTTAACAGGCTTGCTGGAAGCGGGGCATTCTACCTAGCGAGGATGTTAATCTACCAAAAATAAATAATAAATTTAAACATGTCCCGATGTATGAAATTACTTGCAAACAAAGATAACATGAAGTATGTGTGGTTAAGATAAGGTTAATGAATCTCAAACACTCGCCATTGGGAAATAACTCTAAGACTATATTGAAACTCTCTTGCCTACCTCTTCTTATTTATATGTAGGATGTTTTATCCTATAGGTGGGGCCATATTCTAACTATCTCGTCAGACCAATATGTGAAATTTATCTCCACACTTAACATGTTGTAAATCTTCATCTATTGGGAGAATTGACTGGTTTCCTATATTTTTTTTTGTGAGGTGTCATAACACTTAGGTGTAGGGAAGGGATTCATGAGTTTACAAATGATAACACTGCCTAGAGAAGTACATCTTTGTAAAAATTCATGTATTTTTTTCATGATATAGGTTATTACATCATAAGTCATTTTATTTTTGAAGTGTTAAACTCTTGTGTGTTATAAATTGTTGTATATGTCCTTAACAAACCACTCTGTTGGTTTTTTTTTTTTACAGGATGTTCATTGTAGGTTTGACATTACATGTTCTATGCAAGTGGATTGTGTGAGAACGTTGGAAAAGAAAATAATAATGGAACACTCTTATCTTACCTCTTCTCCTATTCACTATGTTTGTGGTCTCTGAGAAATCAATTTCCTCAACCACAAATCTCCCAAGAGTTGGAGATCATTGGTTTAAACACCAATAGTTTCCAAGAGAAAGCTATAATAGGGTTTTCAAAACCAAATTTTAGAACATCTTTGGACCTAAGGGATACTCCAAGTAGTGGATAAAAGAGGAGCTAATCAACCCTCTCATAGTCATCCCCAGGTAGATACTTTGTCTTTAAAGCCTGTCACTTTCAATCATTAGCTCACTTCCAGTTCAATACGACATTGAATTTCCCATTTTACTTCTTAAAAAGTCTCGAGAGGATTTATTCCCAAGTAAGGAAGACTATAATCAATCCCCAAGAATCCTATTGCTAATTCATGGCACGAGGATGTACCATATCTTTGGTCTGGGGGGAGTTTCCCGAGCTTATGAAAAGAGGGTCAGTTTTTTGAATTGTTACATATTGATGATAGGCAATAAAAATTCTCCTATTCACCATGCCTACCAATACAAACCAAGGATTTTTTTAGTATTTTTCATTCTTTCAGTCACTCGTCATTATGTTTACTCTTTCATGTCATTGATAGGGGTTATTAGGTCAAATTGTTATATTTTCAAAATAAAATTTTCAAATACAATTTGGCATATATTGGTTGTAAAATTTTCATTAGTGTGTCAAGTTGTCATTACTACTCCCTCCACTCATTGCATGGTCATAATATTTCATCATGATCACGTCATCATTCCCTGTCATAAATTTTCCAATGATTGTCTTGGTTAAAGTTCTACCTCAAAATTGTTTTTTTGAATTAAGGAAGATGAATTTGACAAAAGTGAAAGAGGTTTTTGTCAATAATAGATGACGCAACCTGCCCTCAATGGCGGCATAGTCGCTCCACCAGGACCTTCTCTTTTACACTGGGCCGAAGAGTCCAAGATCTCCCAACTCCCTCGAGAGTTCTTTACCCACAATCTTCTCGGTAATCTCCCTTTCGCGTATCGGAATATCGGGTCTCGCGATGTCGCGAGGCTCGCAGTACTGTTCTCATGCAATCGGCCACCGAAACACCGAGCCCGATGGTCAACGGTCAACCTCGGGGTATCGCTGCTTGCGATGTCGAACCTTTGTATTTCAAATCCCCGAGTACCGAAGTGTCGATTCCTCGGCTCAATGCCACCTGTATCCAATAAAATACGCGGTCCCACACTGCCACATCAGTCTCGGGATTTCGCAGATCGCGGATCCACGACACGAAGTTCCTTGCTGCTAGAAACCCCGAACGCCGAAACTCCGATGTTTCGGGTTTGTGCCACCTGTCCCTCCAGCAATTGACGGCTCCGATCAAATCGGGGAATCGCACTTCGCGATTTCGACATGCATGGAAATATTTGCACTCGCCAACCCCGAAATGCCGAGGTGCGATGATAGTGGGTTCTATCATGCACCTGCGAGTTTTAAACCCCTCGCAACTCCTCTGCGCTCTGACGGTCTGCAGGGATTCGCGACTTTCCTCTTCGACTCCAAGTCATCGATTCTCTTCCTCTGAAGAATTCTCCGCTTCGTCACCCTGTCCAAAGAAACTAAAAACAAAAGCGCTATCCCTCCATAGCTTTGTTCCTCTGACTCCTTCAGGGAGCTTTCACACACTCTGTGCACTCTTCAACCTTCAACCACTTTCCAAGTGTTGAAGTTCTCCCGGGTCCTGTGCATTCTCCATCACAGCAACCCCGGCTTCTCTGCTCTCAGATTTTCTACTGAGATCCCCGTTTGACCTGCACTCACCTGCAAGGCTCGAATGATCTAACGCAGCTCTGGACAAAAGAGAACAAAAGTTCAACTACTTAGCCTCCTCAACGCACTCTATGCGGATGAATTCAACAGCACTCGATGCAGGAATCTCCTGGCTTAAGTAGAGAAACAATTGAAATTCATTCACTCATTCTCTCAGGTTACGAACCTGATATTCTATCACATATGCAGCATATAACAGATAAGCATAAAAGGAAGCAAACATGCAAAAGCACAATATTAACAACACACAGAGATCAAACACATCCATCAATTGAATCAGGGCTTCTCCTATTAATTCAAGATCTGTACATGGAGGTTCTTTACAAGCTCTCTGCTCTTTTCTTCTTCCTTTTCTCAATGCTAATGCTGAATGAATGTAATAATTCCCAAAAAAATGATACAAGGCAGGGTGTCTATACTCCGTTTTCCCTCTCGAAAGCTAAAAACTGTCTAATCTAGACTTAACTATTCTATCTATTTGCATTAAATCTAAATAAATGCCTCAGCTACTTAAGGACGAGAGCTTACCCGCTCAAGGTCCGTTACATATACAAAGTGCGCTTCATCACATCAACGCATTAATGTTTGGCGTAGCCATATTACAATGTTCCCAAAATTTGAATGTTGGCGCTGTCCAACTGTCCTCTCTTTGCTCCATGCGCTGGCTCGTATGATGGGTGAGCGATGCTCCTGCATCATACTCCTCGGCTCAAAAATATTTCATGGCTCCTGCTCATGAGTTCCTGTACAGTCTTCCCATGCTTCAGTATCACTGCTTCTGTCTCCCAGTTGGCATCCTCGATTGGGTGGTCTTTCCACTTCACCAGGTACTCAAAATACTGTTTCCTCCTGGTCTTCCTGCCTGCTCGCGTATCCAGTTTGCACTCCATCTGCGGTTTCTGGGCAACTGGCAACTGCTTCTTCCACTGGATCACTGGTTCCTCAACGTTTCCTGCTTCTGCATCTTCGATTTTATATGGGTATAAATCCGAAATGTTGAAAATCAGAGATATCCCGATGCCCTCGGGTAACTCAAGCTCATATGCATTCTCGCCGAATTTCCTCAAAATTCTGCATGGCCCGATCTTCTTCATCTTGAGCTTGTTGTATGTTCCCCTTGGGAACCTCTCCTTTCTTAAGTGTGCCAGAATATTGTCTCCAACTTCAAACTGAAGTTTCTTCTTCCTCTGGTTGGCTCTGCGCTTGTACTCCTAATTCGATTTCTGCAACCGTTGCTTCACCTCCGCGGGAAGTTCCTGCATTGCCTCAGCGAATTCTTCAGCCCTCGCACTGCTAGTCTCAGCCTGTTCTGACTCCCTGAGCTCAGACACTCCTCTCGGCTGTGTCCCATACAAAATCTGAAATGGGCTTTTACCCGTACTCCGATTCACCGAATCGTTGTACGTGAATTTCTCCTGTGGTAAGATTTGATCCCAAGTGGCGTGATGCTCCGTCACCAGACTTCTCAACAGATCCCTCAAGATTCTGTTGACCACTTCTGTCTGACCATCTGTCTGTGGATGGTAGGCAGAACTAAATGCTAAGTCAGTCCCCAACTTCTTCCATAGCGTCCTCCAGAAGTGACCTATGAATTTCGTATCGCTGTTCGAGACTATGCTTCTCGGTAATCCATGCAATCGCACAATCTCTTTAAAAAACAAGTTGGCGATGTGAGTGGCATCGCTGGTCTTATGACACGGAATGAAATGTGCCATCTTTGAGAACCTTTCCACCACCACGAAGATGGAATCAACTCCTCGTTGCGTTCTCGGTAAACCCAATACAAAGTCCATGCTAATGGCTTCCCAGGGCCTCTCGGGTATGGGTAACGACTGATAGAATCCTGTGTTCTGTTTTCTGCCCTTCGCGTGTTGACATATCTGACACCTGTCAACAAATCACTTTACATCCACACGCATACCTGGCTAAAAATACGATTCGCTCAGCTTGGCGAATGTTTTGTCATGCCCAAAATGACCTGCTAAGCCTCCGCTATGTTTTTCTTTCACCAAATTCTCTCTCATAGAGCAATCTGGAATGCACAATTGGTTGCCTTTAAAAAGAAATCCATCCTGGATCAGGTAGTCAATCCACAGACTCCTATCCCTGAGAACTGGGTTCTCGGCTGCTTCGTATGCCTCGCCAAAGTCTGCATCACTTGCATACATATCCTTCAAGTTTTCAAAACCCAAGGTTTTCACTCTGAATTCTTGCAGCAACAAGCACTTCCTGCTCAAGGCATCAGTCACCTTGTTAGCAGTCCCTGAAATATGCTTGATTACGAATGTAAAATTCTACATATACTCTACGCACTTCACATGCTTCTGATTCACCTTCTCCTGTTGACTCACGAACTGCAAGGCGTGATTATCACTGTACAGCACAAATTCTTTGGGTATGAGATAATGTCTCCATTTCTTCAATGCCTGGATGATGGCATAGAATTCCTTTTTGTACGTGGAGTACTTCAGTTTTGCATCATCCAATTTCTCACTGTAGTATGCTACAGGCCTATCATCCTGACTTAAAACCCCTCCAACAGCATACCCGCTGGCGTCACACTTCACCTGGAAGGTTTTCTGAAAATCTGGCAGCACCAGAATTGGCTGCTCGGTTATCTTCTGCTTCAACAGATTGAAGCTCTTTTCAGCCTCGGCTGTCCACTGAAAAATTTTATGCCACTTCCTTACAGTGTCCATCATCGCAACACTGACTCCGCTGAAATTCCGAATGAATTTCCTGTAGAAGCTAGCCAAACCATGGAAGCTCTGTACCTCAAAAACATTTCTCGGCGATGGCCAATTTCTGATTACGTTCACCTTCTCAGGATCCATCTTCAATTCATTTGCCAAGATTACAAAACCCAGATATATGAGTTCTGTTTGCATGAATGAGCATTTTTTTAAATTTATCAGCAGCTTCTCCTGCTGTAACCTTCTCATCACAATGGCCAAATGCCTTAAGTGCTCATCCCTGGTTTTGCTGAAAATCAATATATCGTCCAAGTACACCACCACAAATTTGCCAATGAATTCCCACAGGACTTCATTCATCAGCCTCATAAAAGTGTTGGGTGCATTTGTCAAGCCAAACGACATGACCATCCATTCGTACAAACCCTTGTTTGTTTTGAATGTTGTTTTCCATTCATCTCCCTCTCTCATCCGGATCTGATGGTATCCGCTCTTGAGGTCTATCTTCGAAAAATAATTTGCCCCGCTCAGGCAATCCATCAAGTCATCCATCCTTGGCAATGGAAACTTGTACCTGATGGTGATCTTATTAATTGCCCTGGAGTTTGTACACATCCTCCAGCCTCCATCCTTCTTCGGACTTAGTACTGTCGGAACAACACATGGACTAAGACTTTCCCTCACTAGTCCCTTGTCCTGCAGATCCTGAACCTGCCTTTTGACTTCCTCGTTTTCTTGAGGTGTCAACTTGTACGCTGCCTTGTTTGGTAAACTTGCCCCGGGTATGAGGTCAATATGATGACTCACACTCCTCATTGGTGGCAACGAATGAGGTAGTTCGTCCACAATGATATCAGTGAACTCTCCAAGCAGTTCCTGAATCTCCTCTGGCAAGTCGTCCACTCTTGTGCTTGTCAGGATAATTCTCGGCTTCCTGACAACAAAGAATTGTCGATCCTCATCCTTATCCAGCTCTGTGAGAAGCTCTTTCCCACTCATGAGAAGTATTGTGCTGCTTACCTCCGGCTTTACTTCCTGATATTTATCTTTTATCGAAAGCAACCTATGGAGTCTCCCATCCTTCTCCAAGGTGTATGTGTTCATCCTCCCGTCGTGAACAACATTTCTATCATACTGCCATGGTCTACCCAACAGTATGTGGCATACATCCATGGGAATGACGTCACACAAAATCTCTTCATGATAATTCCCAATTTTAAATTTTACTAAGCACTGTTTAGTGACACTTACCCGGTGTCCTTTTTGTAACCACGAGACCTTATATGGACTTGGGTGCTTAGTTGTTTCTAGCTCCATCTTTTCAACCATCTCAGCTGCAACGAGATTATCAGTGCTCCCGCTGTCAATGATAACCTTGCATTTTCGGTTCTTAGCTATGCAGGCCGTCTTGAATAGTCTGCTCCTTTGTACTGAGCTGTCCACCTCTTTCTCAGGTGTCAAAAGGATCTTATGCACTGTTAGTGACTTCCTGCTTCCAGCGTCTTCATCTTCAACATCACGCCTCTGTGCCTCAGCAACATGAGTGTTTCCTCTGTCCATCTTCCTCTCTGGACAGTCAACGGCCTTGTTTCCGTCTTTCCCACACGTAAAACATGTGATGACTCCTCCACGACCTCTTCCTCTACCCCGGGTATGAGGAAAAGTGTTGGCGTTAGCATATCCTCCTTGCTGATCTGGTTGCTGTCTCCTTGGATCAAAATTTTGCTGCCTCTGCTGTGAGGTTCCACCTCTCTCAGCTCTTCCCTGAGGATTTTTCCAATCCTCCTTGGGCTTTTGAGTTCTCTCCTGGGAAACAACTTTGCCTCGTGGCTGGCTCCTGCCTCGCCCTCGCTGTCCCTGCTTGCGGCTCAGCTTTTCTTCAGCTTTCAAAGCCATTTGGTACGCATCCTCAACAGTGCGGATGGTAACCATGCTCAATTCATCCTGAATGTCATACCTGAGACCATTCAGATACCTCACTACCTTTTCGTCATCACTCTCCCGATGACCAGCTCGAATGTTGAGCCTGTAGAACTCCTCGGTGTAATCTTTCACCGTCATCAGCTTCTACCTCAGGTTCTGCATGTGCCTGAACAGAGTGATCTGGTAGTCCCTTGGAATGAACTTCGCCTTCATCTTGGCGATCATCTGATCCCAGGTTTTGATTTTCGGTTTGCCTTTGGAACGTCTGTCCACCTGCAGCTCGTCCCACCATAAGGCTGCATGTCCCTTCAGCTTGGTGACAGCATGTCTTACCTTATTATCCTCTTCAATATCCTCATAATCGAAGTAGGTGTCGAGCGCTCGGATCCAATCCAGCAGTTCTTCTGCGTTTAGACTTCCCTCATAGACGGGAATGTCCATCTTCGTCTTCGAGCTCATCCTCGAAATGGCTTTGATTAACCTCTCGGTTGAAGCATCTTCTGCCCAGACTTCTTCGGCGTCGTGTCCAGCTTCCTCTTCAATCTCAGGATCGCTAAACTCTCCTGCGTCGGCTCCACGCCTCTGGGTGGTCTCCATATCTTCGAGTCTTGCCCAGAGATCTCGTATCTGATGCTCCATCTCGGCATTACCTGCCGGCCTACCCCTCCTTCGGGCATCCCTGTCTTCCCGATCAGGAGACTGTCTCTCTCTTTTGGGTGGCATTATGTACCCGCTTCTCTCTGCTATCTGAACAAAGGGAGCTCAATCCAGCTCTGATACCACTCTGACGCAACCTGCCCTCAATGGCGGCACGGTCGCTCCACTAGGACCTTCTCTTTTACACTGGGTCGAAGAGTCCAAGCTCTCCCAACTCCCTTGGGAGTTCTTTACCTACAATCTTCTTGGCAATCTCCCTTTCGCGTATCGGAAGATCGGGTCTTGCGATGTCGCGAGGCTCGCACTACTGTTCTCGTGGAATCAGCCACTGAAACACCGAGCCCGATGGTCAACGGTCAACCTCGGGGTATCGCTGCTTGCGATGTCAAACCTTTGTATTTTAAATCCCCGAGTACCGAAGTGCCGATTCCTCGGCTCAATGCCACCTGTATCCAATAAAATACGCGATCCCACACTGTCACATCAGTCTCGGGATTTTTTGGATCGCGGATCCACGACACGAAGTTCCTTGCTGCTGGAAACCCCGAACGCCGAAACTCCGATGTTTTGGGTTTGTGCCACCTGTCCCTCCAGCGATTGACGGCTCCGATCAAATCGGGGAATCGCACTTCGCGATTTCGACGTGCATGGAAATATTTGCACTCGCCAACCCCGAAATGCTGAGGTGCGATGACAGTGGGTTCTATCGTGCACCTGGGAGTTTTAAACCCCTCGCAACTCCTCTGCGCTCTGACGGTCTGCGGGGATTCGCGACTTTCCTCTTCGAATCCAAGTCGTCGATTCTCTTCCTCTGAAGAATTCTCCGCTTCGTCACCCTATCCAAGGCAACTAAAAACAAAAGTGCTATCCCTCCATAGCTTTGTTCCTCTGACTCCTTCAGGGAACTTTCACACACTCTGCACACTCTTCAACCTTCAACCACTTTCCAAGTGTTGAAGTTCTCCCGGGTCCTGTGCATTCTCCATCACAGCAACCCCGGCTTCTCTGCTCTCATATTTGCTACTGAGATCCCCGTTCGACCTGCACTCACCTGCAAGGCTCGAATGATCTAACGCAACTCTGTACAAAAGAGAACAAAAGTTCAACTACTTAGCCTCCTCAACGCACTCTATGCGGATGAATTCAACTGCACTCGATGAAAGAATCTCCTGGCTTAAGAAGAGAAACAATTGAAACTCATTCACTCATTCTCTCAGGTTACGAACCTGATATGCTATCACATATGCAGCATATAACATATAAGCATAAAAGGAAGCAAACATGCAAAAGCACAATATTAACAGCACACAGAGATCAAACACATCCATCAATTGAATCAGGGCTTCTCCTATTAATTCAATATTTGTACATGGAGGTTTTTTACAAGATCTCTGCTCTTTTATTCTTCCTTTTCTCAATGCTAATGCTGAATGAATGTAATAATTCCCAAAAAAATGATACAAGGGAGGGTGTCTATACTCCGTTTTCCCTCTCGAAAGCTAAAAACTGTCTAATCTAGACTTAACTATTCTATCTATTTGCACTAAATCTAAATAAATGCCTCAGCTACTTAACGACGAGAGCTTACCCGCTCAAGTTCCATTACATATACAAAGTGCGCTTCATCACATCAACGCATTAATGTTTGGCGCAACCATATTACAATGTTCCCAAAATTTGAATGCTGACGCTGTCCAACTGTCCTCTCCTTGCTCCACGCACTGGCTCGTATGATGGGTGAGCGATGCTCCTGCATCAATAGAACAAGAAACAAAAACCTCTTTCATTTTATGCACAGGTGTTATCATTTGAGATAAATCCCCCAAATACAATCTCTATAAGAGGGTTTCTGTAGATTTGGACAACTTGACTTCAAGACAGTTGTTCAAAGGTTTGGAAAAAGCATTTGAAGTGCTTGATGGTTCAATTGTGTAGAAGAAATAATAGAGTTTCCACCCATACCACTTTCAACCCAAATATCCTCTGGGAAGGCCTCCAAAATCCCTATCAAAGACCATGTTGTGCTTCTTCTAAGAACACGCTACGCTTTTGCAAGTCTTGAGTAACCAAGTTCAAGCTGGGATTATGAACAAATGGGAAACTAATTTTGAAAATTGGAAGAGTTTTTGGTTAATAAAATACCAAAATAAAGTAATATCTCTCATGTTTTTAATATACTTTATGGTTTGGTATATATTCTATCATATTCGAGGCCTATGCCTTCAGAAAATAAAATACTATGTTTTTCCTGTTTTAGTCATATTTTCTTTTTGTGTTTTCCTGACAAATGGAAGTGAAGTTTTGAAAATAAAGAGAGTTTTTTATCAAGGACATATTAAAAAACAATAACCTCTCTCAGTTTTTAAATATTGGTTATGGTTTTTCATATATTCAATTATCTTAGAGGCCTAGTTTTCCAGAAAATAGAACACTATGTTTTTCCTGTTTTAGTCATATTTTTGTTTT
>ML785244.1:148215-158692 GCA_009831015.1 Picea engelmannii
GTCTTTTTTAGTACATATAAATCACCTAACACAACCCTAATCAACTATATTCAACCATGCCCATAGTGGACCATGACCAGCTAAAGAAAACCATGGTTGACATGACTCAACCATGATAAACATCACTATATGAAATAACGATCAAGGAACATCGCAATTTTACCCAACTCTTGAGGAACATCATGTTACAACACAAGCATCACGGAACACACCAATTCAACATTAGTCAACCAATATAATTGTCACAATTCTATGTAACCATTGAGTAGCATCACAAACTAATAAATGTGACAAAATAATTAATTAATTTTCTGATGTGACATAATTGTTAAGGAACATAGAAATTTCATATAATATGAGCAATATGAATATCACGATGCATCATGACCATTTACGAACTTCGCATTGAAACATAACCCTTAAGGAATGTCGCAAGGTGACATAACTCTTAATGAACGTCACATGTGACGAAACCATAGAGGAACAAATCAATTTGAGATAAAACATTGAATCACAATGGGATATACTCATTGGGGAATATCACAATCAAATATAACCTTGGAGGAATGTCACAATGTCACAAAAACCTTGATGGAAATCGCATTTTGACACAACCATTGAGGAATGTAGAAATTCAACATAATTCAACCATGATATGACATGGTTAGCCATAATCAAACATAAGGAACATATACTTGTTAAACATGGTCAAACATAAGGAACATACCATCGTCAAACATGGTCATAGAAATTTGATATAAGAAACATATCATAGCCAATCATGCTCAACCATAGTCACTTATAATTAAACATGGTCAACCATAGTCAATAATGATCTACTAGAATCAACAATAGTTAAATGTGGTCAACCATATGTCAACCATAGTTCTGATATACTAGAATATGTTTTTGTTCCAACCATGGAATAGAGAAGTGTATTAAAACAAAAAAAATTATGAGCAATTTAAAAAAACAACTTAGAGAAGATTTTCATTTAGTTACAGATTGATTTGAGGTATGGCTACTAAGTATTTTGACAAGTGAACCTTCCTATGGTTCTTCAAATAATCATAAAATAATATGTTCCTTGCAAAGGCTTTTCAAGAACATAAATCATGGTTCTTTTGGTGGTTCCCTAAGACTCCATGGAATCTGATCCCTAATTATTTCTTCTTAGTGGAACGATAAGTGATCAAATGGATAACTCATATACATATTCAAAAGAAGACATCTATAGAACTGCAACTCGACTTTCGAGTTTCTGCGTACATTTTTTTCTACTCTCCCTTTTCTATGATATTAATCCTACACAAATAGTTAAAAATAGAATATCATATTGATTGATTAGATTCGAAGTACTCGATCTAATGTGTAGCTGAATTTGTTCATTGTATCATTTGAGGATTGACAATACTAGTAGGTTGTAAAGGACATGGACAATTTTTTTTTATTAAAAGAACATAAATTTATAAATTTCCTACATCAATGGTCCACCATATGGTAATGGATTTGAGTTGTGTTGTACATAAAATGGATAGACCATTCTCTATGTTTGGTTTTGACCTTTTGGGGCCATCAAATCACTTCAGGAATTCAAAGTTTGGAAGTACGAAGTGTAAACCAAAATATTTGGCTGATCATATTCCCGAAATGCGAAAAGAGTTTTCGTGTGTGACGGAAAAGAATGACAAATTTGGATTTTTCAGAACTTCGGAGTTTAGGGTTTTAGGAGTCTTGAGGACAAGTGGTAGGGACTCAGTAGGGAGGAATGTCCGAAATCAAAAATTGCGACAGAGTATTTGTCGGCATATTGGAAATCAACGTTTCGACATTTGTGTTGACAAGGAGTAGAGCACTCCACTTTAGAATCTCCGAAATTGCGAACCATGAAGAAGTTGCAGAGGAGCGTTTCTGCATTTCGACAAATCGAAGTTCATGAATTCTTGGATTGTGGTGACATAAGGTTAGGGTCGAGAGTTTCGAACCAGGGGTACCCAGAAGCCCAAAATAGAGGGGGTTATCGAAAGGTGGTTCAACTTTCGAAAACTAGAAAAGGTGATAGGTGGCAAGAATCCACATCAGGAGAAAAGAATAGGTCGAGGGGACAATTGGAAAGTCAGGAACCCTCTCGACAATATTCAAGAAATCCCGAGAGAGGCAAAATCATTTTGGAAATTTGGAAATTCGGGTTACAGAAGGTATAGGAGACAGAGAGTTCGAAAATGAACCTTACGAACTACCGAAACGTGAAATCGTGCTAATCGTTGGAAAAACAGGGGGAACCACAGTTGTTGATCTCCTTGGAAGCGAAACATTAGTGTTTCGGTATTTCAGGATTCAGTATATCAGGAATCCTCATGACAAGGAATGGGGAGTGGTGAAAGGAAAATCCAAAAGTCGTGAAGTGTAGCAGGGATGAGAGTGGACTTTTTAGGATTTTGACGTTTCGGATTTCGGGACTCCGTAGACCAAGAGACAGGGTTTCATGGCATCGCAAGTCCTGAAATTGTGAAGAGAAAAAATCCAAAATTTTTGTTAAGAAGGATCTAGCATTTGGTATTTCAGTTTTCGGAGGTCGAAGAGTTAAGGCGCTCGACCACGGGATATCCGAAATCGCAAAATCTAGTATCCAGAAAAGGAAAGGGAAAATTTTGAATGTCAGTTGGGTGTTGAACATGGAGTTCATGGCTGGTGAATGATCACGGGGACATAACTCACAAGGGACTATGAATTATACCTGGAGAGGGTGAGTGAATAGTTTCTCGAGAGGAATTAAAAGGAGTCAGTCAGACTTTAAGGGGGCACAATTGGAATATCCTGTGCAGAATCCATCCTGAGGTTTTAGGGGTCTGCGTCATAGGACTAATCAACCCACCATATAGAAGATTGGGAGAAACGTATATCATTACAGTGACAAAATATTTAACCAGATGGGCAGAAGAAACAACAGTAAATGATTGCAACACATAAACTATAGCACACTTCCCATTTGAACAAGTAATTACAAGATTTGGATGCCCTATAATTCTGATGAGTGATCAGGGAACTCATTTTATCAATAATACCATTCATATAATGACTGAAGCATTTGGAATACACCATCATAAGATCAGTCCATACCATCCTCCGGATAATGGAACAATGAAAGCATTTAATAAAATATTAGAGAAATCCCTAACTAAAATTTACAATGTAAACATGGATGATTGGGATCTGAGTATACCAACAGTATTATGGGCCTATAGAACCACATGCAATAAAATTACAGGGAGGACACCTTTTAGAATGGTGTATGTTTAAGAAGCAATAATTCCTTTAGAATATTCAACTCATGGAACTAGAAGAAGATGAGATTATGGTTGGTTTCCATCAGTAAGTACATAAAGAAAAAGACAAATATTGGCATTATAGACACATAAAAATATAAAATTTAAGGAAGTAGATCTAGTTCTTCTCTATGAAAACAAATACTTACAATACCCATAAAAATTTAGAATGCATTGGCTAGGGCCATATGAGATAAAATATGTCACAGGTGGAGGTGATGTATAGTTGTAGGATCTATCTGGAAAATATATTCAAGGATTGGTTAATGGTAGTAGACAAAAACTATATAGAGACAGTTGACCCAGTAACCCTTAATAGTTGCAGCGCAGAAAATTATAATTGTACATAGTGTATATAGTAGAAGGTGAAAAAGAAAGGAAAAATTGGAAAAATAAGCAAAATACAAAAAGACACAATGGATGGATAATTGTTAAAACATGCAGTTAGAGTATAAAACATGCAATAGAGAGTAAGTGTTATGAAATAACATGAATACAATGTGCACCAGAGATATGTTACCAGGAAGAAAAAGAAGCACCCCGATACAGAAAAATGGTCCAAAAAAGGAAAAAGAGATGATTGAAAAAATGTGGAACAATAGAGAATTTATGACATGACCTATAAAAGAAGAAATTATGAATGAGAATAATCATTTTGAATTTGTGCAAATGCGAGCTAAGGAATAAAATTTAGTGCAAACAAGTGATTTCAATGTGTCTACTCATGATTCAGAACTACCCCTTTCATAATTTAACAAAATTCCACCACCAAAGCTAGGAGATCCCATCTAGGTCGCAAGAAAAACAAAACATTCTATGAGGACAACACATGACACAACAATCAAGGGAGTAAACCTAAACCACCTAGAAGGAGTGGTGGATATGGATGCAATTCCATCCCCAGTCATTGAACTAGTTAGTCCCACAATTGTATAATATAAGTAATATCAGAATACAAAGAAAAAAGAAATGGATATCAACCCAAAGAGTGAAACAAAAACCCTAGAATAGAGAAAAAAACCATACAAAAAAATGTGTTAGGAGCTGCATAATATCAGGAAAAAAGGACCGAGGAAGATGATGAGAATATAGAATTTGATGAAGGGAAGCAACTTGCAGCAAAAGAAATGTAGGAGTTGGGGGAACAAGTATGGTTTGAATATATCACAGACCACTATAACTCAGACACTGAACAAGATGAGGAAGAGAACCAGGTGGAAATGGTAGGGCCATTAGTATGGAAGAAAAATACTAGGGAAAACCTACTGCGCCAAGAACACCAAGCGAGCATAAGTAACTAACATCGTCACAGCCACAGATACGTGAAGGTGTTAAGATACTTTATGACATGTTTGGATATGTGTATAAGATGAAGTATGTTTACCATGATGTTACATATATGTGAAAGTTTCTTGAGTTCATGCTCCAAGTCTACATGGAAAATAAAGGACCAGGTCCATCAGGAGTTCCCATTTTAGAGCCAAAATAGTGTATTACAGGGTTATATAACACAATAATTATGAACTTGTTGGAGATTCCTCACCTTGGCAGAGGAAATCATGTAAATGCATGCATGAAAAAACTGTTGACACTAGTACATGGAGAAATATTATGGATGGATAGGCCTATATCCATAGATGTGGACTTGATTGTAGAAATCATAGGATTACCAACATATGGAGAAAAACCAGAGAAATACATGGACGAAAAAACTAAAGAAAAATCCATGGTAGATGAGATCAAGAACAAATATGGGACTCATAGAGGATCCATAGGAATTATTATTAGACAAATAAATGCACCAACAACTAAGTTTGTAATAAAAATTATGGCATGTAAAATTTTGATAAAATGTCACAAGGAGGAATCCCCTATAAGAGTAATAGCAACAGTCGCGCAATGTGCAAAGGGGATTCTACTTAGCTAGGTTCCATATATACTAAATTTGTTTCTATAGGATTACAAGGATGCACATGATCTATGTTCAAAATTTCATTATTCATGGACAATCATATTGATAACATTGGTTGGATGGAGATAACCAAAATATAGTATATTTTACCAAAGGCTGGGGAAATTCCACGCAATAAAATATACATCATTATGGCATACCTAAAATCCAAAGAAAAGGAAGGTGAATTATAGCATTTCTCCATGCTCTATAATGAGATGTAGGAGAATATGGAAAACACATGGAGAATAGCACTGAAAGTTGTGAAGGACAATCAAGGAATATAAAACTTTCAAGCTTCAAGGCATAACATTTGGATCCAGGTTAGGAGGGATCCTAATAATGAATGAATACAATTAAGATACTGTGTCATAGGGGAAGAGGTGTAGTGGGATATGAAGGATTCCTGAAGAATGGAGATAATTTACCAAAATCTAAACAAAAAGTAGAGGCTGGAACTTCATGACAGTCAACCATCCCAACAAAACATACAAGGAAAGCGACAAATCAGGCAAAAGAAATAAAGGGTAGCACAACAATTAAAAATCCAAGGCATAAAAACAATATCATTGTTGGATGTATGGGTTGACCCATGTTCTACCTTAGTTTTCCAATAAAACCCTAGAAACCATTGGCCTGTCTCGTAAAACAAAAGGCAACACTATGCATAGAGTGCACAATGTAGTCTCACCTAAGATGGCTTATGCATGATTACATGAAGAAAGTGTCTACAATCATGGAAGATATGGAACGCATGGGAATATTAGGCATATTAGACTTCTTATAATTCAGCATGCATTCTACCATAACATCATTCATTATATCTATTATTTTACCCATTCAATAACAATCATTCTATAGAAAACATCATACTATTCTATTGCATGTTGTAAATAAACCTCACCAAATTCATGGATTCACTCAACAAAAAATCTTAGCAAAGAAACACATAAGTTAATCACACATAGAGACATCATTTTTAGCATGGTTCATCCCCCTGGGCTACATCCACAAGGATCTTTTGTTTATTATTATTAGTCATCAAAATCAGGCAGTGCACGCATTACATCAAACATTTTTCATACTATGTGAGGTTTATTAGTGTTGCATCAAGCTCCACAAGTTGAAACCTAAACCTTAGATACAATCCATACATCTCAACACTAACTCCATATGACCTCCATAGCTCTCAAAGAAACTATTATTGCCACTCAAAATTTAGAATTGTTCTCAAAAGGACCTGATCTCAATGTACTAAAAAATGTGGATCCCCCCTATCTACCTCATACATCATATTTATACAAAAATATCGGTAAAACCCCTTTACATTGAATACCAAAACCCTAAATCTAAGTGGACTCAACTTTTCTACATTCTAACTTCATTCACACTCTAATCCACATTTCCTTTGGGTTTATTTTCTTTTATTTTCGATGTGTTGCTTCCTTTGCCTTCTTGTGCATTGCTTCCTTGGTCCATTCCATATATTCCTTCATCGTTTGCTTCACTCTTGTGTAAAACTTTGATCCAAAAATATATTTCTCCATTAGGCCCCAAACACTAATCCATGGCTCATCCTAAGCCACTGAGGTAGTATGTGCCTCCTGCACTACTTTCTCCAATTCTTGGAATCTTCCTGACATTTCTCCAACACAAGTATTCACATGTGCGCTCTTCTCTACAACAAAATCTACATTCTACACTACGATATAATCCCTCATAATATCTTCAGCCTGGAGCTTAAGAGTTTCCATATGGCCCTTGGTTGCATCCATTTCTATTAATATCTTCTCTGTGTGTTCCTGAAGTGGCTCCAATTGAGCCTCCCTCATCTTCTTCTATTTCTACACAGTTTTTAACTCTTGTTGTTAATTTTTTATCTCTTTCACGCTCCTGAGCCTATCCTGAATGCTCATATCCTTTTTCTTCTTCTTCAAATCCTAAGAGGATGAATTGGTTCTTTCCTCCTTTTTTTCTAGTGCCTGCAACTTTTCCTCTTCTTGCAGAGTTGTCGAAAGTTGTGCACTTTTGTCCTATAAGTATGAAATATTCTTAACACTCTAAGCCATTTACTTTATGTGCCTTATATCCTCCTACTCTCTCTGTGATCCCACATATGTTGGTGTACGTGGGTTCAACTATTCCATCAACTCCTTTATATGCCTCTTGTAATCTTCCCTCTCCTTCATGATCTTCCCAATCTTCTCCTCGGTCTATAAGTGTGTCCCTTATTATGCATTGTCTGGAATTGACATAAAGACTTCTTCAATTCACTCCTCTATCTAGCCAATGCACTTCTTTACCTAGTCCTTCCTAGCCTATATTCCCTTGAGAGTTATGTTCAATGTGTTATTGATATCCTTATCTATTTGTAACTCAATCACATTTGCGCCTTCTCGAGATTGGACTTCTTGTGCGACACTAACTTGCAAATTGTACAACACTTTCATGGGGATACTGGCCAAATCAAAGTGAAAATGATCTATCTCCCTTATTTTTTTATGTGTTGTTTCCTACGTTGGCACTACCTTTTCCTGAACAATATGTTGTGGACTCACCTTTTATTTCTATTGTATTTCGCTCAGGTTAAGTTACACCAACATTTCCTTCATTTATGATAATCTCTTTATTTTTTCCTCTCTTTTCTTCTCCATGTCATCCCATGACTCTACTCTGTGGTCTTGGACTTTTTCTACCACCATCCCTGCATCATCTTATGTTATAGTAAATTTTGGTACATCTTTATGCACATTCGTATTTTTCCTTTGTCGTCCTTCTTGCAACATGGGAATATTCTATCGTAGAGTTTCTATATGTGTTCAATTTGTAGGTATATATATATATGGGATGTATCCTCCTCCTTGTTCCTCCTGTGTCAGAACTATTGTTTCCTTTTGTGTGATTTCATTAGTTTTATTCATTGGTTGTTCTCTTTTTTTGGTTGATATGGTGAGAATTGTTTCCTATGTAGGTGGATTTGAAATTTTTTTTCTGTTGTCTTGGTTTTCTTACTGTCACACCTCCTGCACTATCGTTTGTGCACTCTGCAGCTTTCCTGGTGTTTTATGTCGAATTCCAAGTTTTCGGTGATGTGCCAGCTTCTAGTGGTTGTTTTCCTTTATGTCCCTTCCTTCATTTCATTGTTACTTTCAACTCATATTGATAGTTCTTCACGGCCCATTGAAATTCCTCTCAAGTGATGTAGTACCTCATATGCAACCAGTTCTTTTTTGGATTCCTTTTGGCCTGGATTCATACACTGTGGTTGGAGACCTAAAAATAGGTTATTTTCTTATGTTCCTCCACCACTTCTAGTGGGATTTTCCATGTATCTTCCACCTTTTCTTGTATCTCTTCCAAGTACATCTCAAATATGATCGAGTTAGCCTTCCTTTCATTTTTTGTTGAGATGTGCCACAGTGCTACATACTCTAATATGCAACACTTTCCTATCCTTCAGAAAGACATGCTAAATTTGGGGTGTCTCCAAACTACCAGTACTATGATCATGATCAACCATGAGTAATGAAACTCTATCCCCAAGTATTTTGCATCACCCCTTATGGTACCTTCTCCTTACGACACTTTATTAAAAACTTACATGCCATTACCTTCATTTCAATCCTGTTCATAGGTTCATTGATCCTATTAATCACAATTCCCTTGGAACCTCTCACCGTGCCATAAGTTTTCTTCATTTCCTCTGCCAGGGTCTTCTTCTTAGTTTTATCATCCAAATATTTTTCAGGTTTCTCACCATTAGTGGGAGGACCTGTGATCTGTGTAATTAGGTCTATATCAATTTATATGGGCCTGTCTAACCATAAAATACCTCCATGTACTAACTCCACTAATTCTTTGATGCAATTATTCATGTCCTTGTCATGTCCAAAATGAGGGATATCTAGTAAGTCCATTATCCTTGTGTTGTATAAACCTATTATCCATTTCTTTTGTTCAATTATTAGTACTCCTGTCACAATAATCCCTTTTATTTCCAAGTATACCTATGGATCCAATTCCTGAAATTTGTCTTTATTTACTACGTAATGGCCTGAATACCATAGTTTTTCTACACAACATACAATATTAGGTATAACTATCACTCCTTCTAGAATGCGTGGTAATGTTATCGTGACTCATATTTTTTTGCACTATGATATCTGCACCAACTATGTCATGTTTCCCTTTCCCATTGAAGTGGATGACACTACTTCCTAACATGCATCTGACTCTGGCTCACCTATAAAATATTCTACTTTCACATGTTCCTGTTTTTTTGGTATTGGTTTTGTAACTAGTTCATGTGTTGGTTTGGCCTCTACCCTAGGCTTATTAGACTCTATTCTTTCCTCATCCTCGCCATTTTTGTATTGTGACATGCCTAGACTGAACTAATGCATAATGGGGTTTTGTTCTTGCATATTTGAATCCACATTCATTTTCATTGTCTCCCATTCTTAGAATGATGTTGGGATAACTAGTTCTGGTGACAGAATTGTGTCCACATCCACGACTCCCAAATGTACACTAGTGTTTTCCACTTTGAGTTCTTATGTCTTTGGTGATATTGTATTTATGTTGGTCCTCCTTGACATTTGGCTGGGTGATCCAACCTTTGGTTTCACCATACTGTAATTTATTAACCCTGGTGTTCTAAATTGATGTTGAAACCTTTGAGGATAATTCGTCGCTCTATGTGTTTCCTCGACTTATTATCCTTAACTCTTGTTCAATCAAAGTCACAATGCGGCGTTATTTGTAGGTTTCTTATTTTGTAATGCCTTCCATTAATTCTTTGTCGTATTACACCTTTTGGTATCCTACTTTACCACTTTTCTTCTTTTTCCAGTCATTCTCCATCTCAGCGCACAATGTTTAGTTTTTCTGTCACGCATTTCTTGAATTCTCTCACACTAATTTTGCGTTTGTTGCACACTATCCCACCCACCCACAAATATTCCTTCCCTCCATCCCTCCCCCACTCTCTTTCCCTCCCTCTCACTCCCTCCCTCTCTCTCTCTCACCCTTTCCCTCCCTTCCTCTCTCTTTCCCTCCCTCCCTGTCCTTCCATGTCCCTCCCTCTCTTTCCCTTCCACCCCCTCTCTCCCTCCCTCACTTCCTCAAACTACCTCTCCCTCCATTTTTAGATATATCTCTCTCTCCATTCCTCTCCTCCTCTCCTCTTATATCCCTTTCT